>JAJIBD010001470.1:0-36947 GCA_021461705.1 Cryptotis parvus | reverse complement strand
TTCCAGTTTGTAGACTGTCTGTATTTGTTTCCCAATAGATTTCTCCTAAGAAGAAGCTATATTTTTATGCTCAAACTTAAGGGTAAGATAGGGGTTCTGAATATTTAAAAGAGGATTAAGTCAATGTACTATGTAATGTTGAGTATTTATATCTATTCCTATTCTGATTACATAGAAGAGTTTTAGAGGCAATGCAAGGAGCTGAGCAGAGAAAGGAGAGTAAAGAAATGATGGTTCTGCTGCTAGGATTCCAGGTCTTAGTCTAGGCCCCAAACCAACCGAAACCAATTACACATATATGATACATTCTTTCTCTTTCCCAAATCACACCTCTAGTGAATTGGCGTTCATTCACACCTTCTTTCATACACATTGATTGGCCATGTCTCTCCAGCCACTTTACCCTTTTTGTGTCATCAGAGAGAAACTCCCTGCATTCATGTATTCTAAAGGCTCTCCATCTGCTTCTTGCAGGAATTCCTGAATCTGACCATAGTAGATGAGTTCACCCTACACTGATTTAAAGCACCAAGAGGCAATGGACATAGGGGAGGAGGATCTTATAGAAAGGAATTAGAGCTTAAGGGAAACAAAAAACTATCTTCCACCTTTCTGCTGTTCTGGAAAATGTTCCCTATCATGGAGCTATTGGGTGAAGAAAAACTAGATAGGCAGCTTTGATTGCTTAGTCTTAGGGAAGGACTTGCGCAGCCGCCTTGCAGCTCGCGCGGTTCATCAATAAATGCTGGATTTTGAGATGACTACAAGAGTATGCTACCCGCACGGCAGAGCCTGAAAGCTACCCGTGTTGTATTTGATATGCCAAATACCAGTAACAATTATAGACCTCATTCCCATGACCAGATGGAATGGTTTGAAGCTCTTTATGTTCCTTGAGCAAGCAATTGCCCTTGGGCTTTACTTGCATGAGAGAGGTCATATGGAGATGTTACTGGTGCCCGCTCGAGCAAATCGATGATGAACGGGAAGACAGTGATACAGTGATACAGTGATAGGGAAGGACACCACAGGTAGGGAAAACAGAGATGATTGGAAATGATGGGAGAGTTGTGCATAGCAGCACAGACTTTTTGTGAATATATCTGAATGAGTGATTGCATTACTTATCAAATGTGCACAAAAACTATGCGTTAATCATGGTGAGGTGCTTTGAACTTTGAGTAAGTTAGAAAGGTTTGCAGTTTTCCAAGGAGTTTACTCTAAGAGATGACTGCATTTGAGCCCTGGCTCTCCCAGAAACTCCTTATGAGCTTAGCCTGTGTGTCCTATCTAGAAGTGGGATAACAATGGTATTAAACTGAAGGATTAAGTGAATATATATATGTTTGTTATAATCTGTTACTATCACTCTTTTAATTTTTTTGTGTTTTTGAATCTCAGGAGGCCTAACATCCCTCAAGCTTCTTCAAAGCAGGGTCCATGGATATAGTGCTTTTTGGGATATGCAGTATTGTGTATAACGCAGCTTACAGGCAAGGGAAGCACCTTAACCCCTGTACTATCTCCTTTCCCTCATTACTCATTTGAAAGTCGCTAACTAGATTTCTGGGGAAGGAGGGTTGTCTCTACTTGGACCCACTGTTTATTTCCTTCTACGTCCATGGTGTTAGGTCAGCTCTAGTGGTAAACTTCATTGTTCTTGGCCATCCAGTTTATTTAGGTTTTATTTTTTTTGAGACTTATCTGGGTCTTTCTGACAGGATATCACAGAGTCTATTCATTCGCTAGAGATAGTTTCTTCAAAAGAGGTTAAAACAAAAGGTTGGTAAAATGTTGTAGATTATGCAGGCTCTGGCAGTAGTGGATCTTGTTTTTATTTTTATTCTTTTAATTTGATATTTTTACTATACCACCATGAGATATACAATTACAAAGATTTTCATATTTGGGTTACATCTTATAGTGTTCTAGCATCCATCCCCTCCGCCAGTGACCTTTTCCCACCACCAATGTCCCCAATTTCCTCCCCCTCCCCTAGCCTGCCTCTATGGCAGGTTTACTATCTCTTTCCCTTTCTTCTCTCTCTCTCTCTCTCTCTCTTTGTCTCTTCCTTCTCTTACACATTGTGGATTGCAATACATACATTTAGAGGTTATCATGTGTATCTTTCTGCCTGTATTTAATGCTCAGTTTTAGGTTGGTATTAGCACTTTGAATTAGAGACATTAATGACATCAGCAACTATCAGCGCATCTGCCTGTTGTCCGTCATCTACAAGCTGTTTACACGAGTCATCCTGAACAGGATTGGCAGAACACTAGATGAAGGACAACCATGTAGGCAAGCTGGCTTCCAGAAAGGATTCAGTACAATTGACCATATCCACACAGTAACCAAGCTCATTGAGGTTTTTAGGGAGTACAAGATGCCGCTCTGTCTCACTCTCATTGATTTACAGAAAGCCATTGATTCTGTGGAGACTGAAGCAGTCACTGAAGCCCTAGCCAACATCCACAGGGTGTTCAAACCCAATACATCAAGATCCTTCGTGAGCTGTATTACGGATTCACCACCAGGATCTCACCATTCTACAAAGAAGTGATCATTGATGTCAAAAGAGGGGTTCGACAGGGTGATACCATTTCACCAATTCAGCACCACCATCGAGGACATCATGTGACAATTAGAATGGGAAGGAATGGGAGTGAAGATAGATGGTCGGCAACTACACCACCTCCGCTTTGCTGATGACATCGTTCTAATAACACCAAACATTAGCCAAGCGGCACAAATGCTGGCTGACTTTGACCGAGAATGTGGAAAGATAGGTCTACAGCTGAATCTTAAGAAAACTATGTTTATGAAAAATGAACTAGTTCCAGAGGCCCCATTCACTCTCAATGGAACAAATACTCTGAATGCAGCAGTTATGTGTACCTCCGGCTCCAGGCACATCTCTTTGACTCCACCGTTCTCCCTGCATTAACATACGCCTCAGAGACCTGGGCCCTACAAAAGCAGGATGAGAATGCTATTCGGGTCTCCCAGAGAGGAATCAAAAGAGCTATGCTTGGAATATCACGCCTCACTCAAGTGAGAGAAGGAATCCGGAGTTCTGACCTCCGTCGCTATTCCAGAATCAGGGACGCTGTCTCATTTGCCAAGGCATCGAAAATCAGATGGGCTGGACATGTAATGCGATTTGGAGACAACCGCTGGACTAGAGCCGTTACCAACTGGATCCCACGTGATGTCAAAAGATCATGTGGCCGCCCACCTACAAGATGGTCAGATTTCCTTGTCAAGACCCTGAAGGAATGGTTTGAGGCTTTTCATGTTCCTGAATCAACGAGATGCCATTGGGGTACACTGGAATGTGATAGGGTCCAATGGAAATGTTACTGGCGCCCGCTCGAGCAAATCGACAAATAACAGGATGTCAAGTGATCAAGTGATCAAGTGACCTCATTTATTTTGTATGTGCAAGAAGAAATTTTCCCTTTCTTCCTTGCTTCTACTACTTAGCTTGTAACCTATTTTTTAAAACATAAAATCGATGAATAACGGGATCAAGTGCTGATCAAGTGATTAGCACTTTTGACAATTATTAGCACTGTTCCCTTTTCTGTCTTGCCTAACCTCTGACTCCACAAGTTTGTGTAATTTTCACCTTATTAAGACCTCCTGATCCATGTTTCGCCTGTCCTTGGATATTGGTATCATAATATGTCTATATATTTATGTCGTACAAATAAATGCAGTCATTCTATATCTGTCTTTTTTTCTTCTGTCTAATTTCACTCAACATGATCCTCTCCATGTCCATCCATGTGTAGCTAAATTTCAGGGTTATGGGTCTGTAGTTTTCTTTCTTTGTGTTATCTCTCTATGTTTGGGTGTCAGGGTGATATTTGCTTCATAGAAGCTGTTTGGGAGAGTTTCTGTTTCTTCTATTTCCTGGAAGAGCTTGAAAATGACTGGGAGTAGGTCCTCCTTAAAGGTTGAGTAGAATTCACTAGTGAATCCATCTGGACCTGGGCTTTTGTCTTTGGGCAGACTTTTTAATTTCTGTTTCAATTTACTTTATGATAATAGACTTATTCAGGTGTTGCAGGTCTTCTTGTTTCAGCCATGGGAGGTTATAGGAGTTCATGAATTTATCCATTTCTTCCAGGTTCTCATGTTTCATGGCATACAGACTCTCAAAGTAATCTCTGATGATCTTTTGGATTTCTGTGGTTTCTGTTGTGATGTCCCCCTTTTCATTTCTGATTCTGTTTATTTGGGTTCTCTCTTTCTCTGTCCTTACAAGTCTTGCCAGTGGTTTGTCGATCTTGTTTATTTTTTCAAAGAACCTTCTCTTGTTTTCATTAATCTTTTTGGATTTTTGGGGGTTTCCAGCTTATTGGTTTCCTCTCTAAGTTTTATTATTTCCTTCTTTCTGCCTGGGTTGGGTTCCTTTTTCTTGATCTTTTTCTAACATTTCGAGCTGTGAAGTCAGGTTATGTATGTGGGCCCTTTCTTTTTTCCTGATAAATGCTTGCAGAGCGATGAACTTTCTTCTTAACATTGCTTTTGCTGTGTTCCACAAGTTCTGATAGTTGGTGTCTTCATTTTCATTTGTTCCCAGGAATTTTGGATTTTCTGTTTGATTTCTTCTGTGACCCACTGGTTGTTCAGTAGTGAGCTGTTCAGTTTCCAGGTGTTTGGTTTAACTCCCTGTTTCTGTATGTGGTTAACTTCCATTTTCAATGCATCATGGTCTGTAAAAATAGTTGACACAATTTCTATCTTTTTTATTTTATTGAGGTATGTTTTGTGGCTCAGCATGTGGTCTATCTTGGAGAATGTTGCGTGTGCACTGGAGAAAAATGTATTCAGCTTTTTTGGGATGAAAAGCCCTGTATATATCAACCAGCACTCTTTTTTCTATTTCTTCCTTCAGGGCCACATTTCCTTGGTGAATTTCAGTCTTGTCTATCTATCAAGAGTTGGTAAAGCAGTGTTGAAATCTCCAACTACTATTGTGTTTCTATCAATGCTTCTTTTAAGTCTAGTAGCAGTTGTTTTAAATATTTAGCTGGCCCCTCTTTGGGTGCATATATGTTTAGGAGTGTAATTTCTTCCTGGTGTATGTATCCCTTAATTATTAAGAAATGTCCTTCACTGTCCCTTCTAACCTTTTTAGAGGAGCCTTTTTTGGAGTTGTTTGTGTGGAGAATTGTCTTCCAGCCTTTGACTTTGAGTCTGTGTTTGCTCTGATTGTTCAGAAGTGTTTCTTGTAGGCAGCAGAATGTTGGATTCAGTTTTTTAATCCAATTTGCCATTCTGTGTCTCTTTTTTGGTGCATCTAGGCCATTGTTGTTGGAGCGAGATTATTGTCATAGGATTTTGTGCCATCTTTTTTGAATAAGTTTGTTGCGCTTTTAGGGTTTGTCTTATCTTACAGCAGCTCCTTCAGTCCTTCTTTTAAAGTTGGTTTTGAGTCTATGAAGTTCTTAAGCTGTTGGACCTTGTTTTTAGTTCTTAGTTTCTCTTCTAAGATTCTGACTATGGACCTGCCCCTCAGCGCCCCATCCCTAGATCTGGTGCCACCTACTTGTACTTTAGGGAGCAAAGTACAATAGCATTCTAGTTCAATCCAACACAAGTGTAGGAAGGCTGATTGCTTTTTCTTTTTCCTTACAGCCCCTCTTCCCACAGTGGATATGGAAAAAGTCATTGAGACACAATCATATTGAGAAGTTCACTGCACTGGCAATCTGCCCTCTGATAAATTTTATTTCTTTAGTTTTTTTGTTTGTTTTGAGGCCAGAACCAGAAGTGCTCAGGGATTTTTCCTGGCTGTATGCTCAGAAATCTCTCCTGGTGTACCAGGTAGACAATATGTGGTGCTGAGGATTGAACCTGAATTGGTTGCCTGCAAGGTAAGAGCCATATTCACTTTACTCTCTCTCTGCTCCCCCAGAGTTGGCTTTTAATTTGTCACGTTTGTGTGGGTGTAGGTGGCAGAGCTCTACTTTCTTTGCGACCTAAACTTTATCCCCTTGAATTCTCAGAGAAGTCATTAAAGCTGAATATACCATCTTCATAGGCTACTTATCTTTCCTGTCAAATAGAACAAGGCTGGTGGGAATTTCACTTATTTTTCAGCTATAAATTGAAAAATTAAAACTGTTCCAGCTTTATTAAGCCTTTACCTGTAAGAGATTTTTGTTAGCATGTAATATTATTGAAATTTAAGTCGTGGGGCTTGAGCAGCATCATAGCGTGTTGGGCGTTTGCCTTGCATGATGCCAACCCGGGTTCAACCCCTGGCATCCCATATGGCCCCACAAGCACTGATAGGAGTAATTCCTGAGTGCAGATCCAGGAGTAGCCCCTTAGCATTGCTGGTTATGAACCAAAAAACAAAAAAGAAAGAAAAGATAGAGAGAGAGAAAGAAAGAAAGAAAGAAAGGAAGGAAGGAAGGAAGGAAGGAAGGAAGAAAGAAAGAAAGAAAGAAAGAAAGAAAGAAAGAAAGAAAGAAAGAAAGAAAGAAAGAAAGAAAGAAAGAAAGAAAGAAAGAAAGAAATTTAAGTCATAGTTATTTTACCTTTCCATTAGCCATATGAACATTTTGTTGAAAAAGTAAACATAAATAGATATTCTTTAATTTATGGATTTTTTTCTATTGTGAGGAATTTAGGGTACTATGCTCTAAGTGGTGGAATTTGATAGACACAAGGAGTCACAAAAGTAAAAACAAACCCTTATCAATGATGGCACCAGAATGCAGAGTTCCCAGAAAAATCAGCATGGAGAGAGACTAAGGATAATAGCACCTTCTCTCATTTTCTAATATTGAGTGCTTCTGTCAGAATGACTGCATTCATAAAATGACTCTCAAAATACTTAACCAATCATCTGCTTAAAGGGTTTAGACTCGCCTCATTAACCTAATTATGACAGAAAGGCGAATCTGGGAGAATGCGGGCTTTGATTCTGCCACAGATGACACCACTTAGACAGATGCAGTGTCAGAGACCCAGGCTTTCCTAAGGATCCTGGTGTGAAGAAGGATAGAGCATGTCTCCTGACAACTCTATTTAAATAATGCAAGATCCAACAGGTAGGATGCTAAGTACAAATAAACTATTTCTTCTTGGCAAAGAAACATATAGGGTGTGAAGTAGGTATTAAATATATTGTTCTTTCTGGAATCTCTCGGACGGGGAGAAAGATTGAAGACATCTTGTGTACAATATGAAAAGGAGAGGGGAAATGGAGATCATAACAACAGTGCCATTCCTTACATTTGTTTAACTGTTATTTTGTTATCAGAAGCGTTAGGTTAATTAGATTAGTTTGTGCTGTGGTCAACATATTTGAAGATACTTCTCTAGCCATGTCTGAGATTATTATGATAGATTCCTAATGAGAATTTAAGGTTCACAAAGAAAAGTGTAGCTAAGGCTCTTTAAATATATATTAAGTAAATGTATTTCCCCACCTGCACGGAGAGCATGGCAAGCTACCTATGTCGTGTTTGATATGCCAAAAATGAATAGCAGTTATAGACCTCATTCCCATGACCTGAACAAATGCTTTGAGGCTCTTTGTGTTCCTGGAGCGAGAAGATACCCTTGGGCTACACTGGCACGTGACAGGATGTTTGGGGATGTTACTGGTGCCCACTCGAGCAAATTGATGAACAACGGGAAGACAAGTGATGCAAATGAAATGTATTTCACCGAGACTGAATGCTCTGATTAATACTATGCCTCACTATCTGTCTCGCCAAATAGTGCCAATACTGAGATTGACTACCCCTCTCTCCCTTTTATTGATTTTCCTTTTGTATAATTTTGCAAATTCTTAGGGGTGATAGCTTAACATCTCTTTACCTGTAAATGATTTATCCTCCACTCACAAACTTTCAGTGCTATTTATTTAATGTCAGTCTATTAGGGTTAAAATAATACCCATCTCATTTCCCTTGTTAAAAAGTCATGTTTTTTTTTTTAAATTCTTTATTATACCACCGTGAGACATACAATTACAAAGGTGCAATTGGTTCTTGGTAATACAGTATTCCAGCACCCATCCCTCCACCAGTACCCCATTTCCACCACCAAAGTACCCCACCCCCTCCCACTCACCCCCAGGCTGTCTTAATAGCCGGTAGCCCTGCTTCCTCTCTTTCTCTCTATCTCTGCATCTCTCTCCCTCTTCTTTTACACATTGTGGCTAGCCCTGCAGATATTTATTTATTTATTTATTTTTTTCCACCTTTTCTCCTTTTTTTTTTAATTGAAGGATGCTCATGTAGAGTCCTGGCTCCACAGGGTTCCAACATGCACCCTCCACCCGAACCCATCTCCCATCACCAACGTCCCGTCTCCCTCCCCCTCCCGAATCCCAACCACCCGGCGGGCTCTATATGTCATCTCCTTCCTCTGTATATCTCCCTCTCAGCAAACCCTCCTGCTGTTCAGCGGAATGCAGTGTACCAAAAAACATCATTGTTTCACCACCCCTAGTGGCCCGCCGCTGCGGCTTGCGCGCCTCGAACCGGCTTTGCTGGTCCTCTGGTCGTGGGGCATTTTCCCAGCGTCCGGACAATGAAAATGGTGGCTAGTGTGATGGACGAGTCCCATCCGGCTGCTTCCGGGACCCCCCGGAGGCGACGGGCCCACTCCCAAAGCCCATCTGCCCTCCTCGGGGGTTCCATAGTCAGCTGAGGCCCGGCGCGAGCCAGGCTCCCGCCTCCCGAGCCGTCTGCAAGACTCTGGATGCCGGCCCGTCAGCAGCTCGGGCGGGAAACCGGGCTCCTCACGATGGAGGGGGAAGGGGTGACCACGCCTCCATCTGGCGACTTCCCAGTGCTTCCCGCCTCTTGGAGCCGCCTACCTGGGCTCGAACTGGTTTGCTGGTCCTCTGGTGGTGGGGCATTCTCCCCAGCGTCCGGACAATGAAAATGGTGGCTAGTGTGATGGGCGCAGTCCCATCCGGCTGCTTCCGGGACCCCCGGAGGCGACGGGCCCACTCTCAAAGCCCATCTGCCCTCCTCGGGGTTCCATAGTCGCTGAGGCCCGGCGCGAGCCAGGCTCCCGCCCCCGAGCCGTCTGCAAGACTCTGGATGCCGGCCCGTCAGCGCTCGGGCGGGAACCGGGCCGTCCGTGGAGGGGAAGGGGTGACCACGCCTCCATCTGATGACTTCCCAGTGCTTCCCGCCTCTTGGAGCCGCCTACCTGGGCTCGAACTGGCCTTGCTGGTCCTCTGGTCGTGGGGCATTCTCCCAGCGTCCGGACAACGAAAATGGTGGCTAGTGTGATGGACGAGTCCCATCCGGCTGCTTCCGGGACCCCGCGAGGCGACGGGCCCACTCCCAAAGCCCATCTGCCCTCCTCGGGGTTCCATAGTCAGCTGAGGCCCGGCGCGAGCCAGGCTCCCGCCTCCCGAGCCGTCTGCAAGACTCTGGATGCCGGCCCGTCAGCAGCTCGGGGCGGGAAACCGGGCTCGTCACGATGGAGGGGGAATGTTTTTTTTTTGAAAGTCATGTTTTTTAACTTTAAAAAGGATATATAATTGCACAATATTTTCAATGATTTTTCTTACAAAACTCATAGTAATTAGAAACATGGACTTCTTAAGTATCAAAAACCCATTTTATTGATGGGTCTGGATTATTACAATTTGATGGCTTCATATATCTGATAAGATTTTTATTAACTTGTTTATTTGTATAATTGCCTTAACAAGTACTTTTTATTTCACTTCCAGAGTAGATTAAAATGACAGAATCCCAGCAGAGATAAAACAATATAATCTAATAGAAAAAAATTGAAGAGTCTAGTAAAAGGACTAAGAGGACTATTTACAAGGATATGGGTGACTTACCATTCAGGGGATGAATGACTTCTCGAACCGAGGAGAGTTATATGGGAACTGTCCTCCAATAGAGGCTGTGCTTTTGTTTGGAAGCATCTACTGGTGAGCAGCAAGTAAGTTTGAGGAGAAAATACCAGCCTCAGTTCTATTCCTACATCTCCTTCTGGTTTCCACCAATCCTTGGGGGCATTCCTTGTGCAAAATCAAGTGGCATTAATATTCAAGAGGTATCATTAGTTAGGTCATGAGAGCATCCTCACTAGGGGTCTAGAACAGGGAAAAGAAGGGTATATCTGGAAAGGTCGGTGAAAGAATCCAGTCAAACGGTTCTCATATTTTCATTGGCTCAGTTTCTCTATTCATTGGTCAAGTTACAGCAATTCTCTTCATTCAAACTATTCAAGGTCAAGGGTTTATTTTTTAAAGAAGAAGATAAAAATGTTGTTAAAAGTTTGATTCACAGGAGCTAGTTGAATTGGACAACATATAATTGGAAGCTTCACATAAGGTGGGTAAAAAGTTCAAGTATATATGGAGCTACTCTGGGTATACTTAGAAAACATTTGCCGTTTAACCTTTAAGCTAAAAAACACATAATGAGAGACAAACAAAGCATATTATTGCCTCCTTATGAGCATTTGGGATGAAATTCAAAATAAATTCTTAATGTGAAGGGATAAACAAAACAATACAGGGAAGAGGAGAAGAGAAGTTAAAAATGAAACTGTTGTAGACCTGCACAAGTTTGAACAGACTGGGATACATGGCCAGATTTGCCAGTTTTGCCCAAACAGAGCCCCTGGCAGCCACTTGCTCCCACAATCCACAATTTTCCCTATGCTTCCCCTAGACTCCACCATCTCAATATGGAGCTCATTTAGATATTAACCTGCAAAAATTCAGGTATGCAGATCTTGTGACTGAAATCTTCAGACTTTCTCAGTGTTTGGATGGGCTAACTTCCCCCCACCTCTGTATACTCCTGAAAGCACTGAAAGTCACACCCACGAAACAACTCTGGTGTTACCATGTAAGTGCTTCCACTGGCCTTGCTTCAGAGACCCATAAATAAATATCAGAAGAGATAAAAAAACACGTTAAACTCTTCTGTGTATGGCTTAATAATCCTGGGGACATCAGAGGGGTTGGATTAGTCTGGTGCCTGCCCAAACAGAACCCCCTGGTAGATGCATGCTCCCACAATTCAAAATTGCCACCCTGTCTCCAGCCAGACTTACAGTCTCAAGATAGATCTCACAAAAAATTAATCTGCTGAAAATCTGGGCATGTAATATCCCGGGCTTCACTAGAAGTTGGGATGGGTTACCTCCCCTCTCTGTGCATTTTTGAAGCCCAAGCACTTGTTTCCATACCCCAAAACAGTTGAAAAAAACATGCAGTTAAAAACCTACTCCAGCTGTACCATCCAGATACAACTTACTGAACAAACAAGATGACCTATTGGTACCTGTATTGCAAATCCATAACATGAGAGGGAGAAGAAAGGAGCAAGAGAGAGGAGAGAGAGAGGATAGGGAGTTAGCGAGAGAGAGAGAGAGAGAGAGAGAGGAGAGAGGAGAAGGAGAAGAAAGTGCCTGACATAGAGACAGGATGGCTGGGGGTTTGGGAGATGGTGGGGAAAGTTTTGAATCATTGTATGACAGAAACCCAAATATGAACAGCTTTGTAATGGTCTGTCTCATGATAATTTAATAAAAACAAATAAATAAAATAAATAGAAAGACAACTCAATTTTTTGTTCTTTTATTATCATACAAAATGGGCATTGAAACAGAAAATCAAATACCTAGGAATCAGCTTAACTAGGAATGTAAAGGACCTGTACAAAGAAAACTACAAAATGTTGCTTCAAGAAATAAAAGAGGGACATGAGGAAATGGAAACACATTCCCTGATTATGGATTGGGAGAATTAACATTTTCAAAATGGTAATACTCACTAAGTTTTATACAAATTCAATGCGGTCCCTATAAAGATACCCATGACATTCTTCAAAGAAATTGACCAAACATTCCTGAAATTTGTATGGAATAATAAACCCCATGGATAGTTAAAGAAGTCCTTGGGAAAAAAGAAGATGGGAGGTATAACATTTCCCAACTTCAAACTGTACTACAAAGCATTAGTAATTAAAACAGCATGGTATTGGAATGACCTATGGACCTATGGAATAGAGTTGAGTATCCTGACGTACATCCTCAAATACATGATAATTTAATCTTTGATAAAAGAGCAAAAGTACAAAATGGAGCAAGGAAAGCCTCTTCAACAAGTGGTGCTGGGAAAACTGGGCAGCTATGTGTAAAAAAAAATGAATCTGAAACTCTATCTAACACCATGCACAAAAATCAGATCAAAATGGATTAAAGATCTCAATATCAGACCTGAATCCATAAAGTACATTGAAGAAAATATAGGAAAAATCTTCCAAGGCATTGAAACTAAAGGCATCGTCAAAGATGAATCACCACTAACAAAGCAATTGGAAGCAAAGATAAACATATGGGACTACTTAATCACTTGATCACTTGATCACTTGGCATCCCACTATTTGTCAATTTGCTTGAGTGGACACCAGTAACGGTTCCATTTGACCCTATCATGTGCCAGTGTAGCCCAATGGCATCTGCTTGCTTCAGGAATGCGAAGGAGCCTCAAATCTTTTGTTCAGTGTCTTGACGAAGAAGTCTGACCATCTTGTAGGTGGGCAGCACCTACTGTCTGAGCATCTTGTAGGTGGGCAGCACGTGATCTTTTGATGTCTCTTGGGAACCAGTTGGTATTGGCTCTAGTACAGCAGTCATCTCCAAATCGCATTACATGTCCAGCCTGTACGGAAACATATGGAACTACATGAAACTAAAAAATCTTCTTCACCTGAAAGAAAATGATGACCAAGATGCAAAGACAACCCACAGAGTTGGAAAGAAAATTCACCCAATACCCATCTGATAAGGGGTTAAATCTAGGATATATCAGTCACTGGTAGAACTTTATAAGAAGAAAACAGTCAACCCCATCAAAAAATGGGTAGAAGAAATGAATAGAAACTTCCAAAAGAAGAAATTCAAATGGAAAAAGGCATTAAAAAATGCTCATCATCACTAATCATCAGGGAGATGCAAATCAAAACAACAATGAGATATCATCTTACACCACAAGAGACTGGTGCATATCTAAAAGAGCAAGCACAAGTGCTGGCATGGATGCGAGGAAAAGGGGACTCTCATCCATTCTCCTCCATCTCTCCTCCTCCTTCTCTTCCTCCTCCTCCTCCTCTTCCTGCCCCTCCTCCTGCTCCTCTTCTGCTCCTCCCAGCTCCTTTCCCCCCTCCTCTTTCTCCTCCTTCTCCTCCTCCTCCTCCTCCTCATCATCATCATCATCATCATCTTCTTCTTCTTCTTCTACTACTACTACTACTACTACTACTACTACTACTACTCCTCTACCACTACCACTACCACTACTACTACTACTCCTACATTTTCTTCCTCCTCCTCATCATCATCATCTCCTTCATCGTATCCTTCTCCTCCTCCTCCTCCTCCTCCTCCTCCTCCTCCTCCTCTTCTCCTCCTCCTCCTTTTTCTTTTTCCTTTTTCTTCTCCCTCTTCTCTGTTTCTTCTTTTACACATTGTCACACTTATTTTATTTGCTATATTTCTCATATAGTGCATGCCAGGGTTTGCTGTAATGCTCACATCATACATATCACACCTGCTTTATAGGTACCTTACATATGGCCACAATATTTGAACATCGTCTTTCTTTGCTCTGGCACTCACTGAGGATTACATACCTTAAGGTATTCACCTGACTATAGAGTGGCTGAAACTTGCGTAGAACTGTAAGAATCACAAAAATCAGAGCTGCCACACCCAAATAGCAGAGCTCTCAGGACTTGATGCACAGGGCTTCAAACTCAAGGCCTCACACTTGGAAGGCAAGTGCATTTGCATCCAAGTCATCTCCCCAGTCCCCTATCTCTATAAATACAATTATTATTATACTAAGTCACTCAATAATCGTAGTTAACTGATATAATCTCTATAAAGAGTTGAACAAGAAATATTCTCATTATTATTACCATAATCAAATGAGCAAATACTTTCAGGGCTAGGTGGTAGGTAAGGCACTAAATTTGCATGAATAATTGACTTTAAAAGTGTAGTATATGGTTGCCAAACAAAGACATTACAAATTTACTGGTAATATAAGAATATTTGTTCACTGAAGTCTCAAAGCAGGGAAAGAAGCATTCTTCTGGAGGTCAACCAGATCTAAAATACCTATGCTTAAATCTTAGCTATGTTTTTTTGATGATCTTTGTTTCTGTTTTTGGGCCACACATGGTAGTGCTCAAGGCTCTGTGCTAAGGAATAACTCTTCGCAGTTCAGGGGACCTTATGGGATACCAAGGACTGAACCCAGGTTAGCCATGTGCAAAGCAAGTATGCTGCCTGTGCTGTACTACCTATTGGGTCCACCAGATCTTAAACTAACTGCCTAAGCAACACAAGCTTTGCCACTTAATGTCTCTGAGTCCCAATTTCCCCACATGTGAAATGAGGATATTGTTACATAACCTCATATTTTTTGTGACTATTAAAGTAGATAAATTCTAAAATGTTTGTGGTAAAAAAGAAAAGTAGTAAAACTATGTCATATTCAGACAATACCAAATTTGGGGCCTTTAGGCCAACCTGAATAGGTGACATGACTACATATTTTCATGATGTCCCAACAATAAAAACATTCATTACAAAATAAATGAGACAAAGAGTAAGTAAAGGTAAAACTTAATGAAGGAAAACCTTGCTGGACAATCACAGCCAAGTGCCATTGGGCAGAACATTGGAAGGAAATTTCAATATCAGTTGACAAAACTGAATAGTTACAAATAAGAATGCTCAAATCAGAGGCTAGAGTGATGTACAGTGGGTGTTTGCCTTGCAGTGGCCAACCAAGGCCAACCCTGGAACTGCAAAAGTTCCCCAGCACCATCACTAGTGTTCCTCAGGAGTAAGTCCTGAATACTGCCTGGTGTGGCCCTAAAACAAACAAAAAGAATAGAGACAAAGGAGAGGTAGAGATACAGTGTGGGCACAGCTTGAATGCTTAGTTGCAGAGGTGAAGTTAGAACAGTGAGCTTGGGAAGAAGGAGTATTTACACCAAGCAAAGAGGCATTCTTTGATCCACAGCCCTATGTTCTTTTCTGAACCTTTTAAAGAAGTTGTATAAAATTTCATTTAAAAAAAAGTTGGGAGCGGCACACCTAGCAATGCTCAGGGATTACTCCTGTCTTTGTACTCAGGGATCACTCCTGGCTGGCTTCAGAGATTATATGGGGGGTCACAGGGATCAGATCTGTGTTGGTTGCATGCAAGGCAAATACCCCAAGAACTGTACTTTTCATCCATTTCTTTTAATAAAAATTTACTCTTATTTTTAATTTAAGCAAAATATCACCATGGCAGCATTTCATAATATTAGATATATATCAGAACCACTTTAAAAATCCAGTATCTAAACCTCACCCCAGATTGATTAAAATATCTCAGGGGATGTGGCCCAAGCATCACAGGTTTTAAAGCTCTTAAGTGACTCTAGTACAGCCAAGATTGAGAAGCTGTACCAGACCACAACTGAATGCGAGCACCGCATGCGAGGGTATGCTGATTCCTGATCATCACAACCATGTTAATAGTGAAGGAAGGGGGAGGGAATGCAAGAGACATGCACAAGGGCACACAATCTATTACATATTCAGGATGGTCTGGTCAGTCCTGTTGAGTACAGAGCTCAGATTTCCCTTGCCTCATTGCTTCCCCAAATGAAGTCATGAAGAACAGCTCTCATTATGAAGGGTTTTCGATCTAATTTGATAATTGTCATGCTTTAGCGTTGATCATCATGGCAATCATTATTTTTTATATTTAAGACAAAGAGTTATTAATCTGGTAGATGGAATTTACCAAGGCAGCCTTGGAGGATGAATTAACAAACACATGTGTTAACCTTTATTTAGCAGTCCTTTCCTGCTTCCTAAAAATAGCTCAAGTTCAAGAAAAGCTAATGTATCTGTCAATCGGAACTTTAAATCTTGTGAAAAGAAAAAAATTAACAACTTGCAAACAACGCATTGAACCTTGGCCTTAAAGTATTATAAAATAAACATGCATGTATGCACATATGTGCACACACACGCTCACACGTTTTTTTTGGTCACTGATTGTGAAGTAAATATATCCCTTTGCACTGATCTTACATCTTGTCACATTAATGTTTCAGAACACTCAATATAAATATTAAAACTAATAGCTTCACTCTTCGGCTATTACTCCTCCATCTCCTAAAATCATCATAAAACTTTCAAAGCCTTTTAGAACATTTACACACTTGAATCTGATGGCAGAGAAAGAGGTTCACACAACGCAGCTATAAGCTTAAATAATAGTGAAGGGCTGTTTATGGAATATGCTTTATTTATTCATCATTTCAAGTAAGGCTTTCATTTTGATGGAGGGGGAAATCAAAGTATAGCTGTCAAGGGAGAAGGCTGAAGTATTGCTTTTCTATACTGAGGACTTGCAGTAAAAAGAAGTCCATGAGAATCTCAGTCCAAGGTCAATCAATGCTAAGATTGTGGATACGTAAACAGCTAATGGATTGTAAAGACACATACCAGGGTTATGAATTTTTTAAAGAGAATCTCTTCAGTGCAAAACCCATAAATCAATGATGACTTATTGGCTGGATCAATTATGCAAACTTTTAAAACATTTAATGACAGGTAATGAACAGGTCTCTGAGGAGCACCAGTCAACAGTATTTTTGCAGTCATGGATACATCTACTTAAATGAATGGGGTTGATACAGTTATTATTAGGAAGCAATTAAAAGTTAAATCTGAGTCTGCCTAAAGGTAAAGAGAATAATTACTTTAGTCTTTGTACATAGCTTAAATAGCTCAGGAAATGGCTTGTATCCTAATAGTTTTCCAAAAAAATAAAAATTTTTTTTTTTTATTTTATTAAAAAAAAAAAAAAAAAATATTTATTTTTTTTTTTTTTTTTTTTTTTTTTTTTTTATAAAATAATTTATTTTTGGAAACTTTAAAGGGAACAAAACCACCAGCAGGAGGAAAGCCCAGGGTGATTTCAGACTGGGTGTGTCTGTCAGGAAGTTTCTAATTCTAAGCTTTTAGTTGCAGGTTTTTTTTTTTTTTTTTGTTTTTGTTTTTGTTATCACCTGAGAAGAAAGGATAAAGGTAATTTTTAAAAGAAGAAACACGATGACAAGACAAGACTCACTTTGTTTCTTTCTTTTGAAATGAACATTAGGTGACAATGGGAGGAACAGACAGACAAGCAGAGGTGGGATGACACTGAATTCTGGAAGCACAGAACTGCAATTGACCGGAACGTGAATTGACCAGTCCCCCACGAATTCTCAGATCATCACAGGTGGCATTACGGAGCTCTAATCACACATTAAACTAGTGACCTGGTGAAAGATGAAGGCTTTGAGGGGTAGATTTCTGAATGTAACCATCCTTTAGCGTTTAAACATTGATTTTTCTTATTGCATAACTTCAGATAAGTCTTTAGATTATGAGAAAGGCTGAAGTTAAATGTGTCATTCAATCCTAAGCATGGTTCTTTAAGTCTAAGCCATAGTCATTGATGCTGTATTTCTGTGTTAACATAAGTAAGGCATCACTCAGATCAGATAAAGCCTTTGACTGAATCTGAAAACATGAAAAATCTGATATTTCTGAAGAGCTCGCATTCATTTTATTGCTCAGCAGAAGGATCATAAAAATAAAAAGTATAAAGCAAGACTGAGTTCAAGTGCCTCTGACCTGGGATGATTTTCTGTGTGAGGGAAACTTCTCTAGAATTATTGCAGGTTTTTATAAAGTTGTTTGCTTAAATAGGAAAAAGTAAATGTCTTAATTTTCTTTAAGTGATTCTTGGATATTTCTTTTTTTCAAGATTTTGTGGTGAGCTATGAAAACTTATATAAGGAACATGAAAATGTGTGTGTGCTTGGTAGACCTAGTAAATAAATATATTAAGAATTTTGGCTTAATCTCTATCCTAACCTCTTTGATATGCAAGTACTGTCATATTTATGATTTAGTTAAAATGAGTTGAGTACCCTAGTACTGAACCCTTTGTTAAAATGTATGCTCTCCCTTTGTGTCAATAAATAAACAGAATATCTGGTAATAAGAGCTAAAACCCAACCCACAAAACTTTGTGGGTTCAAATCCTGTATCTTATATTATTATATCTATACGGGCTTCCTAACCACTCTCATTTTGTACCCCTATCTAAAAATGGATACTATAATTTCAACTTGAAGAAGGCATATAAATATTCAGCAATGGCAATAGTTATTAGCCAAAAAATAGGGAGAAGAAATGAACAGAATCTTTGACAAGGAAGAAATTCTAATGGCCAAAAGGCATATGAAAAAATTCTCATCACCACTAATCGTCAGAAAGATGCAAATCAAAACAACAATGAGATATCATCTCACACCACAGAGACTGGCACATATCCAAAAGAGCAAGGACAACAAATGCTGGTGTGGATGTGGGGAGAAAGGGACTCTCATCCATTGTTGGTGGAAATGTCGACTGGTAGGACCTTTTTGGAAAACAATATAGACATTCCTCCAAAGACTAGAAATTTAGTTCCCAGCCATACCACTTGAGTTCGACCCAGCCATACCACTCCAGGAAATGTGTCCTGGGAAGCCAAAAACACACAGTAGAAACAACACCTGCACTTTTATATTCATAGCATCACTAGTTACAATAGCCAGAATCTGGAAACAACCAGAGTGCCTGAGAACTGATGACTGGATAAAGAAACTTTGGTACACCTACACAATGGAATACTATGCAATTATTAGGAAAAATAAAGTATTGAAATTTGCCTATAAATGGATGGACATGGAGAGGATCATGTTGAGTGAAATTAACCAGAAGGAAAAGATAGATAGATATAGAATGACTGCATTTATTTGCATGATAGAAATAAGTTTTATATATATACATACATACACACATATGTGTAGCCCAATGGCATCTGCTTGCTTCAGGAATATTAGAGCCTCAAACAGTTCATTCAGGGTCTTGATGAAGAAGTCTGACCATCTTCTAAGTGGGCAGACACATGATCTTTAGACATACCATGTGATCCAGTTGGTAATGGCTCAGGTCCAGTGGTCATCTCTAAATCGCATTACTTGTCCAGCCCATCTGATTTTTGATGCCTTGGCAAACAAGACAGCATCCATCCTCTATCTGGAATCTCGATAGAGATCGGAACTCTGAATTCCTTCTCTCACTTGAGTGAGGCGTGATATTCCAAGCATAGCTCTTTCGATTCCTCTTTGGGAGATTCGAATAGCATTCTCATCCTGCTTTTCGTAGGGCCCAGGTCTCAAGGCATATGTTTATGCAGAGAGAACAGTGTTGTTGAAGAGATGTGCCTGGAGCCAGAAGTTCCTTGCCTTTTAGGAATTTCTTTGATGCTCTTGAAAGCGTTCCATGTGCTCTCTTCCTCCTGCGCAACTCAGGTTTTTTAGTTCATTCATCATGTTGACTTCTCGACTTAGATACACATAACTGCTGCATTCAGAGATGTTTGTTCCACTGAGAGCGAATGGGGCCTCTGGAACTAGTTCATTTTTCATGAACATAGTTTTGTGGAGATTCAGCAGTAGACCTATCTTTCCACATTCTCGGTCGGAGTCAGCCAGCATTTGTGCCGCTTGGCTAATGTTTAGTGTTATTAGAACAATGTCATCAAAGAAGCAGAGGTGGTGTAGTTGCCGACCGTCTATCTTCACTCCCATTCTTTATCATTCTAATTGCCGCTGATGTTCTCGAGGGTGGTGCTGAAGAGTTTTGGTAAAATGGTATCACCCTGCTGAACCCCTCTTTTTTTTCCTTTTTTTTACTTTTTTTTAACTAATATTTTATTATACCACCGTGAGATATACGGTTAGATTGTTCATGTTTGGAAGTTTTGGTCACATAGTGTTCCAGCACCCCGCCCTCCACCAGTGCCCATTTCACGTCATCAATGTCCCCAGTTTCCACCCCCTCCCAAGGCCCGCCTCCATGGCAGGTTCTTTATCTCTTTTCTCTCTCTCTCTCTCTCTCTCTCTCTCTCTCTCTCTCTCTCTCTCTCTCTCTCTCTCTCCTTTCCTTCTCTTACATATTGTGAATTGCAATACATACTTAGAGGCCATCATGTGCATTTTTTTTTGCCTGTATTTAATACACAGTTCTAGGTTGGTATTAGCCCTTTCGACATTTATTCACACATGTTCCCTTCTCTGTCTTACCTAACCTCTGACTCCCACACGTTTGTGGTAATTTCCATTTTTGGTAAGACCTCCTGATCCACATTTCGCCTGACATTGGATTTTGGTTATCATAATATGTATATATATGTATGTATATACATATGTATTTATGTTATGCAAATAAATGCAGTCATTATATATCTCTCTCTTTCCTTCTGACTAATTTCACTCAACATGATCCTTTCCATGTCCATCCATTTATAGGCAAATTTCATAACTTCATTTTTCTTAACAGCTGCATAGTATTCCATTGTGTAGATGTACAAAAGTTTCTTTATCCAGTCAGCAGTTCTCGGAACTCTGGTTGTTTCCAGGTTCTGGCTATTGTGAATAGTGCTGCTATGAAAATAAAAGTGCGGATGGTGTTTATGCTCCGTGTTTTTGGCTTCCCGGTATATTCCCAGGAGTGGTATGGCTCTTTTGACATAAATGATCACTTCCTTGTAGAATGGTGAGATCCATAATACAGCTCACAAAGGATCTTGATATATGGGTTTGAATGCCCTGTTTGGCTAGGGCTTCGATGACCGCTTTGGTCTCCACAGAATCAAAGGCTTTCTTTAAATCAATGAAAGTGAGACAAAGCAGCATCTTGAGCTCCCTGCAAACCTCAATGAGCTTGGTTACTGTGTGGATATGGTCGATTGTGCTGAATCCTTTTTGGAAGCCAGCTTGCTCTCATGGTTGTCCTTCATCTAATGTTTTGCCAATCCTGTTCAGGATGACCCGAGTGAACAGCTTGTAGATGACAGACAACAGGCAGATGGGGCAATAGTTGCCAATATCGTGGATGTCTCCCTTCTTGGACAGTAGAACTGTCCTGCTGGCTTTCCTTTGGGAGGGCACCTTGCTTTCAGACAGGTAGTGTGCGAAGAGCCGAGCCAGTGTATTGATGAGTACTGACGGCAGATTCTTCAGGTGTTCGGGTCTGACTTTGTTTGGGCCGGGTGCTGTTCGCTTTTTTACCAACATAATGGAATGTCAGATTTCAGAAGGGAGAATATTGGTAACAACATATCAATTCTGTGGAATTTGGTATGTAAGCAGGTAGACGTGGCTATCAAAGAGATTTGAGTAGAAATTATGGATAATCTCCACTGCCTTTCTGGAAGAAGTGATCCATCAATCAGGATGTCGGAGGACAGTCATCTTGGTCTTATAGTAGGCGATGAACAGGCAGGCGTTGCAAATGCTTTTCCCAGCTTCTGCTGCATCGGCCAGTATTTCTGCTCTTGTCTCTTTGAGGTCTTCCTAAAACCTGAGCTGCGCAGGGAGGAAGAGAACAGCATGGAACACCTTCAAGAGCATTGAAGAAATAGCTAAAAGGACAAAGAACCTCCAGCTCCAGGCACATCTCTTTTTTTAAATTTATTTATTTACTTTTTGACAATTACAAAAATGTTCATGTTTGGGTTTCAGCCATACAGTGTTCCAGCACCCATCCCTCCACCAGTGCCCACCTACCACCACCAATGACCCCGATACCCCCTAGCCTGCCTCTGTGGCAGGTTCTCCATCTCTTTTCTCTCTCTCTCTCTCTCTCTCTCTCTCTCTCTCTTTCTCTCTTCCCTCTCTTACATGTTGTGGGTTGTAATAGACTTTCAACAACTATTGGTCCACTGTTCCTTTTCTGTCTTACCTAACCTCTGCTCCCACACATTTGTAGTAGTTTCCACCTTTGGCAAGACTTCCTGATCCACATTTCTCCTGACCTTGGATATTGACAACGCTATTCGATTTTAGACCTCCATCAACGATCCAGTCAGGCACGCTGTCTCGTTTGCCAAGGCATCGAAAATCAGATGGGCTGGACATGCAATACGATTTGGACACAACTGCTGGACTAGAGCTTTTACTGAGGTTTGAGGCTCTTCGTATTCTTGAAGCAAGAAGATGCCATTGGGCTACACTGGCACGTGATAGGGTCAAATCAAAATGTTACTGGTGCCAGCTCAAGCAAATCGATGAATAACGGGGATGTCAAATGATCAAGTGAATATAACAAATATATTTATTTTATATTATAAAATATAATGAAATTATAATGTATAATAAACATAATATTACTCTATAATTTAAATATTTATTATGCAACGTTAAATGAAATAATATTATTATATGTGATATTATATATATTATAATTCAATCCTAGCATTTCAGAATTCAGGAAGTACCAGAGTATCTCCACGGGCTTTGCTTGAAAGTTGAATAAGTGGTATTCAGAGCATTGGAGAATAAGAAGGATGTCTTTGACTTAACTAATGCTAAGGTTAAGTTATAAAACGACTAAAAAGTTGTTCCCCCAAATTCTTGTTTATGCCACATTCATGTTAGATAATACGAGAGAAAGTTGAAATAAGATGTGCTCTCTCTGAGTGGTAGAGAAAAATTACACCACAATAAGATCTGAGCTACACACAGGTTTAAAGATAATGCAACCAACTCTTCCTTTGAAAGAGTCACCATTGGAAAAGTAGATTGACTAGTAACCAAACACTTTGATTTCCTCGGGAGAATTATTGGCTACATGCCAAAAAAAAAAAAAAAGAATTATTGTCCTAATGATTTGTATTATGATGTGGTGCTAATATATGTGAAGTCAATCCTGTCTTCAGGCAGTTCATATTTCAGTTTTCTAAATAGAATGGATAGATTCTATCAAGGTACTTCTTAGTTGCTAAGAACTTAATAAATTCCTCTTTGTAATTGACTTGCTTTCAGACAATAATTGTTAGCTGATAAATAGGAGGACTGTCAGGTGTGGATTCCATGGTGAGAGAGTTTCTCTGTTGCACTTAGGAAGAATCACCAATGAGACCTCTGATCCCATTAAGGATATAAACTCTTCAAGTGAAGTTGATGACAGCCAACAGGCTGCAGGAGTCCCTCACCAGCTTGGCTGTTCTCTGCACATGTTCAGCCGAAGGGGGATGAAATCAATGCAAAAGATTTCATGGCCTCCAAGAAAATTACTGTTGAGAGATGACCCAGTTCTTTGATTGGTGTCACCTGAAGACAGTCCTCCTAGAAGAAATGACCGTAATGACATCCACCAGCTGCTTAAATTCTTCCTATTATATGCATTTGCTTTCAAATAACTTAAGCATTTTAGCATAAACTCCTCCTTGCTTTATTCCCAGATTTGGGCTCTGGGCATTTTTAAAGCAGCAGTCAATGCAGGCCTGGCAAAAGCTGCATGTCGCTCTGCATTTCACAGAATGGATAAAAATGTCTCCCTTGTTTTCATTGTGCTATTCTCAAGTAACACAGTGAAGTATGGGTTCAAATATGAGACCCTTTTGTCTTGTCACCTTCTCTAACTGGGCCTACACTGGTTCTTGCACTGGTGTAGTCTGGGGTTTTTTTTATTCTCTTGTCTCCATTGACTTCCAAAAACTCTTGAAAGGATTTTACTGTGCCCCTAAGACAGATCTAATGTATGAGAAGAGAAAGTGGGTTATGGAAGATGAAAAAATAAACAGAAAGTAAGAACAGAAACTATAGCAAACTTTGTAAATGAATGCATTACAAGGAATTTTCAGCCACCTGTCCCCATACCCTTTTCATTCCTTTTATTATTCTTGATGGTAGTGTGATGACTGGGCTTTCCAGGCTTGGTTGCAATGCACCAGAGTTGAAACACTTGTGTTGTGCTGTGGAGAACTCACAAATAGTTGAGATTTAGAGATGGGATCAAACTCCTGCTTTGGTTGAAATGGGATCAAACTCTTGGACAAAAGTTCTACTACTGAGCTTCAATGAGATTCTCTTTTGATGTAGCATTTTTAAGCCTGGGCAACTCTCTGATGCTCACCTGGCCGGACCCCTCACGGGATCTTAAGAAGTCCTTGGCATTGGGCTACACATATAAACCCTGTGCCCAGTTGCCTCTGTCTGGGGGCGGAAGCCATCAGAGGCAAGTGCTCTTAAGCTGTTATGGACTTCACAGAACCGCAGGTTGGAGCCCCATCAGAACACATAGCCAAAGCAGTGAGGTCTCATTCACTCATACATCCATTCAGCCCATATTCACACAAGAAAGAAAGTGGAGGGCTGCACTAGTTACCTTGGTCTGACCTGAGTTCGAGGACCTCCGCCACCGACAAAGAGATACCGTAGACTGCAAACAGCAAGGAGGTTTTATTGCAGGACAGGCCAGCCAGGGTCAAGCTGCCTTCCGACACGCAGGTCTGGACAGGACAGACAAGACCCTGAGCATCTTCAGGGCAAATCTTATATAGGCTTTTACAAGCCGTTAAAACAAAAGCCCGCACAGTACATAGTCAAAAAGTTTGTAACACCAAATTTAATTTTAATCTGTGTATTTTTTTAGCCTATAAATTTAAGGGTCATCTCTAAGCTGTTCATCGAGTCATCTTGAACAGGATTGGCAAAACATTAGATGAAGGACTACCATGTGAGCAAGCTGGCTTCTGAAAAGGATTCAGCACAATCAACCATATCTACACAATAACCAAGCTCATTGAGGTTTGTAGGGAGTACAAAATGCCGCTCTGTCTCACATTCATTGATTTAAAGAAAACCTTTGATTCTGTGGAGACCGAAGCGATCATCAAAGCCTAGCCAAACAGGGTGTTTGAATCCAATATATCAAGATCCTTCGTGAGCTCTATTACAGATTCACCACCAGGATCTCACCATTCTACAAGAAAGTGATCATTGATGTTAAATGAGGGGTTCGACAGGGTGATACCATTTCACCAAAACTCTTCAGCACCACCCTCGAGAACATCATGCAACAATTAGAATGGGAAGGAGTGGGAGTGAAGCTAGATGGTCAGCAACTACACCACCTCCACTTTGCTGATGACATCGTTCTGATAACACCACACATTATCCAAGCGGCACAAATGCTGGCTGACTTTGACTGAGAATGTGGAAAGATAGGTCTACAGCTGCATCTAAAGAAAACTATGTTCATGAAAAATGAACTAGTTCAAGAGGGCCCCATTCACTCTCTATGGAACAAACATCTCTGAATGCAGCAGTTATGTGTACCTAGGTTGAGAAGTCAACATGATGAATGACCTAAAACCTGAGCTGCGCAGTAGGAAGAGAGTGGCATGGAATGCCTTCAAAAAGCATCAAAAAAAATAGCTAAAAAGGAAAAAAGAGCCTTCGGCTGTGGGCACGTCTTTTTGACTCCACCATTCTCCCTGAATTAACATATACCTCAGAGATCTGGGGCCTATGAAAGCAGGATGAGAAAGCTATTCTGGCCTCTCAAAGAGGAATCGAAAGATTTATGCTTGGAATATCACGCCTCACTCAAGTGAGAGAAGGAATCGGAGTTCCAACCTCCATCGATGTTCCAGGGTCAGGGGATGCTGTCTCGTTTGCCAAGGCATCAAAAATCAGATGGGCTGGACATGTAATGCGATTTGGAGACAACTGCTGGACTAGAGCTGTTACCGACTGGATCCCACAGTATGTCAAAAGATCACGTTGCTGCCCACCTACAAGATGGTCAGACTTCTTTGTCAAGGCCCTGAACAAACGGTTTGAGGCTCTTCGTATTCCTGAAGCAAGCAGGTGCCATTGGGCTACATTGGCATGTGATAGGGTCAAATGGAAATGTTACTGGCACCTGCTCGAGGAAATCGATGAACACAGAATGTCAAGTGATCAAGTGATCAAGTGATATACGTGTTTACATGTGCAAGCATTGTGCATTGTGGCAAGCTAGTCTTTAGTTATCTTTTCCCACCATCCGCATACCCCCAACCTCATGTTATTGTTTTCTTTCCTTCCTAGGCCTGTATCTGGGTTCTGGAACAACAAGCCTATTTTTATACTAAGGGACCCTCGGTGGGGAAGTCTGTTCAGGCTGGTTCCTCTGGTCTCTGAACCCCCATCAAGGGGTTCCTGTATACTTGTGTTCCTCGTGAGTCCCATTTTGGGTGCCCTCCACACTCCAGGCACCTCTACTCTTGGTGTTCCCTCACGTTTCCCCCTTTTCTATGTCACAATAAGAACGCATTCTCATATGGAGCTTTCTTATGTCAACTGACAATCTGAAGGCTAATAACCAGGCCTCTTCTCTTTGTTTACTGAGGCCAGGAATGTCCTGTTTCTTTTTCTTATGGGCCATTCCTCACACTCCCTGCTATATCTTTTGTTCTCCTCCCACCTCTCAGTTCTACTCAAGGTATAGAGAAAGATTGCAGATAAGATAATGCAAAAAATCTAGTGACTATCTTCTAAATGGAACTGTTCCCTTAGCATTTATTAGGTGTCAGACACTTTTCAAATATTAGCACATTTTATTCACACCAACCATATAGATACCTACTGTAGCCGCTTTTAAAGTGAGGAATTAAAGTACAGAAAACTCAGGTTATATAACAATAAGTCTAAGGTTACATAACAATATGTCCTCCTAGACTATTCTCTATGGGAAACCAGAAAGATGGGTGTCATCTGCATGAATTTCCTTTTGGGGGTGGATAGGCCACACCCTATTGTGCTCAGGGCTTACTCCTGACTGTGCTCAGGGATCATTCGTGGTGTTGCTCAGGGGGCCTATGGGGTGCTGGGGAATCAAACCCAGGTTGAACATGTGCAAGGCAAATGCCTTCCCATGCACTATCACTCGAGCCCCTGGAAGAAGTTCCTTCAAAGAGGTCTTGAGCCTGTATTATTTCTTGTACCATATGAAACCCTGGAGATGGGTCAATAAGGACAGGGAAATGTGAGCAGAGATTTTCCCACCACTCAATCTGACACTGAATTTGGGTTTAGACAGAGTTTGCTGAATAGCTTACTTGTTCTGTGTAGTTGAGCTGAGTATAACATGATAGAGTATTGAAGACCTCTCTGGGAGGCAATTAGAGAGGGTCCCAATGAGGGAGGGAGTAATTGAGTTGACTGGCACTGGGTAGTTGGCTGTGAAGTTTGGTGGTGAAGTTTATCTGTTGGGGAGCAGTTTGAAGAGGGAATGGATTTGGTCCATGCTTTGAGCCTTCTGCCTCATGTGTGTGCTTCATGCATTTGGGAAGAGGCAGCGCCACATCATAAAACCTCCTTGAAAGCCACAGAGGTACCTCTTTAAAACATGTAATGGATTGTACTGAAAGCCTAGCTTTGACTGATGTGAGGTTTGGGACTCTATCTAGGTGAGAATCCATGCAGGAAGGAGACCAGAGAAGGCAGATGACCCAGAGTAGGGCCAAACTGTTTACCAGCAGATGTGTTTTTGAAAATCTTCTTTAACTGGTCATGGCAGCGGAAAATATCCTGCTGTTAAACGCATCTGCAATCCGCTTCTCTCCCAGTCCACCTACAAAAATTTTGACCTTTAAAGAAATGATGGAGAAGCTGGTGATTTTTTCTATGGTATTGAAGCTTAGTCTATTTTAGGCTCCAAGGCAATTGCAGCCCTCTTTGCTCCCTATTTCACATCACTTTTAAGTCTTGTCCTGGCCACTCCTGAACCCTTCAGCACTTCTCCCTGTGCAATCACTTGAGTGAAGATCTGTGATTTGCAGATGACATGTACATTTCTTGGATGATGGTTGCAGAGGCAGTTTACAAACATAAGGCAGTTGTGGGAAGGTGGGGTGCGGGGTGCTGGAAGAGGGATTACAATGGAAAAACTGTAATGCCATCCTAAATTTCTATTTTCATGCAAATGTAGAACTGCTTTCTCATTATTTTGATTGAAAGGAAGGTAGCTCAGGTTTCTTGTTGGTGTGAATTACCATATTCATGTTTTTGATGCCAAACAATTGGCTGATATCTATTGTTTGTTTCTCTTGTGAGAGTGAAGTACTTTGGAAATACAGGTGGGAGAAAGATATTATTAAAAATGCTTTTCACATCCCACTCCCCAAATGTCCAAGCAAAGGATGAATTTTAGGTTTCTCTCATTATGACAATCTGTTACTGAGAAGCATCAAAGAACATTCAGCTTCTTGAGCTTTAGAACAATGATGGTTGCATTTTGGATAATCTTTCATTTGAATATCTGCAAAATATGCAGATTACCAAGGCTATGACAAAAGTTATTTCAGAATCACTTATTAAAATATTCATTCATTTTAAAGAGGCCATCTTAATGAAAAACAAGTCTTATTTGATTTTAAGCAGACCTGATATGTATATAAATGTAATGTGATCTGAAACACATGTTAATGAGATTTCCATCAGAAGGATTACTGAGGTTCTGTGTTTAGACACCGAGAAAAGGCAAATGCCTGTATCAAGCCCCCTATTCTTAATCTTCAAGAGCAAATTTATTGAAGTGTCTCAATTTTTACCACACGCCTTCACATCTGCATATGGGACTAAATTCTTAATCCTGTCACACTGTGAGGCTGCAGATTAAGAGAATGTATAAACAATGGCTCTGTCACTATACATAAATATAGACTGCCAAATCAAGTGTGGGTTTTATGGCAGAGATTCGTTATCTTAAGCAGACTTTGCACTCATCATTGCTCAGATCCTAAGGAACAAATATTGGCAGTCTTTGATATTTCTTTACATTATCCAATCAGAAAGCATTTTTCTGTAAATGAAACTATCCTCTAAATGTTTCCCAACAAAGTTAAAGCAAACAAAAGCAACTGAAAAACAATGAACAACCTAGCATGGGTCAAATTCTGTGTCAGTATATTTTCTCTAGAGAAAAAATTATGAAATAAGTATGCATTGAGATATCATATTTCAGTGTTCTATAATAAAATTATGTTACTTAAATCATTTTTGGTGTGTTTTCCCCCCCATTACCCATTTACCACTGATCTTGCATAATTTTATTTATTCATTTATTTATTTATGTTTTTGCTTTTTTGGGTCACATCCAGCAATGCTCGGGGGTTGTTCCTGGTTCTGCACTCAGAAATTACTCCTGGCAGTGCTTGAGGGATTATATGGGATGCCAGGGAATCAAACCCAGGTAGGCCGGGTTAGGCAAATGCCTTACCCACTGGACTATGAGCTGATCCCTTTCTACTGATTTTATAGACATATATTATATCAGAAAATGTTTATGAAGGAGCTTCTCAGCCCTTTGGAAATCAACAGAACTGGTAAGAGCAGAAAAGAAAGTCATTGTGTCTGGTACAAGAAGCTCAGATTAATGCCTTAGAAAAATTACAAATTATTACAAATTGTGGACTTCCAGGGTCACTTAAATTCATTCAGTACCATGAATATTGAACCCATAAACTGCCACAGTCCTATTGTAATACTGTCAGCATGCTACTCAATTTTTATTTTCAATGACAATCATAATAGCTTCTATTAAATTATCCATCCCAAATTTTTGTAGGATTTCAGATTTCAGACTATCCTATACTTTATTTTGCCTTTTGAATTCCATTTGTTTAAAGTCAAAATAAGATAAAGGCTAGATGTTATCATAGCTCTTTGGAGAAGCTAGGAAAAAAAATCATTATTGACAACATGCAAAAAGTGCTGGAGAAAGATTGTGGATTTGAAACTTTCCTAACAGGAAAAAAAAGCTTGACTGTAGGAAATACAATTGGATTTTCAAAGGCAGATAAAATAAGTCATTTTTAATCATAAAAAATAACTTTTAGTCCTATTGATTTTGTTACTGGGTTAAAAATCACAAATTTCCTATCAATATCGAAAATAAGCAAAGAAAACTGATGACCTTGGGCTACCATTGATGTTGTGCTTACCTAGCTTGGGTCATCTTTTGCTTTTCTGCACAAACATGTTTGTTCACGTCAATTGATGTTGAATTTAGAATTACTAAGAACGTCAATATTTAAAAAATTCTAATTCCATTCTCTCAGTTTATAATTGACTGGTATCTTTTTTCAGTAACAAGATCATGCAAACATTTACCTCAACACTGTGGTGGTTCTGAATTCCTAAAACTGGCCCCCAAATGGTCCTAAGTGCGACTGTCAATGTCCTTGTCCCTTGGGACCAGTGACAGTGACTCATGGTTCCTCATCAAAGCCTGATGTATCGGTGGCTATATTAGCACTCAATAGCTTTTATTCCCAAACATAACAAGATACTCAGAGTAGAATCCAGGAAGAACATATGTATTTTTTGTTTATAAGACCCACGGTATATGATTCTCATTTACTCACTTCAGTCATTTCATCTGCTGCCCTGAGTTTATGACTTTCACATTTGGTTTGACAGTGTGCTGAGATGGTCTCAAAATGTAAAATCAGAGGGAGAGATTTAAAATAGCAGAAATGTTTATGGGACAGCAACAACAATGCCAGTCCTAAACACTGGCAAGAATCTCTTGGATAGAAATAACAGCAATAGAGCAATTTTCTTGTTCACGAATTAACACGTTACATCCAGTAGTGGTCAAGATGCCTGAACTGTTGATAATTGAAGATTTTTTTTGTGTGTGTGTTCTTTGTTATAATCTGTCATTTGGTTTAAGAGTCAGCAATCAAGACAGCAAAGTTTTACATAAGTGAATACTTGTTTTCTAAATTCCACACACTTTTTTCCTTATAAGAGAGTAAACAGAAGCTCAGAGAAGTAAAGAGGGCAAGAACTGTGAGCAAAGAAAGATGAAAAATTCCAGGCTCCAGGTACATTATTGGCTTCCAAGATCAGAGAAAGAGACATGGCTTTGCCAACAGAATATTTTTGTCTTTAGAAAAAAAAATCCATAACAGTAAAACATTTTATTGTGCTTTTCTTTATCATAGAAGACATTGTGCTCTCTGTATCATAGCCATACATTGAGATAATGCACATTACAAAAAAATTCCATCAAACATATGAGAGTCATTTTCCTAGGCAAGGAGGACTAAATAAATTTCAATCCATTTTTATCTCTGGATATCTTTTTAAGTTCTAAACATCTTGTGAGCATAAACTCATTTGAAGATTAGCTAAATCAGTTTTAAATTTTAAAATATGCATCTCCAAAATAAATGGATTAGATCTATTCTCGGTTTCATGTACCACTTTCCTCTAGAAATAGAGAATCACAAAAAAATGTTCAAATTAGTTAAATAAAGGTAATCAAATATACTTGTGAACAATATAAAAATACTGAGGAAATAATGACAATCTTAAGTGTCAATGAATAATAGGAAATTAACTTAATGATAGATAATTATTATTATAAAATATACATTTTATTAAATGTGTGAAACTTTAACATTGTAGAAGAAGCCCAATTTCATTATTTTTTTTCAAAAAACATTTTAATTGATAGTTAAGGACCAAAGCTTTGTAAAGATTGTAAAGTGGGAAAATGTGTTCAGATACCATAAAAATAAAGGCGACGTGACACCTATATTTATGGTCAAGACCTTCATATAAGATTTAGTTTAAGTTGTTCAAGCACCACTTGGAGTGAGGAAGATTCTGCAAAAGCTTTAGTCCATGTAGTCTATGAAAGCAAGTCTCTTTACAACTGCTTGACTATCCCCCAAATGTAGTCATTTGACTACATTAATAATCACCATTTATTATTAATAATAATCACCATTTATTATTTTAAATCTCTCAGAATTATGCGATGTTTCACTTAAATTTTCTCACCGGTTTGTAGTTGGGTTTGTAGTTATCTGAAAAAATGTCTTCACTGGTACATGTCAGTTGATATGGATAGAAGAGCCAATGTCTGACTAGCCGTTTCTCCTTTCCTGCTCATCAAAAAACCTCAGCATGGTTTTTGGTGTAGCTGAGACTAATTTTTTCCAGATTTCTAAGAGAGCCATTCCAAGCATTTCAAGAATGTCAGGGAGAAGTCAGAAGGTATTTTACAATACATACATGCAATATTATTTGATTGTGTCCTACTGACAAGCCTGGCAAGCTACCCGTGGTGTATTCGTTATGCCAAAAACAGTAACAATAATTGACCTCATTACCAACAAATGGAGATGTTACTGGCACCGCTTGAGGCCAGTAACATCGCTGAGCAAATCTCTGAGCAATGGGAAGACAAGTGACAGGTGACAAGTGTGTTCCTACTAATCAAAGCAGTCATACATACAATAGCCCAGAATCACCTCCAGTTGGAGAGGTGGCTTATTAGAGGGAAGGTGTTAACGGTAATGATCCTGATAACAAACCATTGTAAGTATTGAAGCAAAGAAAGTAAGTATTCTTTTCTTACTTAAAATGTATCTGTCAAATTATTTTGAAGGACATTCAGACTTTGTTTCACCATACAGAAAATAAGACAGTAGGAACATACAGACTAGTCAAGACCCAATGTTGAGGGAAATTTCTGTTGTCTGAAAATTCTTACAGAGGCCATGACATTTCTGTTTATTTCTCCCTGAGAGGGAAAGTAAGAAAACTTTTTTAGTATCTGACCCAAAGCTCACGCAGTCCTCCCGCTGGGAAAAGCTATAACTTATCTGAGGAGTGTATTTTGAGATGGTGAAGTTTAGTCTGGTGCCAGAGCCAACTCTCCTCAGAAAGCACAAGTGTATCCCGCCTTTTAGGGTGATGTGCAATCCTTTTTGTCCAAGAATAAAAAAAGTATGTCTGCCTAATTTAGAGTTGGGATGTTTGGAAGACCACTGGGTGAAGAAAATGAAATAGGTGAAGGCCTATTTCATTTTCCAATCTAGAAATAGTTGACTCTGCTATCTTTTTTAAAAAATTTTTTTATACCGCCGTGAGACATACAATTACAAAGGTGTTCATAATTGGTTCTTGGTAATACAGTATTCCAGCACCCCTCCCTCCACCAGTGCCCCATTTCCACCACCAATGTACCCCACCCCCCTCCGCCCACCCCCAGGCTGCTTCAATAGCAGGTACCCCCCATTTCCTCTCTTTCTCTCTCTGTCTCTCACGCTGTCTCTGCATCTCTCTCCCTCTTATTTTACACATTGTGGCTAGCCCTGCAGATATTTAGAGTTTATCACTTAAGTCTCTTTGTGTATATTCAATGGTGAATTTTAATCTGCCATTATATTTCATACATTTAGTAAAACACTGGTATCTATTTATATCCTATTAATGAATGCAGTCATTCTATATCTGTCCTTTTCCTTCTGACTAATTTCACTCAGCATGATAGTCTCCATGTCCATCCATTTGCAGGTAAATTTCATCATTTCATCTTTTCTGACAGTTGCATAGTATTCCATAGTGTAGATGAACCACAGTTTCTTTAGCCAGTCCTCTCAGGCATTTAGGTTGTTTCCAGATTCTAGCTATAGTGAATAGCTCAGAGATGAATAAAGAAGTACAGATAGTGTTTCTGCTATGTGTTTTTCGGTCTCTCGGGTATATTCCCAGGAGTGCTATTGCTGGATCAAATGGGAGCTCAATATCTAGTTTTCGGAGGAATGCCCATATTGTTTTCCAAAAGGGCTGGACCAGTCGGCACTCCCACCAACAGTGGATGAGAGTCCCTTTTCCCCCCACATCCACGCCAGCACCGGTTGTTCTTGCTGTTTTGGATGTGTGCCAGTCTCTGTGGTGTGAGATGGTACCTCATTGTTGTTTTGATTTGCATCTCCCTGATGATTAAAGATAAAGAGCACTTTTTTCATATGCCTTTTTGGCCATTCGGATTTCTTCTTTTTTGGAAGCTTCTGTTCATTTCTTCTCCCCGTTTTTTGATGGGGTTGGCTGTTTTTTTCTTGTGAAGTGCTACCAGTGCCTGATATATCCTGGATATTAACCCCTTGTCAGATGGGAATTGGGTGAATATCCTTTCCCACTCTGTGGATTGTCTTTGTATCTTGGATCTTTGTGTCTTGGTCACCGTTTCTTTTGAGGTGCAGAAGCTTTTCAATTTTATATAATCCCATTTGTTAATCTTTGCTTCCATTTGCTTGGTCAGTGGTGTGTCGTCTTTAAAGATACTTTTAGTTTCGATGTTTTAGAGCCTTTCTCCTATGTTTTCTTCGATGTAGCTTATAGATTCATGTCTGTTGTTGAGATCTATAATCCATTTTGATCTGACTTTTGTGCATGGCATTAGAAGGAGGTCTAAGTTCATTTCTTTTACACGTAGCTGCCCAGTTTTCCCAACACCATTTGTTGAAGAGGCTTTCTTTGCTCCACTTAATATTTTTTGCTCCTTTATCGAAGATTAAGTGGTTGTATATTTGAGAGTGTGTTTCAGGATATTCAGTTCTATTCCATAGGTCTACGGGTCTGTCTCTATACCAATACCACACTGTCTTAATTACAACTGCCCTGTAGTAGAGCTTGAGGTTGGGGAAAGTGATACCTCCCATCTTCTTTTTCCCAAGGATTGCTTTAGCTCTTCGGTGGGGGTTTATTATTCCATACAAATTTCAGGAGTGTTTGTTCAATTTCTTTGAAGAACATCTTTGGAATTATCTTTGAAGAACATCATGGGACCGCATTGAATCTGTATAAAGCTCTAGGGAGTATTACCATTTTGATAATGTTAATCCTTCCAACCCATGAGCAAGGAATGTGTCTCCATTTCCTCAGGTCTTCTTTTATTTCCTGAAGTAACATTTTGTAGTTTTCTTTGTAGAGATCCTTTACATTCTTTGTCAAACTGATTCCTAGGTATTTGATTTTCTGCAGCGCAATTTTGAATGGGATAGTTTCTTTAATGTCCCTTTCTTCTCTTTCGCTGTTTGCATATAGGAAGGCCATTGACTTTTGGGTATTGATTTTTGTACCTTGCCACTCTAGTATAGGAATGTATTATTTCTAGGAGCCTCTTGGTAGAGAGTTTCCGGGTTTTCCAGTTATAATATCATGTCATCTGCAAATAGTGATAACTTGGCTTCTTCCCTTCCTATCCGGATGCCCTTAATGTCTTTTTCTTCCCTGATTGCTATGGCAAGTACTTCAAGTACTATATTGAATAGAAGTGGTGAGAATGGGCAGCCTTGTCTTGTCCCTGATCTTAAGGGGAAGGCTTTCAGTTTTTCCCCATTGAGAATGATGCTCACTGTGGGCTTGTAGTAGATGGCCTGGATTATTTTGCGGAAGTTTCTTTCCTTCAGTCCCATGAGACGGGTGTTGAATCTTGTCAAATGCCTTCTCTGCATCTATTGGTATGATCATATGGTTTTTATTTTTCTTTTTGTTGATATGATGTATTATGTTGATTGACTTGCGGTTGTTGAACCATCCTTGCATTCCCAAGATGAATCCCACTTGGTCATGGTGTATAATCTTTTTTGATGACTCTTTGGATTCTATTTGCTAGTATTTTGTTGAAGATCTTAACATCTGTATTCATCAGGGAGATTGGTCTGTAGTTTTCCTTTTTTGTGACATCTCTGTCAGCTTTGGATATCAGGGTGATATGTGCCTCGTAAAAGCTATTTGGGAGTGCTTCTGTTTCTTCAATTTGCCAGAAGAGCTTATAAAGAATTGGGAGTAGGTCCTCTTTAAAGGTTTTGTAGAATTCACTGGTGAATCCATCTTGACCTGGGCTTTTGTGTTTGGGGAGACTTTTGATTACCGTTTCTATCTCCTTGATGGAGATAGGTTTGTTGAGGTATTCCAAATCTTCTTGTTGCAGACTTGGGAGGCTTATAGGAATTCAGGAATTTGTACATTTCTTCTAGGTTCTCTTGTTTCGTGACATACAGGCTCTCATAGTAATCTCTGATGATCTTTTGAACTTCTGATTTCTGTTGTGATGTCCCCACTTTCATTTCTGATTTTATTTATTTGGGTTCTTTCTTTTCCTTTTTCTTACAAGTCTTGCAAGTGGTTTGTCAATCTTGTTTATTTTTTCAAAGAACCCGCTTTTGGTTTCATTGATCTTCTGGATTGTTTTTTGACATTCCATCTCATTGATTTCTGCTCTAAGTTTTATTATTTCTTTCTTTCTGCTTGGATTGGGCTCCTTTTGTTGATCACTCTCTAAGATCTTAAGTTGTGAAGTCAGACTGTTTGTGATGGCCTTTTCTTCTTTTCTGATGAATGCTTGAAGAGCTATGAACTTGTCTCTTAATACTGCTTTTGCTGTACCCCACAAGTTCTGGTAATTCGTGTCTTCAGTCTCATTTGTTTCCAGGAGTCTTTGGATTTCCTCTTTGATTTCTTTTATGACTTGCTGGTTGTTCAGCAGTGCACTGTTTAGTTTCCAGATACTTGGTATTGGTCTCCCGCTTTGTGTACAATTAACTTCTATTTTCAGTGCATCATGGTCTGAAAAAATAGTTGGCACAATTTCTATCTTCTTGATTTTATGGAGGTATGATTTATGGCTCAGCATGTGATCTATTTTGGAGTATCTTCCATGTGCACTGGAGAAGAAAATGTATTCAGCTTTTTGGGGATGAAATGCCCTGTATATGTCTACCAGCCCTCTTTCTTCCATCTCTTCTTTTAGGGCCAGTATTTCCTTGGTAAGTTTCAATCTTGTTGATCTATCCAGGGTTGACAGAGCAGTGTTGAAGTCCTCAACTACAATTGTGTTGCTGTCAATGTCTTCTTTGACGTCTATTAGTAGTTGTTTTAGGTATTTTTCTGGCCCCTCATTGGTGCATATATGTTTAATAGCGTGTTTTCTTCCTGATATATGCATACCTTGACTATTAAGAAGTGACTTTCACTGTCCCTTCTGATCTTCTTCAGCCTGAAGTCTATGTTGTCGGATACCAGTATGGCTACCCCAACTTTATGGATGGGTTGTTTGAGTGAAGGATTGTTTTCCAGCCTTTTTATTTTGAGCCTGTCTTTGCTCCAATTGTTCAGGTGTATTTCTTGAAGACAGCAGAATGTCAGATTCAATTTTTTGATCCATTT
>JAJIBD010001469.1:0-50106 GCA_021461705.1 Cryptotis parvus | reverse complement strand
TCCATCCATCCATTTATCCATCCATCCATCCATCCATCCATCCATCCATCCATCCATCCATCCATCCATCCATCCATCCATCCATCCATCCATCCATCCATCCATCCATCTATCCATCCATCCATCCATCCATCCATCCATCCATCCATCCATCCACCCACCCACCCACCCTTCCACCCACCACCCATCCATCCATCCATCCTTCCATCCATTTATCCATCCATCCATCCATCCATCCATCCATCCATCCATCCATCCATCCATCCATCCATCCATCCATCCATCCATCCATCCATCCATCCATCCATCCATCCATCCATTCATCCATCCATCCATCCATCCATCCATCCATCCATCCATCCATCCATCCATCCATCCATCCATCCATCCATCCATCCATCCATCCATCCATCCATCCACCCATCCATCCATCCATCCATCCATCCATCCATCCATCCATTTATCCATCCATCCATCCATCCACCCATCCATCCATCCATCCATCCATCCATCCATCCATCCATCCATCCATCCATCCAATCCATCCATCCATCCATCCATCCATCCATCCATCCATTTATCCATCCGGCCATCCGCCCACCCCCACCCGCCCACCCACCCACCCACCAACCCACCCACCCACCCACCCACCCACCCACCCATCCATCCATCCATCCATCCATCCATCCATCCATCCATCCATCCATCCATCCATCCATCCATCCATCCATTTATCCATCCATCCATCCATCCATCCATCCATCCATCCATCCATCCATCCATCCATCCATCCATCCATCCATCCATCCATCCATCCATCCATCCATCCATCCATCCATCCATTTATCCATCCATCCATCCATCCATCTATTTTTATTTATTTATTTATTTTTGCTTTTTGAGTCACACCTGACAATGCTCAGGGGTTATTCCGGTCTGTACTCAGGAATTATTCCTGGCAGTACTTGGGGATCATATGAAATGTGGGAGTGAAACCAGGTCCAGCCGTGCAAGGCAAACACCCTACCTGCTGGACTATTGCTCCAGCCCTCCTGATGCTTCTTTGGGCCAGGACTACCCCTGTCCGTTGTTTTCCTCTGGTGATCACTGCCGTCATCATCATCGATTGCTGAGTCTACGTGAGTACCTTCCGACTGGCTAGGGAAGGTTCTCCTAGCTACCGGGTCTGTGTGCATACTGCAGCCCAGGAATTTAGAAGGTGGGGACAGGGGACACATGGCAGTGCTGGGTTCTATTTGTGACTTTTTTTTTTTTTTTTTGCTTTTTTTGGGTCATACCCAGGACTTACTCCTGGCTCTGCACTCAGGAATCACTCCTAGCAGTGCTTGGGGGACCATATGGGATGCTGGGGATCGAACATGCAAAGGCAAAGGCAAAGCAGACAGGCATGCAAGGCAGACGCCCCACCCTCTGTGCTGTCGCTTTGGTCCCATATTCATGACTGTTGCAGCGGTTCAATTCTTTGGTTGTTCTGGCGACCATGTGCTAGGAATTTCATGGTTCTGGGGACCATGTACTAGAATGTTAGAGCCAGAAATTCTAACATTCATGTATTAGAAATTCATGACCCAGAATTCATAACATTCATGACCCAGAAATTCAAAACAAAACATGTGCTCAGTCTGGGCTTTTGTGCCACACCGTGTGATGCTCAGGGGTTACTCCTGGCTCTATTTAGGAATTACTCCTGGTGATGCTCGGGGAAACATAGGGGATGCTGGGGATTGAACCTGGGTCAGGCATGTGTGAGGCAAGCACCTACCCACTCTGCTATTGCTCCAGCCTGGAAATGAGTGATTTTGTTTTGTTTTGGGGCTACATTCAGTTATGCTCAGGGTTTCCTCCCTGACTCTGCTCAGGGATCACTCCTGGTGGTACTGGGACTCAAGCTAGGGTTGGCTGCATACAAGACTCTTCCTTAACTCCTGTACTATTTCTGGCCTCAACTGTGATTTAAAACAAATTATTTAATTTTCATTAACATGAACATTTTAATTTTTTTTTGCTATATCCAGTGTTGCTCAGGCTCTATGCTCACCCTCTATGCTCAGGTTCTATGCTCACTCCTGGGTCTCCTCACTGAATTACTCCTTGTGGGTACAGGAGACCATATGGGGTACCACTGATCGAAACCAGGTTGGCCTTGTGTGATACCTACCTGCTTTATTATTCTCTCCAGCCCCTAAGACAAGAACTTTATCCTGAAATGTATCCCTAGCCCGGAAACTTACTTAGTTTTTCTTAGTTGAAGCCACATTGTTTAGGTTTATTTATTTATTTTTTGTTTTCTTGGACTTCATGGTGGTGCTCAGGCTATTTCTGACTGCACAGGAGTGACTCATAGAAAGTCTGGGGACATTCTTTCCTGCTATGGATTGAGCTAGAGTTTGCTGCATGTAAGGCAAGTGTGGTACTTCCTGTACCATCCCTAGATTCTAACCTTTTATAGGTTTTAAGTAGAAATTTGAGAACTGAGACTATAAAATGAATTAAAAAGCCCAGTGTTGGGTAATCAGTGGGAAGGAGAGGGCAGGAAGGAGTTGGTGAGCTTGAAGATAAAACTGTAAGACTCAGGCAGTCTAAACAATAGAAAACAGACTGGAAGAAATGAACCCAGGGACTGGAGACTTAGTACAGTGGGAAAAGTGCTTGTCTTGAATGCGCCAGGGTTTGATCCATGGCGCCACACTATGATTTCCTAAGTGCCTCCAGAAATGATCTCTAAGCACAGAGCCAGGCATAAGCCCTGAGCACAGCCTCTTATGATCCCAGAACTCAGAAAATGTGAGGGGTCTTTGGGATTTTTAACAAGATCATTCTTGGGTTGGAAAGATAGGCCAAGGTTGTTACTTGCTTGCTTCACATATGGCTTCTTTTTAGCTGCCTCCTGGCCCCTGTATTGCAGGGTGTAACACTGGATCTTTCCTGCACCATGGGGTGGGGTTGGGTGTAGTGGCGGGGCTGGATGGTCTCCGGCACTGCACTCCAGGGCTCTCTCATTGAACACAACAGCCCAGTGGGCTGAGAAACGCAGAGTTGCCCTGTGTTCAGGAGGGCTGCTTGGGGAGCCCCCCCCACCCAACCCCCCAAAAAAAAATAACAAAACAGAGAAAACACTCACCATTCTAGTCATCAGGATCCCAGAAAGAGAACGCTAATAGGACTAGTCATTTGAGAAATATTGGCCGTCTTGAAATTTGTTAAGCATAAAGCCACAGATTCAATAAGCTTCATTAAACTTAGGATAAATTCCGACAAATCAATGGTAAGACACATTGTCAGATTTCTGAAACTAGGGGCCGGTGCTATAGTCCAGCGGGCAGGTGTTTGCCTTGCACGTGGTCGACCCAGGTTCAATCCACGGCATCCCATATTGTCCCCAAAGCACCGTCTGGAGTAATCTCTGAGTGCAGAGCCAGGAACAAAACCTGAGCATTGCTGGGTGGGACCAAAAAAAGCAGAAAAAAAAATTTCTGAAACTAAACCCCCAAAAAGTGTCAGAAATGTCATTTAACTTACAGTGAATAAAAAAGTTGACAGTGGAATTTCTCATCAGAAACCATGGAGGCCAGAGGAAGTAGCACAGTATTTTCAGGTGCTGAAAGAAAAGTATCTACTGGGGCCGGAGCAATAGCCCAGCGGGTAGGGTGTTTGCCTTGCACACGGCTGGCCCATGCCGGCCCGGGTTCGATCCCCCGGTATCCCATATGGTCCCGAGAGCACCGCCAGGAGTAATTCCTGAGTGCAGAGCCTGGAGTAACCCCTGAGCATCGCTGGGTGTGGACCCAAAAAGGAAAAAAAAAAAAAGTATCTACTGAGAATTCTCTGACAAGTGAAAACATCATGTGATTATTCCCAGCTGAGAAATTCTCTAAATAGAAAGGAACTGACAAAAGGAAGGTGGGAGCAGTAGGAAGGAAGAACAAACATTAGAGCAAAAATATTGTCAAGTTTATTTATGTATTTATTTGTTTTTGCTTTTTTTGGGTCACACCCGGCAATGCTCAGGGGCTACTCCTGGCTCTGCACTCAGGAATTACTCCTGGCGGTGCTCAGGGGACCATATGGGATGCCAAGGATCGAACCCAGGCCGGCACAGGCGGCCGCGTGCAAGGCAAACGCCCTACCCCCTGGACTATCGCTCCAGCCCCCTATATTGTCAAGTTTAATAGACATTCTTGTTCTCTGATGTTTAAAGGTTAAAGTGTAACTGTCTAAGGTGATATTTGGAAAGGAAATATTTAATACGGTTGATTATGTTGAACAAATGCAGATGGTAAAGACCCAAAGGGATGAAAGGAATGCTTTTAGACTTGAAAATGGAAAGGGCCAGAATGACAGCACAGTGGGTAAGGAGCTAGCCTGGGCATCCTGTGGACCTTCAGGAGTGAAATCTGAGTCCAGATCCAGGAGTAACCCTCGAGCATTGCTGGGTGTGGCCCAGAAAGCCAAAAAAAAAAAAAAAAAAAAAAAATAGAAGAAGAAGAAGGAAAAAAAAACAAACTGGCAAAATGTTGGAAATCGGGCTGGAGCAATAGCCCAGCGGTAGGGCATTTGCCTTGCACGCGGCTGGCCTGCGCCGACCCGGGTTCAATCCCTGACATCCCATATGGTCCCCTGGGCACCGCCAGGAGTAATTCCTGAGTGCAGAGCCAGGAGTAACCCCTGAGCACGCCGGGTGTGACCCAAAAAGCAAAAAAAAAAAAAAAAAAAAAAAGTTGGAAATCAGGTGGCTAAACTGTGAAATGCATACAGTAAGCACTAAAGACAGTTAAACAGAATAGAGAAGTTCGACTATATGATAGATGAGTGTTTCTCTTTATTTCTTTGCTTTTTGGGTCACACCCAGAAATGCTCAGGGGTTACTCCTGGCTTTGTGCTCAGGAATTACTTCTGGCGGTGCTCAGGGGACCATATGGGATTTTGAACCTGGGTTGACTGTGTGCAAGGCAAATGCCCTACCGCCCACTGCTATAGCTCTGGCCCCATGGTGATAAGTATTTCTCAGTGGGAGTTGGGGCCATGTGACTCCCTGAGGGATTCCTAGGATATTCCCAGGAAGCAATAGGTGCTTTGAGAACACAACTGGCTGTGCTCAGTACTTACTACTGGCTCTGTGCTCAGGGATTGCTCCTGGAAGGCTCAGGGGACCATGTGTAATGCTGGTGATCTAACTCCAGGTCTGTTATGTGTAGGACAGCTTACACATATTTACTGTCTGTTCTCTCTCCAGGCCCTTGAACATTTTTTTCTTTTTTGCTATTTTGGGTCACACCCAGCCCTACTTGGGTTACTCCTGGCTCTGCACTCAGGAATTACTCCTGATGGTACTTGGGGGACCATATGGGATGCTGAGGTTGGCAGTGTTGGCAGCATGCAAGGCAAACTCCCTACCCACTGTACTATTTCTCTGGCCCCTTGAACATTTTTTCTTTCTCTCTCCTTCTCCCAATGTTCATGTACATCTCTTTTTCTTCTCTTTGGGTCACACCCGTGACACTCAGGAGTTACTCATGGCTCTTTGTTCAGGAATTATTCCTGGTGGTGCTCGGGAACCATATGGGATACTGGGGATCAAACCTGGGTCAGCCGTGTGCAAGGCAAATGCCCTACCTGCTGTACTATCTCTCCGGCTCCCATGTACATCTCTTTAAGGGCCACATCCATAAGGATGAGGGACCATACAGTAGTACCATGATTGGAATCTGGGCCTCCCCACTTGGGAGCATAAACTCTAACCATCTAAGCCATGTATACTAGACCAGTTGGACCTGTAGATTTGGCGGTGCTCGGAGCACCATATGGGAACCCGGGTTACCTGCGTGCAAGGCACACGCCCTACCCGCTGTGCTATCGCTCCAGTCCCAAAAAGGGTAAGTTTTGTTTACAGTTTTTCCTGGTTTTGTTTAGCTTATTGCAGGAGTGACCAGGACATCACCTTCTAGAAGTAATGCCCACAGAAAGCGCAAGTTCTTCTACTGCTCGCCCAGCAAAACAGAAACGCAAATCTCATAGTCTTTCCATCCGAAGAACAAACAGCTCGAGCAGGAGAGGGCAGGTCTGCCAAGAGAAATGTTAGAAGGCCAAGTAAGTGTTAGTGGATCTTGATGTTATCCTAACAGCTACATATATACAGGGCTTTGTGGGTAAAAGTATCTCCCAGTAAATTGCTGAGAACTTAAGTCAAGTGTGAGAGTGCAGAGTCAGATGAATGTTTTCATCATTCTCAGTATGAGGACGTGGGTGCGATGGTTTGCATTAGTCTTTATTCTTGATTCAGTACAATTTGAGTTTTTCTGTCTCTGATAGTCTTAAGAGATGTAGGTATGATTCAGTAACTGCTTGATTTATAATGTGTCCGCTAGTGAGTGTATTGTGTAATATTCATTATATATCTTTATAATTTGATCTTTTTAATTAACGGAATTGTTTTGTTAATTTTTTTTTCTTTTTTGGATCACACCCTGCAATGCTTAGGGGTTACTCCTGGCTCAGGAATTTGGGAACCATATGGGATGGCGGGATCGAACCTGGGTCAACCACGTGCAAGGCAAACCCTACCCACTGTGCTATTGCTCTGGCCCCTGTTTAATAAGTTTAGCTTAGACTTTTTCAGTTTCGTTCTCTCTCTCTCTCTCTCTCTCTCTCTCTCTCTCTCTCTCTCTTTTTTCTTTTTGGGTCACGCCCGGTGATGCTCAGGATACTCCTGGCTCTTCACTCAGGAATGACTCCTGGCAGTGCTCCGGGGATCATATGGGATGCCGGAGATCGAATCAGGATTGGCTGCATTCAAGGCAAAATACCCTGGCCGCTGTGTTATCGCTCAGGCCCTAGTTCTTTATTTATTTTATTATTATTATTATTATTATTTTGCTTTTTGGGTCACACCCGGCAATGCTCAGGGGTTTCTCCTGGCTCTGCACTCAGGAATTACTCCCGCGGTGCTTGGGGGACCATATGGGATGCCGGGATTGAACCCGGGCTGGCATGGGCTGGCCACGTGCAAGGCAAACGCCCTACCCGCTGGGCTATTGCTTCGGCCCCATGGCTCCTAGTTCTTTAGATGATATGTTCCCTCCCCCATTTTTTGGGCCATACCCACCTGTGCTCAGTGCTAGCTGTGCGCTGACAGGGCTCAGGGGATGATATGGGGTGCTGGGGGTCTAACCTGGCTTGGCTGTTTGCAAGGGCAAATGCCCTTTCTACTTGTTCCTGTTTTATTTTCCAATTAGAATTTTTTGTTGTTTTGGGCCACATCTGGTGATGCTCAGGGGTTACTTCTGGCTAGCTCTGTACTCAAGAATTAACTTCGTGGTACTTGGGGACCATGTGGGTTTGCTGGGAATCAAACCTGGGTCTACTGTGTGCATGGCAAGTGCCCTACCCAATGTGCTATCTATCTGGCCCCATCCCCATTCTTATATTACTTTTTGTTTTGTCTTTGGGCCATACCTATTGATGCTCAGGGCTTACTCCTGGCTCTGTGTTTAGGGATCACTTCTGGCGGACTTTGGGGGGGCTATGTAGGTTGGCTGTGTGCAAGGCAGTAAACTTAGGAAAACAAAATTCAGTATACTTAGGAAAACAAGAAGAGCGGGACAAGAGAGGACTGGTTGTATGTTAGACTGTTCCATAGTGTACAGCAGATTATAATCGTGCTGCTTCAGGTGTGGGGAGCAGTACAGAATCCCTGGATGTGGGTGGCTGTGAATGTGCTGTTTGGACAACTGCGCCTTTGTTTGGTTCCTGCATCTCAGTGCGCTCAGAAGCTCTAACCGCTGTGCTTTTGCTCCAGCTTCTCTTTCTTTCAGGGGACACCAGTAATGGTAGGGCCTAATCACTTGCTGGAAACTTATGTCTTGAGAGTTTCTCTGAATAGGCACATCATATATTTCTGGGATTAGAACTTGGGATCAGAATGGTACTCAAAATTCAGTTATACTTAGGAAGTCAAATTTTTGAACCTGAGCTGTGCAGTGGAGCATCTGTGATGAATGGAATGTTCTAGACCATTATCTGATGTGGTAGCCATAAACCATTTGTGGATAGTATGAGGAACTGAAAATTTCACTTGGGCCAGAGGAATAGTATAGTGGGTTGGGCACTAGTTTTGCACTCAGCTAACCTGGGTTTGGTCCCCAAAACCCCATATAGTCCATCCTTCCCCAGCACTACTAGGATTAAACCCTGAACACTGTGGGTGTGCTCCCAAAACAAATCAGAACAAAACAAAACATTCACTTAATTTAGCTTTTTAGGCATAATCAACCAGATATGGCTCTCAGCTTTTGTATTGTATAATGCAAGTGAATAATTTCAGGTTAGATTAATTTATATTTCTATTTCGTTTCATTTTTATTTATTTGTTTTGCTTTTTTGTATCACACTTGGCGATGCTTAGCTGTTACTTCTGGCTGGCTCTGCACTCAGGAATTACTCCTGGTGGTGCTTTGGGGACCATATGGGATGCTGGGGATCAAACCCGGGTTGGCTGCGTGCAAGGGAAATGCCCTGCCTGTACTGTCACTTCTGGTCCCAGAGTCACTTATGTTTCTGGTTGTGATAGTTCCACAGCTTTCTTTGTTCTTCTAGAGTGAACTCCCAAATGAGGTCAGCGTCTTGCTGTGTTGGCCTCTTCATGCCATTGTGATGTAGAACAAGTAGGTGTTGCATCTCTGGGAACCCTTGATGAAGGCACTCAGAACCAAACTGAATAGCCTTAGCAGTTGCCCTGCTCCTAGTACCTGCCTCTGACTGTCCAGTGTTTCCTAGTCTTCTTGTTGAGTTGAGTTTGGTGCTTGCACTTGGCATGGTAGGTGTCAGGAGTTGGGGCCAGGGGCTGGTAGTACAGCACATTGATAGTACAGCAGGTAGGGCCTTTGCATTGCATGCGGCTGATCCGGCAGCCCATATGGTCCCCTGATCCCAGCGAGGAGTGATCCCTGAGTGAAGAGCCAGGAGTAACCCCTGAGTATCACCAGGTGTGGCCCACAAATTAAAAACAAGAAGAGCAGGACCAGAGAGGACAGGTTGTAGGTTAGACTATTCCATAGTGTAGACCAGGTTATAATTGTGCTGTTTCAGGTGTGGGGAGTACAGAATCCCTGGATTTGGGTGACTGTGAATGTGCTGTTTGGACAACTGCGTCTTTGTTTGGTTCCTGCATCTCAGTGCGCTCAGAAGTGTTCGCAACTGATAGCACAAGTTCAGCGTCTCTGATCAGGGACTGAGATTCAGGGCATATGAGGGAGGACGTTGAAGGGGCGCTGTGCCAGGCGTTCCTGGTGTAGTCCCTCCTGTTAGCTCCTGCTGGGAGACCTTGTCTCACTGTGCTTTTTTTTTTAGGGGTGGGAGGGCAATCCCGGTAGTACTGAGGACTGACTGCTGGCTCTGCTCTAAGGGGGTCTGTCTGGGCGGGGCATACATAGTAGGTGGTGCGTGGGATTAAACCTGGATTGACTGCGTGCAAGACTAGTGCCCTTCCTGCCCTGCTCTTTCTGGCCCCCTGCACTTTCCTTTCTGGACCATTTTATGAAGTGAATTCTGCCTTCTAGGTTTGGTCTCCATTGTGACCACATGCCATTCAAGTAAAGGTAATATTTTAGTTGCTGAGTACTGGCGTGAGCAGAAACGAAGTGACTAGGTCCTTCTTAAGTGGGAAGAGTCCTCAGCCAGCAGCCATCTACAGTGAGGAGGGCGGAGGGATTTGGCTGAGGGAGCAGCCTCGTGGAGGCTGGTGCCAAAATAGTATCTGGAACTCTTATTTTGCTTGCTTTTCGTTAATTTTCATTTTGTATTGATAGCTTAGGGCAATGTCTAAACATTGTTGATTCTAGTAGATTCTTTTTGTATTTTTTTGCTTTTTTGGGTCACACCCGGCGATGCTCAGGGGTTACTCCTGGCTCAGGAATGACTTCTGGTGGTGCTTGGGGATATGGGATGCCGGGGATTGAACCCGGGTTGGCCGTGGTGCAAGGCAAACACCCTGCTGTGCTTTTGCTCCGGCACCCTGTATTTTTATTTTTTTGGGCCACAACCAGCAGTACTCAGGCTTGCTGCTTTCTGGCTCTGCAGTCTGGAGATTAAATTGGGCTTGGCAGCATGTAATGCAGCTTCCTTAACCCCTTTGTTATTATCTCTCTGGCCCTCAAATTCAGTTTTTAAACAACCTCACATAGTAGTTTGTAAATTTGACCAGAGCATTCTATGATTGATTTTGAACATATTGCTAGGGTGTTTATACCATAGATATCATTTCCCCCCAAATTTGTCATTCGGGGTTAGAGAGATAGTGTAGCGGGTAGGGTGCTTGGCTTGCTGCTGACCCACTTTTGATCCCCAGTGCCACTTAGGGTCCCTTTGAGACCTGTTGAGAGTAATCCCTGAGCACAATGCCAAGTGTGCCCTAAAATAAATAAAATAAGAAAGTTATATCAAGGCCTTTTTGCAAGCTTCTGTTCTGTCTTGAACAGGTGTCTTTCTTTTGCTTCCTCCCGGTTTTCTAAGTAATTTTTTTTTCTTATTGGGTCACACCCGACAATGCTCAGGAGTTACTCCTGGCTCTGCACTCAGGAATTACTCCTGGCGGTGCTCAGGGGACCATATGGGATGCCGGGTGTCGAACTTGGATTGGCTGCATGCAAGGCGAATGCCCTACCTGCTGGACTATCGCTCTGACCCCTTTAAGTAAATTTCTTTCAGCATAAACTATTTTTGTGGGACTGGAGAGATAGTCCAGCAGGTAGGGGTAGCCAACCTAGGTTCAGTTCCCGACATACCATATAGTTCCCCTACCACCACCAGGAGTAATTCCAGAGTAACCCTGAGTATTACCAGGTTACAAAATAAAAAGCAAAACAAAAACCCTCAGGGCCAAAGTGATAGTATAGCAGTAGCGCGTTAGCTTTGCACGTGGTCCACCCAGGTTCAATCCCAGCATCCCATATGGTCCCCCAGGTATGCCAGGAATAAGTAATTCCTGAGCATCACTGGGTGTGAGCCCAAAAAGCAAAAACAACAGCAAAACCAATCCCTCAGCAGCCCCTTCCCACTCCCCCAAAAAATCCAGATACCAGCAAAACCCTACTTTGTTGCACACAAAAGAAAAAAGAGAATAACATCCATACCCTTTAAAGATTGAAATATTTTAGAAATATTCGTTAAGACTTATGTTGATGGGGGCTGGAGCGATAGTATAGTGGTAGGGTGTTTGCCTTGCACATGGCCGACTGGTTCGATCCTTGGCATCCCAGATCACCCTGAGCACCTCCAGGGGGCATTGTCAGCTGTGACCCAAAAAGCAAAAAAAAAAAAAAAGAATTATGTTGATAGGCTGGAGAGACATCAGCATAATAGTAGGGCATTGGCTTTGCATGCAGCATGAGTACCATCCCCAGCATCCCCTATGGTCCCCTGAGCACCAAGCCACCAGGAGTATTCCTGAGTGCAGAGCTGGGAGCAACTCCTGAGCATCGATGGTGTCACCTTTCACCCCTCCTCCAAAAAATTTTGTTGAACAGTACCCATTTTGCAAGGTGAGGGTGAATCAGAAGTTCATCTTTTTCTATTGCACTTGATTTCTAATCAGAAAATATGCAATATTTTCCAGCCCAGAATTTATAATTTTTAGTTCATTTATAAATATTGGAAACTTTTTTTTTTTTTTTTTGCTTTTTTTGGGTCACACCCGGCAATGCTCAGGGGTTTCTCCTGGCTCTGCACTCAGGAATTACTCCTGGCGGTGCTCGGGGACCATATGGGATGCCGGGGATCGAACCCGGGCGGCACAGGCCAGCCGTATGCAAGGCAAACGCCCTACCTGCTGGGCCATCGCTCTGGCCCCAACATTGGAAACTTTTAACTTTATAAAACTTTACGTTAATTCTTTATAAGAAATACAGCATATATATATTTTTTCTTTTTTGGGTCACATCCAGCAATGCTCAGGTTTACTCCTGGATCTGCACTCAGGAATTACTCCTGGCAGTGCTGGGGGACCATATGGGGAAGCCAGGATGCCAGTTATCGAACCTAGGTCGGCCGTGTGCAAGGCAAACACCCTACCTGCTGTGCTATCGCTCCGCCCCCAGGAGAAATAAAATGTATTAAGATGAAAACTAAGATTCTAAAGAGATGATAATTCACTTTGGAGAGTGCACTGACTCTTGGTAGCAGATTTTTTCATTCACTTAAATTCTTTCCTGCAGGATTCCAAACTGCCGTCCTCAATTCGCAGCACACTTTTAGAACTGTTCGGTCAAATAGAAAGAGAGTTTGAGAACCTTTATATTGAAAACTTAGAATGTGAGTATGTCTTTACATATTTTATGGCTTCATTTCTCCAAAGCGATATTTGAGCTTAATATGTGGCTGGTGTTCCCCATCTAGTCCTTCCTCCTTTTAGTTTTATTTGTCCATATTTTTTTTTTTTTTTTTTTTTTGCTTTTTTGGGTCACACCCAGAGGCGGCTCAGGGGTACTCCTGGCTCTGCACTCAGGAATTACTCCTGGCGGTACTCAGGGGACCATATGGGATGCCAGGGATCGAACCCGGGCCGGCATGGGCCGGCCGCGATGCAAGGCAAACGCCCTACCCGCTGGGCTATCGCTCCGGCCCCTGTCCATATTTTTTTTTGGGGGCTATGCTCAGAGATCTCTCTTGTGCTCAGGAGACCACTTGAGGTGCCAGGAATCAGGCTGGGGTCACCTGAGTGCTTGGCAGGAGCCTTAAGCCATATGCTGTCACTTATCTTTGTTTTTCGTCTGTGTTCCCCTAATCACGCACAGCTCTACCCTCTAGCTGGCATAACTATTGTTAGACTGGAATGCAGGCATAGAATGCCAAGTGCTGTGGGGTTTCCTTGTCTGCATGGGAGCAAATTTCAAGTTCTTGGGGTGTTAAGATAGTCATCTGGTCCAACCTTTTGTGCCCCTTCTGAGGTTATGGGAAGAATAGACCTCATCTGTGCTGTTTTGCATCATGTCCCTGTGGGATGGCTTTGAGCTGTATAAAAGAAAAGTTCTCTGGTCTGGAGAGATAATACAGAGGGTAGGGCCTATGCTTTGCGCAGCTGGCCTGAGTTCGAGCTCTGGCACTCCATATGGTCTCCCAAGCTCACTTGGAGTGATCCCTGAACACTGCTGGGTGTGACTGGAAAAAGTACCGAACAGCCCAAATGGAAAAACTCCCTACACTATCCCACTCATGATCTTCCCACTCTCAAATGACCTCCTTATTTTTGTTTTGTTTTGTTTTGGGGGTGGCACAGTCGTGCTAAGGGCTTACTCCTACTCTGCATTCAAGGATCACTCCTGTTGGGTTCGGGGGACCATATGGGGTGCCCGGATTGAGCCAGGTCAGCCACATGGAATCCAACACTCTCACTTATTGTTCCGGCTCTTCAGGGCCTCCTTGTCTGCTCTTTTTCCCTCTAGTTCTGTGCTTGTCTCTGTTTCCGCCCTGTCCAGTGCAGGCGGTGCACAGTGATGCTTTCCTGGGAAAACTGTATGCCTTCATCCACTTTTGTGTTTATATGGCTTGTGCCTATTCTATTTCTGGTCTTGGGAAGGTAAACACAATGAGGTCTTTTGTATTTTATCAGTTGATTCCAAAAATAGCATAATAATAGAGTACTATTTGCTTGTTTGTGTGTGTGTGTATGATTGGGGCACACCTGGCAATGCTTGAATACTCAAGTTTTGGAAGCAGTGAGTTTATTCAAACATTAAAAAAAACTTGATTTAAAAAATATCTTTTACTCTTAGTGCGTAGAGAAGTGGATACTCTGAATGAGCGCTTAGCTGCTGAAGGACAAGCTATTGATGGGGCAGAACTCAATAAGGGCCAGCTCAAGACAAAAGGTAAGGCTAGAATCTTAGGGCCAGATTGCCCTACACATGAAGGAGTTTGGAAGTGAGTGCAGCAGTGTTTGGCGCTGATTGTTTGGTTCTGGGTATAGAGGGGAGAATGCAGAGCCTAGAGGCCTGGGCTCGGTGCCGGCTCTGCCTTATTTCCATCTGGGCTTTGTGTCTCCTGTGTGACATGGAAGATGAGCCTGTAGTCACAGCTCTGTTGTCCTGTGAGTGTGCATTGGCGGCTGCTTCCCTCTCTCTGCAGCCAGTCATAGCACTAGCCAACTCTCTCAGAAGCTGAAGACCACATACAAGGCTTCCACCAGCAAGGTGCGCCAGGCCCTGACTCTTGGGCCAGTCCTGTGGTATTTAAGGTGTGCAGATGTCTACTTTAAATTGCATATTTTCCAATTAGAAATCAAGTGCAATAGAAAAGATAAACTTCTATAGTTTAGGTAAATGATATTTTCAAAGGAATATCACAATGTTACATAGGACTGCAGTATGTAGAGCCATCTAGATACTCTTCTGACATAATAATGAGATCAATACATTGTGCCAGTAGTAAGTGTAGTGTCTTTTTATTTGGGGGGGATGATACATTACGTATTTTTTTTTTGTATGGAGATTTTGAATTTGGAGTGAAATAAATGGGAGGAAAGCAGTGAAAATTAAGTTCTGAGCTGTAGCTAACATTTTAGTTTATCAATTTCTATAATTTTACAAATATGATTAAGAATGTCTAAGGAAAATAGGAGATTGATGGTATTTTGCTTTTTCTTAGTACCTTATTCTGACATTTCTCAGAGTGGCAAAGATTTAATTGTATGGAAACTAACTTATTGCTGAGGGAGCACTACTTTATGAAGTAATATTTGGTGGTAATTTTGTAAGTATCTCTACTTTGGAGTACTTTGAATCTGCAGAAGGTAAATTAATTGCTCAACCTTAATTATATTTACATTCCTTTTAATAAACCTGAGGGAAAGGTTAAAATTTGTGGTGACTCTGCTGTGATTATGTAGTTATTCTTAGCTTTCGTTTTCAGCTTGATTCCCATGAGCTTAAAGTTATTTAGCATGAGACTAACTGTAGTGAGTAGAGCACATTCAGGTTTACCACTGTTTCTTTTTATTTGAAAGTCTTTGGTAATTTTTGTTTTTTTTCACTTTTTGGGCCTCACCCAGTGGTGCTCAGAGGTTACTTCTGGCTCTGTACTCAGGAATTACTCTTGGTGATGCTTGGGGAACCCTATGGAATGCCGGGGATCAAACCTGGGTCGGTGCTTGCAAACCAAATGCCCTACCTGCTGTGCTATGGCTCTGGTCCCTGAGTCAGGATTTTTAAGAATAATGTTCATAGACTTGACTGAAATTGTGACCATTTGTTTTTTTTTTTTTTTTTGGGTCATACCCGGCAATGCTCAGGGGTTTCTCCTGGCTCTGCACTCAGGAATTACTCCTGGCGGTGCTCGGGGGACCATATGGGATGCTGGGGATCGAACCCAGGCCGGCACAGGCTGGCGCGTGCAAGGCAAACGCCCTACCCGCTGGGCTATCGCTCCGGCCCAATTGTGACCATTTGGAAGCAACACATGATGATATGAATTCTCAGCATCTTTTTTTTGTGTGTGTGGGGAGGATACCTGGTACTATGGCCCCACACTCAGGAATCATTCCTGGTGGTGTTTGGGGTCCGTGTGGAATACTGGGGATGGAACCCAGGTTGACCGTGTACAAGGCAAGTCCCCTCCCTGCTGTAGCCCCCCAGCCTCTTTGTTAACTGCAGTTTAGCTGCCTCTGTGTCCTGCCAGTTGGGATGAGTCTCTGGGTCCTTACAGTCTGCTTTTGCTGTTTTGGGGTTGGGTTGGGCGAGGGCTCTTGAGGAACTTGATCCCAGTTTCCTGTGTCGTAGTCTTATTATCTATACTAGATGTGATAGAGACTTGGAAAGGAAATACAGTGCCATGGTGGGCAAATTTTCACAGTATCTCAGCTTCATTCTATTTCTGGTGGAGTGTGGTTGCATATGGCAGCAGCCCCGTAGGCCACCCCAGATCATTGCCATATGTGGCGGAGACACTGCTGGCTAGGTAGACTGGAAATCCAGCTTTCAGGAAGACCAGATGGTTGGTGTGATGGGCTCATGGCGCAAGTCCTTTGTGGAGACCTTCTGCATTTAGACCCACTGGAGCCCGTTGGGTCTCTTTGTCAGGGTTTCATTGTGTCGGTAGTGATCAGAGCACTCCTGCCCAAATGGATGTGATGGCCACTTGTGTTTAATGTAGTATATGAAAGTGGAATTTAAGTGCTTTTTCAGGGCTTTGCCAAATTGATGTTTAAAAAATTAGCTTTAAAGAGAAAAAAACAAGCTTTCTTTTTCACTTGATTTTTACAGTTGCAATATTCTGACTAAACACTGTTCTGATTCATTTAAATGTTGAAGAGTCACTCTTATATCTGAGAAAAATTCAAAATTCAAACTGAAGATTGTGTATCAGTGTCTGTCTCATGCACTCTGTATTTTCCTTGTGAGAGTCGGTGCCAGCTGTTTACTCTGTATGCCATCCAGTGTCATCCAAGCCACTACCTGGTCACTGTGTCCACTCTGCGCGGATCTGTGTGTTTCTATCAGACTGTGCACTCTGGGCCAGGACCCACTGTCACTGCACCTGCTCCTGACACCACGTGCTCAATAAACCACGTTGACCAACCTGCTTGTCTGTAGAAGTGTCGTCTTTGCTCCCTCCCGCTGCCCGCTGCTTCCCTCCACAGAGGCTGGCAGGTGTAGCCTCCCCCGCGCCCAGCTGGAAACACAGACATTTCCCAAGTGCTAAAGTCCTTAGTGTGGACAGTCGGGTGCTGCACCTTCCTGGCTTGCTTGTATCTGGCGGCTCTTTTTTTTTTTTTTAATAGAGAAGGACTTGGAAAATGTTCTGTTTTGGAAGGCGCCTTGTGCTCGTAGCTGGCCTTCCCGCGTGCCAGGCCCCTGTTGTGTGTATTAGGGGTCCTCTCAGGGCTCACCCAGCTCGGTGCTTCTGCTTATGGGACCTGGACGAAGGCTGCAGGAGGAGGACTTTGACTCATTGGCTCACACTCTCAAGGCATTACACACATTTACACACTTGTCTACAATCCTTCCCGTCATGATTGTAGATCGTCTCCAGCTTTAAGACTACTACATCGAGGGCTGTGTGCCAGCTTGTGAAGGAGTACATTGGCCACAGGGATGGCATCTGGGACGTCGGTGTGGCCAGGGCGCAGCCAGTGGTGCTGGGCACGCGTCTGCAGGTATGTGTGCCCGCTGCGCTTCTGGCATGTGGACAGCATGTCTGTGGGTAAGTGTTCTGCTGGCCTGGTCTGTGGGTGCAGGGCCAAGGCTTGAGAAGCAAGACACATAGCCAGTGAACTCCCCAGGTCTGGTGGGAGAGCCCTTCTCTGTCTCCTGTCTCCTAAAGATGAGGTGTTCGGAGAGTTAATGCACCTCCCAGCCTTCCGAAGGGGGCTCATGGACGGAAAGGACTCTGTCCATCTTGGGAGAAGTTAAGTACACACTGGACTCCACTATTTATTATTTTTTTTTGTCTTTGGGTCACACCCGGCGATGCTCAGAGATTCCTCCTGACTCTGCACACAGGAATTACTCCTGGCGGTGCTCAGGGGGGCCATATGGGATGCCGAGGATTGAATCCAGGTGGGCAGATCTAGCCCCCAGACTCCCCTATTTAAAGTGGTACTAGAAAACTTTCAATTAGTTACAAGGATGATAAAAATACTCTGCATTGTGTTTGAAATGACCTGTCTTCCTAGGTGGTTTTGGAAATTAATAGTGAAAAGGGATAAAGTAAGGTTTTTTGGTACATTTTTGAAATGTTACTGAATAGTACCATTCAGTTTTCTGATTTTCTTTCTTTTTTTTTTTGGCTTTTGGGTCACACCCAGTGGTGCCCAGGGGTTACTTCTGGCTTTACACTAAGGAATTACTCCTGGCGGTACTCTGTGCACCCTATGGGATGTCGGGGATTGAACCCAGGTCGGCGGCATGCAAGGCAAATGCCCTATCTGCTGTGCTATCGCTCTGGCCCAGTTTTCAGATTTTCATGTTTATCTTTCTATTATGATGTCCATAAGAAGAAAGATTCTGTGAACCTAATTAACTTAGAACTCTGTCTGGGTGCTGTTGCATTTGATTATTACATGATTTGTTGAGAAGTTTCACTGTTCTCAGTTATGAGCCTGTGATGTGAGTGCTGTCTGTGTTTATAAGTCTGAATGAAATGCGGTCATTGCAACAGGGAACTAGGAGTCAGGCAGTCCCTCAGACAAAGCCCCACCATCTCCATCTACTTGGAAACATTCTCTGAAGTCCACTGAATGACAGAGCGGCGTAATCAGGAGACACTAGTGGTGATGTCACCACTGCTCTTTTCTTAAAGACTGTCCAGTGGGTGCTGGCTCACAATTTCCTTGACTTCTGTTTTGCAGATCACACGGCTCTGCTCTGGAGCATTGAGACTGGGCGCTCCCTTGTCAAATACACTGGCCACGTGGGCTCAGGTGAGCAGGTGCAGAAAGGAGCTGTTTCCCGCTGGGGTGTGGGAGAAACTCTGCTAGGAAGCTGAGGCAGCTCCTGGTCCCGAGATGTTCTGGTGTGACTGCCTGCTGGGCTGCAGATCTGGTTGTGTGAGCAGGTCAAGGGAGCAGGTCGGATGCCCAACAGTGCCGTGGGCAGGGCCAGCACACAAATGGGAATGTTGTGTACTTCCTTCCTGATGACAGCTATGTGGTCACTGTTGTCTTCAGGCCCTCAGAAGGGAACTATCTGTTCCCATGTCCTCCCGTCCTCTTGTCTCATCCCTGCCAGGACTGTTAAAGGCCACACACACTCTAGTGTTTTCTCTCTCTCTTTTCTTTGGGCCACACTCAGTAGTGCTCAGGGTTTCCTTCTGGCTCTGCACTCACGCGTTACTCCCAGTGGAGCTCAGGGGACAATATGGATGAAACCTGGGTTGACTGGCAAGGCCAGTGCCTTATCCACTATATTATGGTGGGAGTCCCCAGCTCCCACTTCTAGTTTTTTTTCTTTTTTTTTGGGTCACACCCGGCGATGCTCAGGGGTTACTCCTGGCTCTGCACTCAGAAATTACTCCTGGCGGTGCTCGGGGGCCATTCTTCTTTTTTTTTAAATGGGCAATACCCAGTGCTGCTCAGGGATTGTTCCTGGAGGTGCCGGGACTGAACCCAGGTTGGCCACTGCAAGTTAGGTGCTCTACCTGCTGTGCTATTGCGCCAGCCCCTCTACTTCCCGTTTTTAACTAGGCAGTAAATGGTATATCTATAATTAAAAAAAAATGGTGGGGCCGGAGTGATAGCACAGTGGGTAGGGCATTTGCCTTGCAGGCGGCCAACCTGGGTTCGATCCACGGCATCCTGTATTGTCCCTGAGCATTGCTAGGAGTAATTTCTGAGTTCAGAGCCAGAAGTAACTCCTGAGCATTGCTGAGTGTGACCCAAAAAGTCAAAAAAGAAAAGTAGCATTTTGTTACTATAAACCTGTTTTTAACATTTTTATTTTGCAGTGAATTCCATAAAATTTCATCCGTCAGAGCAGTTGGCTCTCACTGGTATGTATGTTGATTTTATTTTATTACTGAATGTTACTGATAATCTTAAAAAATTGTGAGTTCTCTTCTGTAGTATAGAAGGATCATGCCTTTCATACAGGTCTGATAACCATTAGTGGGCTCTACGAATAACATGAAAAGTGTCTTCAGAAAAGCCCATTGACTAGAATATTGTAATAGTAGTGGGCTGATGTTTAGATTGGCTTGAGTTTCGTGTGAGATCAAAAGTCAGTTTCTGTTAGTCTCTAGGTCTTTATGAAACTTGTCACTTTATTTTTTTTTTTTTTTTTTTTTTTGGGTCCAGGTGCCGGCGTCACTTTAGCCGGCTTTTCCTGTCCACAGGGTCACCTGCAGATTGCCACATAGCCCTTGGCTCCCTTATGCACCAGAGGTGCTGGAGTGGGGAGGGGACCCCCTCTGCTTATGGCCCAGTGTGTCTGCTGCCCTGCAGAGCTCTGCTGTGGCATTACTAGCTTGGGTGATCTTGACTTTATGCAGGCACCTGCATTCTTTTTTGCTTTTTTTTTTTGTGGGGTGTCACACCCGGCGACACTCAGGGGTTACTTCTGGCTTTTTGCTTAGGAATTACTCCTGGTGGAGCTTTAGGGACCATATGGGATACCAGGGATTGAACCCAGGTTGGCTGCGTGCAAGGTGTGCTATCACTCTGGCCCATATCTTCATTCTTGTACTGAGCATTTCCCCTGTGAAACCATCTGCTACCCAAACATTCCCCCTATGAAACCATCTGCCACCCAAGAGCTGCTACTGGCTCTCCCTGTGCTCAGCTGATCATGAGCTGCTACTGGCTCTCCCTGTGCTCAGCTGATCAGTTGGTCATGGAGATACTGACAGCAGTCTTTTTTTTTTTTTTTTTTTTACCTTTTTGGGTCTGACCAGGTAATGCTCAGAGTCAGGATACTTCGGACTCTATACCCAGGAATTACTCCTGGTGGTGCTTAGTGCGGGGGTGTGGGGACTGTATGGGATGCTGGGGGTTGAACCTGGGTTCCCAGCGTGCGGCAAACACCCTACCCTCTGCACTATCGCTCTGGCCCCACTGACAGCAGTCTTGCTGGACAAGTGTTCATGCTGACCAGGGGTCAGCACCTGCTCCTGTAAAGGAACAGAGAGTAAGGTCTAAGTCTGTCACAGCTGGTCAGCTCGGTTACCTGCGAGGGTGTCCTTATATAGTCAGCCTTGTTCACAAGCTGGCAGTGGGGCTTGTTCCATGCTTTCCTACATCTACGTGTATGGAATATGGGGGACATTGGTTCCAGAGTTCTGTTTCAGACAGTACTAGGGACTGTGTAGTAGTAACCACTGGTTGTCAGTGAGGGAGGTTGGGGAGGGTGGGTTGACCTTACGGAGTCAACCATAGTCTGATGAGATTGCCAGGAGCCAGGAGCTGGCTGATCTCTGCAAAGAGGAGGGTCATGCTTGCAGGCAGATAAAGGAGGAGCAGACAGAAATGGAAACAGAAGAATGGGCCTGGGGAGAGGAGACAGGTGGGCCTTGGATGTAATGCTGACGTGGAGAGGTTGCTAAGTAGGCAGCAGCATCACTTGACATGCGGGAGACATACCATCGTCAGCTTAAGGACACTTCGGGACAGTGCTGTAGGGAGGAGGAGGGTCCAGATGGGTCTGTGCTGCCAGAGGCACCTGAGCCTGTGTCTGGGAAGCAACGCCCAGACTGGCTGGCTGCCCGGCAAGCGGCATTGCCGGTCAGACACAGGCTGTGAATTGTGAGCTCCGATGAGGTCCCCTTTAGAGTTACCATGGAATTATTTGATTTTGGTTTATTTAGGATAGGTGACTAACCAGTAAAACCTATTAGTTTTCTTCCAACCATTGTAACTTTGTACTCTAAAAAGGGCAAATTATTTTTTTGGGGTGGGGGTTGGGGCACACCTGGCAGTGCTCAGTGCTTACTCTTGGTTCTGTGCTCAGGGATCATTCTAGAAGGACGCAGAGCGACCATATAGGGTGCTGGGGATTAAACCTGGGTGAGGCGCGTGTATTACAGTGACTTCCCTGCTGTGCTGCACTTAGGAATTACTACTGGCAGTTTTTGGGGGACCATATGGGTTGTTGGGGATTGTTCCTGGGTTGGCCGCATGCAAGCAAACACCCTTCCTGCTGTGCTGTTGCTCTGGCCCCTTTCTCCGCTGTACTTCAGTCTCTCTAGCCACAAAGGAGAATTTTTTTTTTTTTTTTTTGCGTTTTTGGGTCACACACACGGGCAGAGCTGCTACTGGCTCTCCCTGTGCTCAGCTGATCATGAGGTGTTCGGGAGGGGAAGGCAAGTTCTGGCCCTGGCCCGCCATCCCAATAGAGCCTCTCAAGAAGCCAGAGGAACCCCCCACACAACGAGGGCCACTATTTTCAACATCCGAACTCCACAGCTTGTCAGAGCTCCACCCAAGAGAAAAGCTGAACTCAAGCCCTGCTTGTCAGAGTCCCACCGTACAGCGAAGACTATTTCAAGCCCAGATATGCCTGATCCAGAGACTCAGACACATGGGGCAGAGCTACTACCTGCTCTCCCTGTGCTCAGATGATCATGAGGCACCTGGGAGGGAAGGCGGGTTCTAGCCCTGGCCCGCCATCCCAGCAAAGCCTCACAAGAAGCCAGAGGAACACCATGAGGGCTGCTGTTTTCAACATCTGGACTCCACAGCTCGTCAGAACTTCACCCAAGAGAAAAGCCAATCTCTCCCTTGCTTTGCGGTTGCGCGGCTGTCAGTAAATGCACGAGAAGAGAGCCTACTACTGAGAGTATACCACCTGCATGGCAGAGCCTGGCAAGCTACCCGTGTCGTATTTGATATGCCAAAAACCAGTAACAATTATCGATCTCATTCCCATGATCTGAAGGAATGGTCAGAGACTCCTCGTGTTCCTGGAGTGAGCAGATGCCCTTGGGCTACATTAGCATGCGACAGGATGTATGGAGATGTTACTGGTGCCGGCTCAAGCAAATCGATGAACAAGTGATACAAGTGACAAACGGGTCACACCAGACAATACTCGGGTTACTCCTGACTGCACTCAGGAATTATCCTGGCGTGCTCAGGGGACCATATGGAATGCCAGGATTGAACCCAGGTTGACCACTTGCAAGGCAAGTGCCCTACCCGCTGTACTATCCCTCCAGCCCCCAAAGGAGAACATTTTTTGTTTTTGTTTTGAGGCCACTCCTGACTGTGCACAGGGCTTATCCCTGACTCTACTCAGGGATACTCCTAGTGGTGTTTGGGGGCCAGATGCAGTGCTGGGAATTGAAACTGAATCAGCTGTGTGCAGAGCAAGCACTTTACCCACTGTACTATTATCTTGGGAATATTTTTATGAGTTGTTCTTATCTAAGTTACTTTAATGAATTTTAGTTTTTGGATTTTGGGCCATTCAGTTGTGCTCAGGCCTTACTCCTTGCTCTGTGCTCAGAGATCATTCCTGGTGGGGCTCAGGATCGTATGTGGTGCTGGGGATTAAAGTTGGGTTGTCTGTGTTCAAGGCAAGCACCTTACAGTGCTATTTTCTCTCTGGCCCCAGCTTAACCTTGTTTTAATTTGCCCGGTTTCCTGTTCTCTCAGTGTCGTTGTGAAGTCTCAGAACTAGCCCTGGAAGTCAGATCTGTTCCTCTCTAAAGGATTGCTGAGGCGGCCAAATGGGACCTTTTAGCTACAGCGTTACTTCAGCTCGACTGTCCCAGAAGCGCTTTCTCAGCATGGTTTGCCCTCTGGGTAATCCTCTCTCTTTCTCTTCAGCTTCTGGAGATCAGACCGCACACATTTGGCGATATGCGGTCCAGCTGCCGACGCCTCAGCCCGTTGCCGACACTAGTGTAAGCAGCACCTTCACTTACCCTGGAAATGCCACGTGGGTTATGTTGGTAGGGTTCTGGACCTGGCAGTTTCTGGGTTTCATTTGTTTGGGTTTTGTTTTTGGGCCACATATACTGCCATGTTCAGGGGGCCATTTGTGGTGCTGGGGGCCTAACCAGGGTCATTTGCATGTAAGTAAGTGCTGTAATCCCTATATAAGATCTCTGGCCCTGGACTTTGAACATGTTAGGATAAATGTGTCTTACCTGTTATGGACCAAAAATTTCCTTTCTTTAAGCCCTAACCTGGTATGTGGGTTAGAGATGGGCTTCTCAGGAGCCTGAGTTAGTGTTATGTCTTTCACAAGAACTGTGTGTTTTTCTACATGCATGCATGCACACCCCATAAAGGCTGTGAGAGGATGCACTGAGGTGATTGCATGTAGACAGCTCTCAGGGAACTGGGCTACCTGTGCTGGGAACCAGGCTCCAGCCAGGGCTCCCCCTCTGAGGCCCCTGTGGAGCAGGAGCTCCCTGAGAAGACAGCCTTTATCGACGATTGTGCTTTCCTTTCACTTCTCCTTCCCCAGATACGGAACACTCACCGTTCGTGACTTTTTTTTTTCTTTTTTGCTTTTTTGGGTCACACCCGGCAATGCTCAGGGGTTTCTCCTGGCTCTGCACTCAGGAATTACTTCTGGCGGTGCTCAGGGGACCATATGGGATGCCGGGATCGAAGCTGGGCCGGCATGGGCCGGCATGGGCGGCTGCATGCAAGGCAAACGCCCTACCCGCTAGGCTATCGCTCCGGCCCAACTTTTTGGATAGGTTAATATTTTTGTGTATTTGGTTTTGGATTTGTCTGTTTTATGTGAAAGGTAAGCCAAGTAAGTCAGTGGTGTGTGTGTGCTGTTTTTATGTGGGTTAGGATTCAGCTCAGCAAAGGCTGCACACTGAGAAGAATGAGTAGGTAGGTTTGAGCCTTAATCTGTTCTATCACTATTGGCTGGTCCTTTTGAATACAGTTGGGCCATTCCTACCCAAGCCTGTATTTGCACTCACTGCAGAAGGCTTCTTGTTCTTTGGAGGAGTGGTTGTCCTGGTTTCTGTCCAGGCTGCTCTTTTGCTGTGTGATCTTGTAGCCCCTCTGCCCTGGGCTGACTTCTGTGCAGGGAGGGTGACACCTCACCAGCTCACAGAGCTCTGGAGTGCTTGCTGTAGACTAGCAGGGAGCTGCTTTTGGCTTGCAGGTTGGCTGGTTGTGCTTTGTGGGGAGGACGAAGGCAGTCTTCTAGTTTGGGTCTTTTGCCTTTAGCTTCCCTTTATCTTGTTTAAACATTTTATGCATTGTTTTACTTGGAGATAAATAAATATTTAGAGATGGGTTAGACAAACAGTAAATTCCAGAGGTGAGTAAGAATGTGTTCCTTTATGTGAAGCTGAGTTTGGTAGTTCATTGAACCTGGTTGGTTCCCTTGTGGAATTTCCTTTTGGATTTTTTGATTTTGACTCATACCTGGTGGTGCTAAGGGATTACTTCTGGCACTCAGGAATCACTCCTGGCGGTGCTCAGGATACTGGTATAGGATGCTGGGGATGGAACCTGGGTTGGTTGTGTGCAAGACAAATGCCCTTCCTGCTGTACTGTGGCTCTGGCCTTATCCCTCTTTGTTCTTGATGAATGCATGTTCTGTACTTAGTTGACAGTCATTGAAATGTTGTAAGACATGACAGAAATGAGATGCGGACATGGCAAAATTGAGGGCATGGCAGCGATGCTTTCTGAAAGTTCAGAAAATGAGCTGGCAGGGGCTGGAGCAATAGCACAGCGGGTAGGGCATTTGCCTTGCATGTGGCCGACCTGGGTTTGATCCCGGGATCCCATATGGTTCCCTGAGCACTGCCGGAGTAATCCTGAGTGCAGAGCCAGGAGTAACCCCTGAGCATTGCTGGGTGTGCCCCCAAAAAAAAAAAAAAAAAAAAAAAGAAAATGAACTGGCATTGGGTGATTTTCCAGAGAAAAAGTTAGGTGTAGTCCATCAAAACCTAAATTTACATAGTACATTTGATTTACTTAGACTTTTTGGGGGTTTGGGGGGTCATACCTGGCAGTGCTCAGAGTTTCCTCCTGACTCTGCACTCAGGGATTACTTCTGGCAGTGCTCTAGAGACCATATGGGATGCCAGGGATCGAATCTGGGTTGATTGCATGCAAGGCAAGTGCCCTACCTTCTTGATTTACTTAAGCTATTAAGTTGATTTGGTTTGTTTTCTGGACTAGGTGGTTGTTGCCTCGGGGTTTGCTGCTGAGGAAGTTCTGAGGGAGTTGTCTGGGCTGCAGAGGTGCTGCTGTGGGGTTGCTGGCCACTACAGGAGGGTGGCCAGGCTCCCGGAGCACGGCCTAGGTAGAGGCAGCTCGAGCCTGCTCATCACCCCCTGCAGCTGGGAGACACGCCCCAGCGCCGGGCATCAATGAGCTGTAGGCAGATGCGGGGACACCCTTGTTATGGAACTTGGGGTTGTTTGCGTATCCTGGCTGGTCTGTGTGGGAGGCAGGCTTGAACCCCTTGGTGGGTGGTTTCAGGGCTCTTCTACAGCTAGGGCATTCGAGGAGGGTGAGCATTATCAACTGCTTTTCTCAGAGGTTTATGGTATGTTTAGTTGCCCATTTTTCCCTCTGAGTACAGTGAGTGACTGCTTTTGGGCTCGTTGTTGCAGGAAATCTGTGACCCTTGCATTCAGTGAAGATGTTGGCAGGGCCAAAGAGATCACTTTAACAGTCTGAGTGCGTATTGGATGTGGGGGGCCTGGGTTTCCGGGCACTGCAGTGTCAGCGCCTCTAGCACAGAGCCGAGTGGCCCCTGGGCACCATAGGTGTGACTGAAAAAACAAAAGCAAGTTTGTCAGTGAAAGTGATTGAAGCTGAATAGAATATATGTGTGTAGGGGATGCATACAATTCCTGTCCTCCACCTGCTGCCCTTTGCCAGCAGAGGACTGAAGAGCTTTCCCTGTCACTGCATGTGCATCTTCAGTACCACCCCCACTCCCATTCTTTTGTACGAATTCATTTTCTCCCTTAAACCATTCTAATATACCCAGATTGTTTTGACTTGAGGATCTGTAATACGGGCTCATCCAAACATACTTACAAGGCAAATCTGCTGCTGCTTTAAGTGGTCACCCAACCCATCACCCCCTTTCCTGGCATTAAAACTGTATTGTGTAGTTGCGTCATTGACTCACATTCTAGATTTCAACTGTTTCTTGTGATTTCTGTGATTCTTCCATGTGTTTTGCATAGAAGCAAATGTGTTTGACTTCGCTGCATTGCCGTGCTTGTGGGGTACTGAACCTTTTTTCCAGCTCTGCCGTTCCCAGAACTTTTACCTCCTGTCCACTCTTTTGCACTTTTGTTTATTTTTTTTTAGTTTTTTTCTGATGGGGGGTCACATGTGGCTGTTCTTAGGGATCTCTTGTAGTGGGGCAAGCGGGACCATATGTGTACTGGGGACCAAGTCTGGTTTGGCTGTATACAAGGCAAGTGCCTACCTTCTGCATTTATTCCTTTGAGCAGCATCTTCAAGAAGCTAAAATATGTTTCAGCTTTCCTGTGTCATCTCCGAAGACTGCCTCTGTAAATGTCCTGGCCCGATTTCGAGCTGCCAAGCCTTGTCTTCAGAAGATGAGGGCATTCTTTTTTTTTTGGGGGTCACATTTGGCTGGCAATGTCTAGGGTGGGTTTTTTTTTTCCCCCCGGGGGGGGCCACGGGGGGGGGCCTGGGGGGGTTGACCCGGGGCGGCCCGGCCGCATGCAAAACGCCCTCGCTGGCTTCCTCCGCCCCTCTTCCTGGCTTTGTACTCAGGTATTACTCCTGGTGGTGCTCGGGGAGCCATATGGGATGCCAGGGGTTGAACCCGGTTGGCTGCATGCAAGGAAACGTCCTCCCCTGCCAAGATGAGGGATTTTGAGTTGACCCTTGGCTATACTGCTCTGCTTCTGCATTTTCAGTGCCCTCCTTCCACCTGTGTGTCCTGCTCCTGGTGCCACTGGAAGCCGCCCCCTTACCCCTGCCCCCCACTCTGCTGCTTCTCTCTTGTTCCCTCTCTGGAAAGGCCTCACCTCTCACCTTGTTGGGGAAACTGCTCTCCTCCATGTGTATGCTTGTGCCACGGATCCCAGACTCTGTTTACATGTCATCATACCCCTGTACTGTGTGTGCACATGGCCTGGGCTGCTGGTTGCACTGCCCAGTGTGGTGACCCCGGGCTCCTGAATACCACTGGGGAGGAACCCCCAAATCACTTTCTTTGCCATTTTTTGGTGAGTGGGAATGGGCTATAGCTTGTTTGAAATCATAGTTTTTTTTTTTTTTTATGTTTTTCTTAAATTTGGTTTGCTCCTTGGTTCTGGCCATGTGATCATAAAGTCGATGAAGTGGAGCACCTGGTATCGGGCTGGTATTTTTTTTTTTTTTCTTTTTGGGTCACACCCGCGACGCTCAGGGGTTACTCCTGGCTTTGCACTCAGGAATTACTCCTGGCAGTGCTCGGGGGACCATATGGGATGCCGTGGATTGAACCCGGGCCGGCACAGGCCGGCCACGTGCAAGGCAAACGCCCCTACCCGCTGGGCTATCACCCGGCCCCAAGGGCTGGTATTGTTGAGTCAGGAATTAGACCCTGGAAAGACAGATGAGAGTGCTTTGACTATGTGGCTTTGTCAGGGAAGAATTTCGATTCCCAGGGACTTTCCTCTCCTCTTCAGCAGCAGATGTGTGGCGAGGATGAGGTCGAGTGCTCGGATAAAGATGAACCTGATGTAGATGGAGACGTATCCAGTGACTGCCCCACCATTCGGTCACCGCTGACATCTCTGAAGAGCCACCAGGGAGTGGTCATAGCTGCTGACTGGCTGGTTGGGGGAAGCAGGTGGTGACAGCCTCGTGGGATCGGAGCGCAAACCTGTATGACGTGGAGACGTCGGAACTGGTTCACTCGCTGACAGGTAGGGGAGCGGGTGTCCACGCTGCCAGTGTGCGCTGATTCGGGCAGGGGCGTGTGTAGTACTGTCAGTTACTTCTTTTCTGGAGTGTCTTCAGTTCTCTTGTAATTTTCCCTGGTGCTCTCTGAGCAGTAGAACCAAGGCTGCCTTCATAGCCAAAAAGGCCAGGTCGGTGTACTTATTGTAGTGTTATAACCAGTTCATGAGTTGTACCTCCTGGTTCCCTGGTTTCCTGGCCAGTTTCCAGGCCAGGAACTGACTCTGGCCTGGGTCAGAGCTCCTGGGGGCCCCTGTAGACCCTTTCTGGGCTCTGAGTGGCCTCCTTCCTGTTTGTGGAGAGAGGATCCTCGTCTCTACGGCAGACAACGGAGCTCCCATTTGCCTGCCTGCCTCAGAGCCCTTCACTGCCTGGCTGATTGGCCTGCTTCTTCTTAGTCTGTCCTCCAGTGCACCCCCCCCCCCCCCAGCCCTCAGAGACTTGGGAGTTGGCGAGCAGAGTAGTGAGCACAAGACCCTTGCTTTTTGCAGGCCAACTCTGAGGACCCTCAGCGTTGTTTACCAGGTTTTTCATGGACTGCATCTCCTCGCAGGACAGTCAGTGATGTGTTTCACTGAAGGCTCTGTTAGTAGAGGCTGTTCTGGAGATGAAGAACTAACTGATTTGTCCATGCGGCCCTCTGAAGTGATTGACTGGCCAGAAAGTGGGTCAGACTCGGCACCCCTTTTCCAGCTCCCTGGATATGCACATGGGATGGAATGCTGCTCCCAACCTGCTGGGGCCGAGGGACCCTGGCGGGCCGCCCACGCCCTGCAAGTGGATGATCCTGTGTTCTGTCGTCTCTGGTTGTAGGCCATGACCAGGAGCTCACGCACTGCTGCACACACCCCACCCAGCGGCTTGTGGTCACCTCCTCCCCGCGACACGACCTTCCGCCTCTGGGATTTTAGGGACCCCTCCATCCACTCCGTGAATGTCTTCCAGGGCCACACTGAGTGAGTGCCGCTGCGCTGAGGTCTCTCTGCAGCCTCTCGTGAGGAAGGGCTCATTTGTAGGCGTCGGCCTTCATTTCCAGTAGTCCCCACCCCACCGCCATTCAGAGTGGTTGCTCCCTTGAACATTTAGCTCAGTTTGGGAGATTTCATAGAAATTGGGAGGTTCTGAAGAGTCACTGGCAATCTCTTGAGATTGGAGGGGACTGCAGGGCGGGGTGGGAGCTCTTGCTGGTGGCACGTGTGAGCTGGACTGGGCTGTTGGCTGCACTGCGGTGGTTGGTCTGCTTTGGGCTTGCTGTGTTGCAGGGTCAGTTCCAGCAGGCACACACACACCCTGGCCCCTTTCTCTGAGGGCACCTTCCCCCCCAGATGTCTGTCGCCACAGAACTTGTTCTCCCATCCAGTCCTTCTCAGTCAGGTGACCCTCTTTCCAGCTGCCTCCCATGCCATGCCCCCTCCCACGTGGTCCTTGTCCAGGCCCTCTCCCCGTGGCCAGAAAAGCCCCTGTGTGTGGAGGTGCTAACATTATCTCCTACATGGGCGACACTGCCTGGGGTTGCTCCCTTACTCCTTGTCAGACACAATTAGCAGTTCTCTTCTCGACCTTTAAGAATGAGAATGTTGGGGCCGGAGCGATAGTCCAGCGGGTAGGGCGTTTGCCTTGCATGCGGCCGGCCCATGCCGGCCGGGGTTCGATCCCCCGGCATCCCATATGGTCCCCCGAGCACCGCCAGGAGTAATTCCTGAGTGCAGAGCCAGGAGAAACCCCTGAGCATTGCTGGTGTGACCCAGAAAAGCAAAAAAAAAAAAGAATGAGAATGTTGGGGGCGGAGCGAAAGTCCAGCGGGTAGGTGTTTGCTTTGCACGCCGCCAACCTGGGTTCGATCCCCGGCATCCCATATGTTTTCCCAAGCACCACCAGGAGCAATTCCCGAGTGCAGAGCCAGGAGTAACCCTTGAGCATTGCTGGTCGGAACCCAAAAAAAGCAAAGAGAATGTTTCAATGGGAACTAGCAGAGTCTGTGGGGGCGCTTGTGGTTGAGAGGCCGTCGGCCTCCTGGGTGTGATGCCTTCTGAACTATGAGTGGTGGTTGTGGCAGTGGTTGCCCTCCTGGGTGTGATGCCTTCTGAACTATGAGTGGGGGGTTGTGGCAGTGGTTGCCATCCTTTGTGTGATGCCTTCTGAACTGTGAGTGGGGGTTGTGGCAGTGGTTGGCCTCCTGGGTGTGATGCCTTCTGAACTGTGAGTGGGGGTTGTGGCAGTGGTTGGCCTCCTGGGTGTGATGCCTTCTGAACTATGAGTGGGGGTTGTGGCAGTGGTTGCCATCCTGGGTGTGATGCCTTCTGAACTATGAGTGGGGGTTGTGGCAGTGGTTGGCCTCCTGGGTGTGATGCCTTCTGAACTGTGAGTGGGGGTTGTGGCAGTGGTTGGCCTCCTGGGTGTGATGCCTTCTGAACTATGAGTGGGGGTTGTGGCAGTGGTTGCCCTCCTGGGTGTGATGCCTTCTGAACTATGAGTGGGGTTGTGGCAGTGGTTGCCCTCCTGGGTGTGATGCCTTCTGAACTATGAGTGGGGGGTTGTGGCAGTGGTTGGCCTCCTGGGTGTGATGCCTTCTGAACTATGAGTGGGGGTTGTGGCAGTGGTTGCCATCCTGGGTGTGATGCCTTCTGAACTGTGAGTGGGGGGTTGTGGCAGTGGTTGCCCTCCTGGGTGTGATGCCTTCTGAACTATGAGTGGGGGTTGTGGCAGTGGTTGGCCTCCTGGGTGTGATGCCTTCTGAACTGTGAGTGGGGGTTGTGGCAGTGGTTGCCCTCCTGGGTGTGATGCCTTCTGAACTATGAGTGGGGGTTGTGGCAGTGGTTGGCCTCCTGGGTGTGATGCCTTCTGAACTGTGAGTGGGGGGTTGTGGCAGTGGTTGCCCTCCTGGGTGTGATGCCTTCTGAACTATGAGTGGGGGTTGTGGCAGTGGTTGGCCTCCTGGGTGTGATGCCTTCTGAACTGTGAGTGGGGGTTGTGGCAGTGGTTGGCCTCCTGGGTGTGATGCCTTCTGAACTGTGAGTGGGGGTTGTGGCAGTGCTTTGAGGTCTCCATGTGAGTCTGCTCCTGGGGCTGAGGAAAGGGCCACTACAGCCCTGTGACCCAAGTCCCAGCTCTTGGTGGTTTGAATCAGATAGTGTGTCCCCCTCTGGTTCGGGGCATTGAGTGGGCTACACGTACTCCAGTGCCTTGAGCCTTCCCCTGTGTCCTGAATTTGTGGTTCCCGTCCTGTGTGTGGGTCTCCTCTGTGGGGCTGGAGGCTGTGGAAGGCCAGCATCAGACCTGCTAAGCGAGATCATACAGAGGGGAAACAGGTCCCACTAAAGGACCTGTGGCTGGGTCACATGCAGTGTCTCTGCAGCTCACTGAGTCACGCTGAGTCCACAGAAGGGCAACTTGGGTTTGGGGGTGCACCTCTCTACTGGGCCTCCCAGACTTTGTTTTTTTTTTTTTTTGGGTCACACCCGGCGATGCTCAGGGGTTACTCCTGGCTCTGCACTCAGGAATCACTCCTGGTGGTGCTCGGGGACCATATGGGATGCCGGGATCGAACCCAGGCCAGCATGGGCCGGCCGCGCAAGGCAAACGCCCTCCCGCTGGGCTATCGCTCCCGCCCCGCCTCCCAGACTTTGTCCAGGAGTTCATTAGGGGTCATCAGTGTGGACACAGCACAGTGAGCCTGCAGTTTTTTATTTTTTATCTCCTCTTCACAATAAGTATACGTCCTGCTTGTGCAGTTCACACATACCTGTCTCTCCCAACTCTACAGTCTACACTATAGATACAGTCTGCTCTACAGATACGTCCTGCCTGTTACAGCTCACACACGAGTTTCTGCCTTTACAGATGGATGCACATCCTGTCTTCCTTTTGTTATGACACGTGGTCCCTTTCACCTCAGCACACATCTTGCGGAAAGGCCATTTCCTACATACTCCTAAATAACAGAAGTGGCACTCGAGACACGTGACGAACACTGGATTCTCTGGTGATCTTTCATGAGTGGTTTGACGCAGCCGGTGGTTGGTCTGAGCCAGTGTTTCTGCTGAGTGTTGCCAAGGGAGGAATAGAGCAGGAATGAACATGGGAGTTGGCATGGGGGGTGTTCCTGCTGAGCCCCCTGCCAGCATGCCCTTTGAGATGGTGTGTGGTAAAGGATCTTTGATTGTCCTGAAGAGTGTGGAGGCCTGGAGTGTTGTCTGACTTGGCCTTTCTCTGGACCTGAGCTTGTAGTCTGGGCACACAGATAAGGAGCAGTGTGCGATCCACTGCGATCCACACTGAGATCCAGTGAGATCCACCCTATTGGGTGCCCGTTGTCAGAGTTTGAGGTTCACTTCTCTTGGCGCTTATCCATTCCAGCGACTCTTCGAGCAAGATGTAGTTGCATTGCCTTTAGGGCTCTGCCTGCTTTGGGAGTTTCTCTGCGACTGGGGAGTGGTTATTTATTCCCCCTTTTATCTTTCTCTGTCATCGATATGCTCCTTCATGGGGTTTATGCCTTTTGGTATGGTCAGAGCTGAGATGTGGCATAGACACATGTACAGACATTGAGTGTGGGCTGGGGTTGGGTTCTCAGCACTTCACGCTCTCATGTACCACTGGCTGTGAACCCAGCATGTGTTTACACAGGGTCTGTGGGCACTGTTGGAGACTTGGACCTTTACGTTTAGAAATGGCACCTACTGTCTTCCATCATCACACTTTTAACCATGCTGCACCCTTGTTGTGACTCAGGGCATTTTTTTCTTTTTGGGTCACACCCGGCGATGCTCAGGGGTTACTCCTGACTCTGCACTTAGAAATTAGTCCTGGCAGTGCTTGGGGACCATATGGGATGCCGGGGATCGAACCCGGTAGGCGGTATGCAAGGCAAATGCCCTACCCACTGGACTATCACTATGGCCCTTAATAGTTTTTTTTGTAATTCTTAGAGTAGCAGGAATTGCAAAATGCTACAGTGTCCAGGAATTTCCACCTTTGGTAATTTGTTTCTAGTTCTGTTCTCATTGTCAAGAGCTGGAGTAGAAACTGCTTTTTCTCTAAAAGAGCTTTTTTTTTTTTTTTTTTTTTTTTTACTTTTTTAATGGTGCTTGCTTTCCCCTAGGGCTTGGTCTCTGGGGAAGTTGTCAGCCCTTGTCTCTGTCCAACCCTGCCTCATTCTCAGCCTGGTGGGGTTGCTGTGAATACAGGTTCTGTGCCAGGGTCTTTGAAAGGAAAGTGGTACTAGTTGAGATTGTTTTGTCTTTTGTGTCTGGGCCATGCCTGGCAGTACTCAGGGCTTAACTCTTGGGAATTACTTATTCCCAAGTACTCTGGAATTACTTAGTCCTTACTGTGCTCTAGAGATCATAGGGGATGCCGGGATTGAACCTGGGTCGGTTGTGTGCAAGGCAAGCACCCTACCCTCTGTACTATCTCTCCAGCCTCGAAGTTGTTTCTTGTTTTGTTGGGGACTACTCCTGGCAGTGCTCAGGGGCTTCTCCTTTTGGTGCACAGGGAGACCTTATGGGGTGTACCTGCCTCATTATTGCTCTAGTCCCAGTTTTCTTTGGGCCACAGCTTGTGATCCTTGGGACTTATTCCTGGCTCTGTGCTTAGGGATTGAACCTGGGTTGTGCACATGCATGGCAAGTGCCTTATCCACTGGACTGTCTTGCTGGCTCCCAGATTCGCGGTATTTGCTAGTGCTAAGAAATTTCTTCATTGAAGACATGTGAACATAGCTCACTGTATCACTGTATCACTGTCTTCCCATTGATCATTGATTTGCTTGAGCGGGCACCAGTAACATCTCCATATGTCCTGTCTCATGCAAGTAGAGCCCAAGGGCACCTGCTTGCTCCAGGAACATAAAGAGCCTCAAACCATTCCATCAGGTCATGGGAATGAGGTCTATAATTGTCACTGGTATTTGGCATATCAAATATGACATGGGTAGCTTGCCAGGCTCTGCTGTGCGGGTAGCATACTCTTGTAGTCATCTTTAAATCCAGCATTTATTGATGAACTGCGTGGTCGCTTGAGGCTGCGCCGAGCCAGGCTGTGATAGGCTGGTCTGTTGGGTGGAGTTCTGGTGAAGGGGAAGTCCAGATGTGGAAAATGGAGGCCCTCATGGAGTTGGGGGTCGTCTGGCTTTGTTGCGAAGCTCTGGTGGGGTGGCGGGCCAGGGCTAGAACCTGGCATCCCTCCTGGGCGCCTTGTGAGTGGCTGGGCACAGGGAGAGCCAGTAGCAGCTCTGCCCCATGTCTGTGAGTCTCTGCATCAGCATACCTGGGCCGGATTTAAAAAAGACTGCTGGGGCGGAGCAATAGCCCAGCGGGTAGGGCGTTGCCTTGCAGGCGGCCGGCCTATGCCGGCCCAGGTTCGATCCCCGAATCCCATATGGTCCCCCAACCACCGTCAGGACTAATTCCTGAGTGCAGAGCCAGGAGAAACCCCTGAGCATTGCCGGGTGTGACCCAAAAAAGCAAAAAAAAAAAAAAAAACATAAAAAAAAAAAAAAAAGACTGCTATAGGGTGGATCTCGATGAGCCGGGTTGTGATAGGCTGGTCTGCAGTGTGGAGTTCTGACAAGGGGGAAGTCCGGTGTGGAAAATGGAGGCCCTTATGGAGTGGGGGGTCGTCTGGCCTGTTGCAAGGCTCTGCTGGGGTGGCGGGCCAGGGCTAGAACCCGCCATCCCTCCCGGGTGCCTCATGAGCGGCTGGGCACAAGGGAGAGCCAGTAGCAGCTCTGCTCCATGTCTGTGAACATAGCTCAGTGTGGATAAAATGCAGAGAATGCAGAGGTTTTTCTGGTTTTGATTTTAAGCTTCCCAGAGGAATGTAACTTGATCCCACGAATGTTAAATGTGAGTACTGCAAAGAAGCCAATGCACATCACATCTAATAGAAACAGAATCCATGTGAATGTGCTCACTGCCAAGTGCAGGAATTATTTAATACCAAATTGTACAGTTTCACAAAGGTAATCTTTGATGTTTTTGTCATGATAGTAACTGTTTTCTTTATGCTTTAAAAGAAAATGTTAGGGGCCCAGAGTACAGCAGATAAGGGCTTGCCTCCCTGGCACCGCATTTGGTCCCCTGAGTCCGCCAGGAGTGAGTCCTGAGTGCAGAGAGCCAGGAGTAATCTCTGAGCACAGCTAGGCATGGCTTAATAAACACCAGGGCCCCTGCTACTCTCCCCGCCCCGAAAAAGATGAAACCCTGCAACAAACAAAAGGAAAATGTTGGATGCTATAATTTTTTTGTTTGATTTTATTTTGGAGCCACACTCAGCGATGCTTGGGGTTATTTCTGGCTCTGCACTCAGGAATTGTACTCCTGGTGGGGCTCGGGACGACGTTGAATGGCGTGGATCAAACCCGGTCGGCCATGCGCAAGGCAAGTGCCTTACTTGCTGTCTTATTGCTCTGGCCCCAGGAAGCTACAGTTTAAACTGGGGAGGCTGACTTTAACCAAGTCTTGTGTTTTGTGCTTGGATACTATAGATAAGAACACAGACACGCCTATTAGCAGTTATGTCTTGGTAAACAGTTCAGCATGTAGGCGGGGCAGCAGTCTGCTGGTGAGACGCAGTGCAGTGGAGATTTGGGTCCACTTGTTTGCCAGGAATTAGTTGGCCAGGAATCCCTGTTGGTGAAGGCTTCTCGGATGTGTCTATAGGACAGGAGAAGAGACAGATGTCTTGTAGACCTGAGGTGGAAGCGACACTTGGAGAGGCCAGCTGTGCTCAGGGGTTACTCCTGGCTCTCCACTCGGATGTTCCTCCTGTTGGGGCTCAGGGGACCATATGGGAGGCCAGGGACTGAACCTGGGTTGGCTGTGTGCAAGGCAAATGCCCTACCTGCTGTACTATCTCTTTGGCCCCTTCCTTTTTTCTTCCTTTTTCTTTTTTATTTAATATTTTATTGTACCACCGTGAGATATTTAGTTACAAAGATGTTCATGTTTGGGTTTCGGCCATACAGTGTTCCAGCACACATCCCTCCACCAGTGCCCATCTCCCACCATCAATGTCCCTGATTCCCTCCTCCTCCCCTAGCCTGCCTCTATGGCAGGTTCTTTCTCTCTTTTCTCTTTCTCTCTTCCTTCTCTTACACATTGTGAATTGCAATACATACATTTAGAGGTTGTCATGTGTATCTTTTAGCCTGTATTCAATGCTCAATTCTAGGCTTGTATTATCCCTTTTGACAATTATTAGCGCACTGTTCCCTTCTCTGTCTTATCTAACCTTTGACACCCACACGTTTGTGGTAGATTCCACCTTTGACAAGACCTCTTGATCAATGTTTTGCCTGACCTTGGATATTGTATCACAATATATGTGTGTGTGTGTATGTATGTATATGTATATATGTATGTATTAACACAGCAGAGCCTGGCAAGCTACCCGTGTTGTATTTGATATGCCAAATACCAGTAACAATTATGGACCTCATTCCCATGACTTGGAATGGTTTGAGGCTCTTTATGTTCCTGGAGCGGGCAGATGCCCGTTGGGCTATCCCGCATGTGACAGGATGTATTGAGATGTTACTGGTGCCCGCTCCAGCAAAACGATGATCTACGGGAAGACAGACAGTGATATGTCATGCAAATAAGTGCAGTCATTCTATATCTTTTCCCTTCTGACTAATTTCACTCAACATGATCCTTTCCATGTCCATCCATTTATAGGCAAATTTCATAACTTCATTTTTCCTAACAGCTGCATAGTATTCCATTGTGTATATGTACCAAAGTTTCTTTATCCAGTCTTCAGTTATCGGGCACTCTGGTTGTTTCCAGATTCTGGCTATTGTGAATAGTTTTGCTATGAAGATAAAAGTGCAGATGGTGTTGCTTCTGTGTGTTTTTGGCTTCCCAGAGTATATTCCCAGGAGCGGTATGGCTGGGTCAAATGTGGCCCCCTCATTTTAAAATGACTGTAGATAAGGTCAGGGAGAAGTGTGTCAGTGTTTATGTCCTGGTACACCCTTAACGCCTCTCCACACTCCCAGAGTGTCCAGTACCCACTGCCATGCCCTTGGCTTTCTTCTAGCCTCCTCTTCCCCCACCCTCTTGCAGGGATTTTCTTCTGTGTAAGTTAGTGGGGAGTGTGCTGTGTACCCTCAGCTTCCAAACGTGTGTCAGCTGTTCCTGTTCGTGGACACACCTGTGCTGCCGAGTGGTCAGTCTAGAAGTGTTGTCTGGGCTGCAAGAGGCTCTATGTCTCAGCACCCACATTCTTCTTTCCCAGCCCATTCTCTGTCCTTGTCACATTGTGAGCCTCCTTGCCACCCCGGATAAGCCTCCGGGTCTATGGAAGTAGAGGGGTCACAGCTTCTTCACTCATGCCTTGCACATTCCCATTGAGGACAGCTGCTGAAAGGAGAGCCAGGATGGAAGGACCTGTGCTCCACAGAGCAGCTTTGTGCTCTCATCACTCCCTTCCTCGCTGGCTGTGAGATGGGCGCAGACATGGCCGCTGCTAAGCCAGGGAAGACGAGGGGCTGTCTGCGCTAAGTTCCAGGGTGGCAGAGCCAGAGTGTGCCAGGAGCAACTGCCAGGGCAGCTCTTGGAAGGTCTGGCCCTGGCACACCTGACTAGGACCTGCACCAGGGCCCTGACTTGGTCTGTCGCTGGCACAGCAGGCCCCTGAGTTGCTGGTGGGGCAGATGCTTCGTCTCCCTGCCAGCCTCGGACGAGACATGCTGCTTGGGTCAGGGACTTCTCAAGGACAGACACCTTTCAAGAGTGCATATGTGTGCCTGTGTATGTGTGTGCGCCTATGTGCTTCTGTGTGTGCAGTGGGGAGTGGGTGCTTTCTACTCCTGTGTGGGGTGCCATGCCATGCCACAGCAGCCCCTGGCCTTGCCTATCCCTGTTGCATTGTCACTGTTTGCCTCCCTTTCCATGGTCTGTGTGCTGGAGCTGCCCCGTCCCTCTGCCTCTCCTTGAGCTGCTGCTACCAAGGTTCTTCCTGGGGCACAGGCACAAGTAACAGCTCTCAAGAAGGGTTTTCTGTATTCCACAGTGTTCTGTTGCAGGTGAGGCAGTGCAGACTGGTGTGTGTCTGGCCAGAGAGAGCATATAGCTGAGAGCGCTTCTCTTCCTTTCATCTTGGGACTGGCAGGCTGCAGTGGATAGACACAGGCTACCCGTGGGTGCTCAGTTGGAGGGCACAGAGCTGGGTGGGATAAGTGTCCCTTATATCCAGAGCCCTGAAACAGTCCTGGAAGAGGCAGACAACATCGGGGACTTGGTAGAGTTTGTGTCTCTGGGTTTTTCTTTGGAGTCGCCAACGAGGGACATCACAAGCGTATTCCCTTGGGAGGAGTGCATGCTTGTCTTGGGGGGTCCCTACCGGGGCATAGTCTGTCCAGTCCCGCTATGGCTTGGTCACTGTGCAGATCTAGCTTTTTCAGCCTCTTGGGCAAGCGGGTGAGGAAGCAGTGTGGCTCTCTGCTGACTCCCCCTCTGCCTTGGGTAGGCTGGAGCTCTGTGCTCGCCTCGGCAGATGCACATGCAGGACTGGGTTTTGTGGGAGCTGCTTCCCCCAGAGCACAGAGGGAGCGTAGTAGCATTCTTGCTTTGGGCCAGCAGCGGCCCTGCTGCCTCCTTTCTCCACATCAGATCCTTTTTTCTTAGTGTGAAACTCTGGCAGATTGTTATGCAAAAATTGTTCTGCGTCTCTGTGCGCCGGGGAGACAGCTGTTAGTCCTAATGAGGACCGCGAGCGCTGCAGTCTTGCCTTGATTGAGACCCACGGAGGGAGCAGAATGTTCCAGATCAGGCAGTGGTGTGCGGCGAGCAGAGCCATGCTGTCAGCTGGAAGCACATGCTCGGCTGCTCCCTGTGACAAGATAAATGAGTCGCTGGAGTTGCCGATTTGCAGCTTTTCCAGTGAGTGCTCCTGGCGCTGGGCTCCTGGCGGGACCCCAGAGGCCCTTCACGCCCCGCCCGCCCACGGCCCCGAGACACCTCACAGGACCTGTCAGGAGCATGATTTATGGAAAGCCTAACATGTCTCAGCACTTCATTAAAGCGGAGCAGCCCTGCTGAAGGCTTTTCCCGTCGTTTAGCGGAAGGTTCATGGGGTTTAACTTGGCCAGCAGGCCTGTGAGGTCCTGCCTGGGGCCGTGTGTGCACACTTGGAGTTGGGCTTCTGCCCTAAGCCCCCGCGCACCTCTTCTGGAGTGTATAGAGTCCCACAGACCTCTTGTCCCTCTGCAGCAGCCCCAGTGTGCACTGGGCAGAGACCCTGCAGCTGCTCATGCCCCCAGCTTGGATCTGACTTCCGGGTGTGGGACACTCCTTGAATGCTCACTCTCCTGGGGAGCAGCAGCAGGTCTGGGTTGAACCATTGTTGTTGCTTCAGCTTGAAAACTTTATTTCTTGTTGTAGTATCTAAGTGAAAGAACAGTTGTTGGACATTATTGTGAGAATGCTGTGGCTGTGGCTGCGTTGTTTGGAGTCACTATCTCTGGCAGGTGTGTGTGTGTGTGTGTGTGTGTGAGACCTTGTTGTTTCTCCCTTTTCTACTGATGTATATTTCTAATTGAGGTGCCGTTGGTTTATAGATGGATTTGTGTCAGGGATCCAGAGTTGTCGTTCTACATCCCCCCATCTGCCGCCCCCAGCCTGGGAGTGTCGCACGCTGAGGCTTTGTCTCCCTTTCCTTGGCCTTGTATCTGCCACATGAGTGCACCCTGAGGTTCACCCCCGTCTGACTGGCGTGTCACCTTGTGGTTGCACCCAGGAGGCTGCAAAGGCATTTTTTTTGGTCTCTTCCTGCCTAGCAGTAGCAGCCACACTTCTTTGACCTTTGAATTTTTTTTTTATTATTATTTTTGGGTCACACCCGGCAATGCTCAGGGGTTCCTCCTGGCTCTGCACTCAGGAATCACTCCTGGCGGTGCTCGGGGACCATATGGAATGCCGGGGATCGAACTTCGGCCGGCAATGGCCAGCTGCATGCAAGGCAAACGCCCTACCCGCTGGGCTGTCGCTCCGGCCCCACTTCTTTGACCTTTGGTACTTGTGTTGTTTCCACGTCTTGGCTGTTGTCAGCAGCTCCTTGTAAGGTGCAGGTTTCTTTGGGAATAGTGTCCTTGTGTTCTTGAGAAAGAGCACAGGAGCGGTCACTGGGTCCTGTGGGGGTTTGTATTGTTACTCACAGACGCTGCCCTCGCTGAGGTTCTCGTGAGCAGTGGTTGAGGGCCTTTTCACTGTACCCCCATCACTGCTGCTTGTGTTGCCTCCTTGACCAGTTTTTTAGGTCTGGTTTTTAATTTTCAAGCTGATTTTTCTGGAGCCGGAGAGGTAGCTCAGAGTACTTGAGGTGGCTCCCCTGCTCCGCAAGTCCCACAGAGCATCCTGGAGGTGCTCAGGGATTAAAGCAGAGTTGGTGACATAGAAGACAAACGCCCTGTCTGCAGTACTAATTATCACGCGTTACACCTCATACAGATTTCTTGGTGTGGGTGGTGAGGCGAGTTGGAGCCGGTGCTTGGGCATGGACTGTGTTGTACTAGAGGGGTCCACCCAGGCCCTCTAGTACACAGGGCATGCTCTCAACCTGATACTGTCTCCTCGACCCAGGTGAGAGCTTTGAGGTCTCTCTCTGCCCTCTCAGGCTCACTCTGTAGCTTTGTGAATTGCCCTCACCACGCTGGAACCTGACCTGGGTCCAGAATGCTTCTCTTCTGACTGCTGTGTGCTCATGGACCTCAGCCCCAGCTGCTCTGCTCTCACAGAACTCTGCTCTCACAGAACAGTTGTCCTTCTAAGCACAGGGAGTTCCTGACACAAAGCACAGCATGGCCTTCCTTCTGGTGGCAGCATTAGTATTCCATTGTGTTCATACCCACATTCCTATTGTTGATTCATCCCCTGGTCGCTTAGGTGGTTTCCATTTCTTGACTGTTGTGCATAATGCTTGAAGGAATAGTGAGAGGTGGTAGGCAGATGAACCCACATCTCACACCCTATCCCCCTCAGCCAGCTCGGGCCCCTTTGTCAGGCAGTGTGGACAGGACTTGTATCTGTGTCCTGGATTTATTTTTTTATTTATTTATTTATTTATTTATTTTTTTGCTTTTTTGGGTCACACCCGGCGATGCTCAGGGGTTACTCCTGGCTCTGTGCTCAGGAATTACTCCTGGCGGTGCTCGGGAACCATATGGGATGCCGGGATTGAACCCGGGCGGCATAGGCCGGCCACGTGCAAGGCAAACGCCCTACCCGCTGGGCTATTGCTCCGCCCTGTGTCCTGGATTTAGCCACAAAATATTGACCCCCATGCCCCTCCCTTGTAGCACGGTGACCTCTGCTGTGTTCACGGTGGGGGACAACGTGGTTTCAGGCAGCGATGACCGCACTGTAAAGGTCTGGGACCTGAAGAATATGAGATCTCCCATTGCAACTATCCGGACGGACTCTGCCATCAACAGGTGAGTTGCCTTCCAGTCCCGTGGGGGAGCTAGTGTTGACTTCTGGGAAGGCCTTGCGTGTTGAGCCTCTCCTGCCTGGGCTGCCCACTGAATTGGCCTATCGTTCCACTTGAGGAGAAAAATCACTCTGCGATCCCTCCCACCAGTCTGCCTTGCTGAAGAGAACAAGCAGAAAGTGCCCCTGCTTCTCCCTTGGTCGGGGCTGGGGGCTGGGGGTGTGATGGCATCGCCCCTTTTGGGAGGCACTGAATGAGGGTGAGCTGGGATTTCCTGATGCTGAGAGTTCGGTGGGAGCGCCAGAGGCAGGTTCTCATGGGTTCCTGGGAGCTGCCCCTTTTCTCTGACCACCCCTCTCCCCTTTCTGCAGGATCAACATTTGTGTGGGCCAGAAAATCATCGCCCTCCCACATGACAACCGGCAAGTGAGATTGTTCGACATGTCGGGTGTGCGGCTTGCACGCTTGCCCCGCAGCAGCCCGGCAGGTAACCGTGCTGACAGCACCCCTGCTCTGGGGGGCACAGGACTGTCTCCTTTGGTCTCTGTGCTGGGGATTCGGTACAGCCACGTGTGTTGAGTCTGTGCTGTTCAGCTGCGTGTTCCCACACTGGTGACAGCCCACAGAGGAAAAGTGAAAACCCTGGCTTAAGTTTTTCTTTTTTATTATCTATTTATTACTATTCTTTTCTTTTTGGGTCATATCCAATGACGCTCAGGGGTTACTCCTGGCAGCTCTGCACTCAGGAATTCCTCCTGGAGGTGCTGGGGGACCATATGGGATACCAGGAATCAAACGCAGTTTGGCCGCATGCAAGACAAATGCCCTACCACTGTACTCAGGTCCAGCTTTTCTTCTTTTCCAACTTTATTTAAGCACCATGGTTTAGAAAGTTGTTAGAATACAGTTGTTACAGACATTCAGTATTCCAGCACCAATCCCACTACCAGAGTGACCTGCTGTTCACCGTGGTACTATTATTCCCCACCCTCTTCCAAGGCTGCTCATTTTCAGGCACAAAATAATTTATTTTATATTGTTAGCTGTGTTCTAATGGCTAATGGAATTATCAAAAAATTCTTCAGTAAAAGAAATTTTCTGAAGATTGCTATATCTTTCCATGAAGTCATGAAGTCCTTGTCTGAGGGTTTACTAAGCTGTTTGTTGCTTCTGTGTTAATCTTTTTGTTCATTGAGCTTGGTTGGCTTCTATGCTACTTTCCCTTCTAATCTGGTGTGCTCATACTAGGCTGTCATTCCTGTGGAATTTGGCGGTGTCCTGCAGTCGCATATGCAGACGTGTACTTTAGGAACTCCAGGGTCTGTAGAACTGGGCCCATGAGTTTACGAGGCAATGGCTGTGGGCTGTGGTATGGCTGCTGGGGCTTCCAGAAGTGCTGGGAGGGGATGGGCTGTGGGGGACTGCCACCCCCACCACTAGAACACTCCCAAGTTTTCAGCCTGAAAACCACCTGGTATATCTCTGTAGAGATTATCTTGGAGCACTGGAGTTGGGCCCTTGGCATGGCAGCAGAAGTTTTCTTTTTTGATTTTTGTTTTAAATGTGTTGGTTTAATGCCACATGGTAAAGAGTATCGAATAGAGCAGGCTTGCATGCAGGTTACCTTGAAGAAGAGTGTGCCATGGCCAGACTCTGTACTGGGTTTCTCTCAGAAGAGCTGGGGAAGCTGAGTGAGAACCAAAGAGAAGAGAAGCAAGTTGGTGATCCTTTTTTAAGAGCAGTGTATTCTTAAGTGTATAGTAAGGTCCCAAAACTTTCATTCTAGCTTCTGTTGATAACAGGTTAAATAGAAACCCAGGTGTTTAGTAGCCAAGAATGGAATTAATAGTCACCATGGCCCCAGGCATAGGATTTTTTTTTTTTTTTTTTTAGTTTTTGTGTCATACATGGTGATGCTCAGGGTTTACTCCCCAGCTCAGTATTCAGGAATTACACCTGGCAGTGCTGGGGGACCCGTACAGGGTGCCGGGACTGGACCCTGATCTGGTATGTGCAAATCAAGAGCCTATCTGCTATACTGTTGCTCCAGCCCTTTGCCAGATGCTTAATTGTACTGGGGGCCCCAGACCTTTCTCCACGACCCTGGTTTTGAGCCTTGAGTTTCTTCTGCTCCTCCTGTCTGTTTGAGAAGTTAGAATGGTAGATGTTAGTGAACGAAGAGGATTTGTGGCATTTCAACATGTAACAGGTATGCAGCATTAGAATTTGTGTTTTTATTTTGCCAAGGTTTTTTAAATTTTGTTCTTTATTTATTCATCTATCTGTCTGTCTGACTGTCTATCTATCCATTCATTCATTCATCTATTTATCTACTCTATCTGTCTGTCTGTCTGTCTATCTATCTACTCACTCATCCATTCATCTATTTATCTATTTATCTATCAATCCATTCATTCATTCATTTATCTGTTCATTCATTTATTCATTCATTCATTCTCTCATTCATTCATTCATTCATTTATTCATTCACTCATTCATTCATTCATCCACTCAGCTTTTTTTGGGGTCACACCTGGCAATGCTCAGGGATTACTCCTGGCTCTACACTCAGGAATTACTCCTTGCGGTGCTCAGGGGACCATATGGGATGCCGGGATCAAACCCGGGTTGGGCGTGTGCAAGGCAAGCGCCCTACCCGCTGTGCTATTGCTCCAGCCCTAATTTTATTTTATTTCATTTTATTATTATTATTATTATTATTATTTTTGCTTTTTTGGGTCACACCCGGCGACGCTCAGGGGTTACTCCCCGGCTCTGCACTCAGGAATTACTCCTGGCAGTGCTCGGGGACCATATGGGATGCCGGGGATCGAACCCGGGCCGGCATGGGCTGGCCGCCTGCAAGGCAAACGCCCTACCCGCTGGGCTATCGCTCCGCCCCCTAATTTTAGTTTTTAAATGCTTGATCTGTGTATAAAGTTCTCTTACTTTTTTGTTTCATGGGCTCCCTCTGCATACCTGGTGGTGCTCAGGGCTTATTTCTGACTCTGCATATTATTGCACTGACCCCAATAAAGTTCTTAAAATTTGAACATGGAAGTTGTTTAGTCCGTTTGAGTTTCAGTGGTCTTTTATTTTGTGTTGTGGTGTTGGATTTTTGGGCCACACCTGGCAGTGCTTGGGACCTACTCCCACCTTGTTGCTTGCTCCCAGCAATACTTGTGGGACCATGCGGTGTTTGGGAATTGATTCAGGGCCTCATACCTGCAAGACTAGTGCTCTGCCACTGAGTCACACCTGCCCTGCAGCTGAATGTTGGTTATGAAGTTTAAACGTGAGGCCAGGGCCATAGAGAAAGTACAGGGGTAAAGTGCTTGTTTCACACGCAGGTGCATCCTGGTTCAGTCCTTGTACCATCAGGACTGAACGTTGAACACAGAGCTAGGGTAAGTCTGAGCACTACTGGGTGTAGCCCCAAATTCCCCTCACCTCCAACCCCTCTTCAAATAAAAATGGGATGTCACATCTTTAGCCTCTTGGTTGGGCAAGATGTCCTTATTTTCATTTGGCTTTTTTTTTTTTTTTTTTTTGCAGCGGGGGAGAAGGGATCATACTCAGCTAGGTTCATGGGTTACTCTTAGCTCTGCACTCAGGAATTACTCTTGGTAGTGCTCAGGGGACATTATGGGATGCTGGGGATCGAACCTGTGTTGGTCGAGTACAAGGCAACTGACTCTCTGCTGTACTATTACTCCAACCCTGCAAGATGGTCTGTATCCCCCGTACAGGTTCAGGGAGGCCATGCTTTAGAATGTTTGAGGGACTGGCGCAATAGTACAGATGATAGAGTGTTTTATGGGGCTGACCTGAGTTTGATCCCTGGCAGCCCGAGGTCTCCTGCTTTCTGCTAGGAGTGATCCCTGAGCAGTGAGCAAAGAGTAAGCCCTGAGCATCTCTGGGTATGGCCCCAAAACAAAACTAAACAAAAAATAGTGTTTGGTACTTACAGTAGGAAAATTCATTGTAAATTGGACCTAAATTGAGTGACAGGTAATGAGTATGTTGGCAGGGGCAGTGCTGGTAGATTGTGGGACTCTTAGAAACCATCTCCCTGAGAGAAATTCCTGTACTGTTTGGTAGGGCTAGAGGAAACTGCTTTGTGTTAGCTGAGCCTAACTCCAGGCCCAGCCCAAATGCTGCTGTGCTAGTGACTGGGCCAGAGTTCACTAGAGAGCTGCTCAGTTGCCCGGAATCTGTTGGAAGGAACTAACTACCCTTGTGCTGTGACACCAATCAGATCCAGTGAGTGAGGCAGAGTCCGGAACTGCTGGGGAATGTGTAGAGGAATGCTCTGGCCTCCCTGGGAGTAAGAGCACCTCTGTCCCCAAGCAAGGAGATGAGGCAGAGTCCGGAACTGCTGGAAATGTGTAGAGGAATGCTCTGGCCTCCTGGGAGTAGGAGCACCTCTGTCCCCAAGCAAGGAGATGAGGCAGAGTCCGAACTGCTGGAAATGTGTAGAGGAATGCTCTGGGCTCCTGGGGGTAGGAGCACCTCTGTCCCCAAGCAAGGAGATGAGGCAGAGTCCGGAACTGCTGGGGAATGTTTAGAGGACTGCTCTGGCCTCCTGGGGATAGGAGCACCTCTGTCCCCAAGCAAGGAGATGAGGCAGCCATTGTGTAGGCTCTCTCCAGCTTGTTCTGCATGGGACAGACCTCAATGGGCTTGTCCTTCAGTGCTCTGTGCACACGCCTGCCTGCTAAGGCTTATAGTGATGCTGCATTACATAGCAAGCTCTGCTTTTCGTGTATGGTGCCCTTGACTTGGGAGGTATACCAGCATCTTCCAGCCTCTGACAGAATCAGGACCCACTTCTCCAGGAGATGTTTCCTTTGGGCACTTGTTTGGTGCAAACCCGGTAGTGCTGAGGTTGTTCTCAGGGAGGGGACTGCTAGCACACTGATCTAGACGTGTCTTCAGTGCTCCCGAAGATATGTCAGACTGACAGCTTGGCAGGTCCTTCCTCCCACACCCTCATATTTTACCTGAATTCCTGAAGATGGCAGCAGTCTTCTTGTAAACCATACCTGGTGAAGCTTCGGAGCCTGGTCCTGACTCTGCTTGCGTTTATGCCAGCGGTGCTTAGGGGCCATGCAGTGTCAGGGTTGAACTGTCCCTTCCAGTACACAAAGCATGTACTTCAGCCTTTCAGCTGAAAGACAGTTATCTCATGCTTGTTTTATGTGGTATCAAATGTACTTTTCTTGTTCCTTTATTTGTTAAGATGGTATTATATCTCTAAGTGAATTTCATTTACAGCCTCATGTTTTCATTGGAAAATTTCTAGCATGTGTTCATTGGAAAAATTCTTACTTTTTTTCTTTCATCTATAATCGTACTCACTTTCCATACAGAACTAGAAAGTGCTTTTGGTGTGTGCCTCGCTGCACACCCTGTGTTCTCCCCATTTCCTCCTGACTGGAAGCTGGGTGCTCTGCTCAGTTCTTCCCATTCACCCTGCTTAAGTCTCACAGTGGCTCTGAGTGGGCAGTTGTTAATAGGACTGAAGTTGGGTGACATTGCTTCTGTCTCTGATTGGTCACAGGGCCACAGAAGAATGGTGTGCTGCTCTGCATGGAGGCGAGGACCACCCCGTGTGCAACCTTTTCACCTGTGGCTTCGACAGGCAGGCCATCGGCTGGAGCATCAACATCCCTGCGCTGTTGCAGGAGAAGTGAGGCCCCGTGCCCGAACTGCTCATCGTGGGCCTGGGACAGTGAGGGCTTGCCTCATCGTGGCCAGCCATGTTGTGGAGGGCTGGTTGTGTCTCTTGTCACATTGTCCCCAGCTTGCATGAAGTGTCCCAGAAAGCGTGTGTCCTCTTCATTTTCATCTTGTGTGTGTGCTGGCACTCTGGTTGGCAGGCATGCACCCCTTCAGGCGACGCCTCCCTCCAGGTGTGCCGTAAGTCCCTGGATGTGACCGGTGACCAGAGGGCATTGCATTGGTGAGGTCACTGTGAACCTGTGTCCGCGCGGTGACCAGAGGGCATTGCATTGGTGAGGTCACTGTGAACCTGTGTCCGTGCGGTGACCAGAGGGCATTGCATTGGTGAGGTCACTGTGAACCTGTGTCTGGGGAATTTCTGGAATGAGCGCACGCTCCTGCCTCTGGGGAAGGCGCGGTGCTGTCTGCAGGAGTGCGCACTTCTCCCAAGCCCGATGGGATTCACTTAGAAAGTTGAATTTGCAACAAAATTTCCTTCAAAAAGAAAGTTTCTCTCTTTCTTTTTTCTTTTATAATAGAAAATCATTTCAATCTTCTGAGGCCTCATGTGAACAAATTAAAAAATATAATGATTCTAATCACTGATTCATGATATTAAGCAAATTTGAAAGCACTTTAGTTTATAGCTGTGGTTATAAACAGTTTTTAGATGTTTCAGATGACTTCCCCATTGAATGTGATGACCTTTTTAAGAAGACCCTGCTACCCAAAACACCATCTTATTCATTTCCTACACTATTGGTTGATCTGGTTTGAATGGCTTCACTCCTCTGGTGTTAGTTGAGAGCCAACAATGCAAACAAATGAGTACTACCTCAAAATGAAATGTATTTGGGAAACATGGGGCTGGAACCTGAACCTTACCCTGAGGGCGGGCCAGGAGGACAGTGCCCACATATGTGTCCAGAAGGGCCAGCCAGGGCGGAGTTTGCAGGGAACAGACAAGATGTTTGTTCCAGTAGCTGGGTCACCTTTCTGTGCCAACCTCCCACTGCCAGTGTGAGCCTGTCTCTTCTGCCTTCTTGGAGTCACTGTCACCTGACGTGTAGGACCATGTTTCTTGTTGATGACGAGACATCTCCGCATACTGCCCTTTCTTTCCAATCCCCTTGACCTGTCCACTTGAAGTTCCTTGGGGAAGGCCTGATCAGCATCTGTAGGAGTGCTCTTTGGTGTGGTATTGGGGGTGGCAGATGGACTGCCCCAGGGTGGACTGCCTCCAGGTGCCTCTTGGGCTTGGACTGATCTTGAGAGCTTCAGTGCTACATCTTTTCAGTGACTCTCAAATGATTCACACAGGCCCAGGAGTAGAGGGGCCAGAACTTCTCCAGTTAGGGTGTAATCGGAGTTGAGTTGCACAGTGGCAGATTACGAATGTGTTTGAACTGTGGGGTTGAAGCTCAGCCATCTGTTGTTTTTCTGCACAGAAAATGGGGCCAGGCTGATCCCTGATGGCTCTCTGGGTCTCTGGGCTGGGGTCCCAGTGTTTACTCCGGAGGGCTCTCGAAGAGAAGCTGCATGACTCTCCAGGTCTGTACTCTCAGTTCTCCTCTAGTGTTTCCATTGGGGTGTCTTATCTGGGTGTTTGAGAATCACTGTGAATGCTGGAAAATATCTACAATAGGTCAGTCCAATAGAAGAGCCAGAACTCCACCAAATGAAAAATGTGGACACTGTCAACATTTAACCTGGTGCTAGCCAGGCAGTTCTGTGCAGATGTGACTCTGGGTGGCCAGCAGGAGGGCCTGTGAGACACACCTTGTGTGCTTACAGCAGGACATGCTGCTGCCCAGCTCCAGCCTACAGGAAGGCCGAGACTCAATGTTGCATCCCCTGCCTTGGCAAGCCTGTGAGGGCCGCTGAGGAATGTGGTTGCTTCAGAGCTAGTGTTTGGAAAGGGGAAGGTCTTCATGTGCTGAACATGTCCAGAGTTTCATGTAGCCCTGGGAGGAAAGTTACTGTTCATTGAAAACATTCTAACAAGACACTGTTGGACGAAGCAACCTTTTTTCTCAACCACTGCACATCATTTTTGTAGCGTCACAAATTCTGTATATAGTTGGGCATTTGAAGAATCCTGTGTAAGTCATTTGTTGCTTAAATCTGTGAAAACAATTTTCTTTCTGGGGAGAAGTATGCATTTATAAGTGTTATGTGGAAGCGAATGTTTTTATTGTATCGTAGTTTCTAAGTGTTCAGTGTCTTCATTGCAATTTGGAATCCATTAAAAATCCATGTTCTGTAGTAACTGTTGTGAAAGTCCTGTTTATTGGGAGCCTATATTTTTATTTGCATTTTTAAAATAAAATGTTTGGGGGGATGTCGGGCGCTCCGCCGGGTCTCCGACAGTGCCGGGAAGCGAAGTTCCCTTCTACCTCCGGCCGGCGAGGAATGGATGGACACTCAGGAATCCGATGCAGTTTTATTTTTTTATTTTTTTATTTTTTAATTTTTTATTCTTTATTATACCACCGTGAGACATACAAATTACAAAGGTGCAATTGGTTCTTGGTAATACAGTATTCCAGCACCCATCCCCTCCACCAGTACCCCATTTCCACCACCAG
>JAJIBD010001468.1:0-24178 GCA_021461705.1 Cryptotis parvus | reverse complement strand
AAGGAAATATTGGCCCTGAAGGAAGAAATGGAAGAAAGAGAGCTAGGTAGATATATACAGGGCTTTTCATGCCAAAAAAATCTGAATACACATTTTCTCTAGTGCACATGGAACATTCTCCAAGACAGACCACATGCTAAGCCACAAAGCATACCTCAATAAAATTAAAAAGATAGAAATTGTGTCAGCTATCTTTTCAGACCATGATGCACTGAAAATGGAAGTTAACCGTACACAGAAAGGGAGTCAAACCAAACACCTGGAAACTGAACAGCTCACTCCTGAACAACAAATGGGTCATAGAAGAAATCAAACAGGAAATCCAAAGATTTCTGGAAACAAATGAAAATGAAGACACCAACTATAAGAACTTGTGGGACACGGCAAAAGCCGTGTGAAGAGGGAAATTTATAGCTCTGCAAGCATTCATAGGAAACAAGAAAGGGCCCACATAAATAACCTGACTACACAGTTGAAGACATTAGAAGAAAGACCAACAAAAGGAGCCCAACCCAGGCAGAAAAAAGGAAATAATAAAACTTAGAGAGGAAATCAATGAGTTGGAAACCAAAAAAACAATCCAAAAGATTAATGAAACCAAGAGCTGGTTTTTTGAAAAAATAAACAAGATTGACAAACCATTGGCAAGACTTGTAAGGACAGGGAAAGAGAGAACCCAAATAAACAGAATCAGAAATAAAAAGGGTGACATCACAACAGAAACCACAGAAATCCAAAAGATCATCAGAGATTACTTTGAGAGCCTGTATGCCGTGAAACATGAGAATCTAGAAGAAATGGATCAATTCCTGAAGTCCTATAACCTCCCACGGCTGAAACAAGAAGACCTCCAATACCTGAATAAGCCTATCACCATTGAAGAAATAGAAACAGTAATTAAAAGACTTCCCAAACACAAAAGCCCAGGTCCAGACGGATTCCCTAGTGAACTCTACCAAACCTTTAAGGAGGACCTACTGCCAGTCCTGTTCAAGCTCTTCCAGGAAATAGAAGAAACAGAAACACTCCCAAACAGCTTCTACGAGGCACATATCACCCTGATACCCAAAGCAGGAGAGACAACACAAAGAAAGAAAACTACAGACCAATATCCCTGATGAACACGGATGCTAAGATCTTCAACAAAATACTAGCAAACAGAATCCAAAGAATCATCAAGAAGATTATACATCATGACCAAGTAGGATTCATCCCGGGTATGCAAGGATGGTTCAACATTCGCAAGTCAATCAACATAATACATCATATCAATAAGAGAAAAAATAAAAACCATATGATCCTATCAATAGACGCAGAGAAAGCATTTGACAAGATCCAGCACCCGTTCATGATTAAAACCCTCCAGAAAATGGGAATTGAAGGGACTTTCCTCAAGATAGTTACAGCCATCTACCAAAAGCCCACAGCGAGCATCATTCTCAATGGGGGAAAAGTTGAAAGCCTTCCCCCTGAGATCAGGGGACAAGACAAGGTTGCCCACTCTCACCTCTTTTATTCAATATAGTACTGGAAGTACTTGCCATAGCAATCAGAGAAGAAAAGGACATCAAGGGCATCCAGATAGGCAAGGAAGAAGTCAAGCTATCATTATTTTCAGATGACATGATATTATACCTAGAGAACCCTAAACTCTCTACCAAAAAACTCCTAGAAACAATAGACGCATATAGTAGAATGGCAGGATACAAAATCAACACGCAAAAGTCGGTGGCTTTCCTATATACAAATAACGAAAGAGAAGAAAGGGATATTAAGGAAACAATTCCATTCACAATTGTGCCACAGAAAATCAAATACCTAGGAATCAACTCACCCAAGTGTGTAAAGGACCTGTACAAAGAAAACTACAAGACACTGCTCCAAGAGATAAAAGAGGACACAAGGAAATGGAAACACATTCCCTGCTCATGGATGGGGAGAATCAACATTGTCAAAATGGTAATACTCCCTAGAGCTCTATACAGATTCAATGCAGTCCCTATGAGGATACCCATGACATTCTTCAAAGAAAATGACCAAACAATCCTGAAATTTGTATGGAACGATAAACCCCCAAGGATAGCTAAAGCAATCCTCAGGAAAAAGAAGATGGGAGGCATCACCTACCCAACTTCAAACTGTACTACAAGGCAGTAGTAATTAAAACAGCATGGTATTGGAATAAAAACAGACCCGTGGACCTATGGAATAGAATTGAGTATCCTGACACCCAACCTCAAACACATGATCATTTAATCTTTGATAAAGGTGCAACGAGTCTAAAATGGAGTAAGGAAAGCCTCTTCAATAAGTGGTGTTGGGAAAACTGGGCAGCGACATGTAGAAAAATGAATTTGGACCTGTGTCAAAATCAGATCAAAGTGGATTAAAGATCTCAATATCAGACTTGAATCCATAAAAGTACATTGAAGAAAATATAGGAAAAACCCTCCATGACATTGAAGCTAAAGGCATCTTCAAAGATGAAACATCTCTAACAAAGCAACTAGAAGAAAAGATAAATATATGGGGACTACATGAAACTAAAAGCTTCTGCACCTCAAAAGAAACAGTGACTAAGATACAAAAGCAGTCCACAGAATGGGAAAGAATATTCACCCAATACTCATCTGATAAGGGGTTAATATCCAGGATATATCAGGCACTGGTAGAACTTTACAAGAAGAAAACAAACAACCCCATCAAAAAATGGGGAGAAGAAATGAACAGAAACTTCAGCAAGGAAGAAATTCGAATGGCCAAAAAACATATGAAAAAATGCTCATCATCACTAATCATCAGAGAGATGCAAATCAAAACAACAATGAGATACCACTTTACACCACAGAGACTGGCACATATTCAAAAGAACAAGAACAACAAGTGCTGGCGTGGGTGTGGGGGAAAAGGGGACACTCATCCATTGTTGGTGGGAATGCCGGCTGGTACAGCCTTTCTGGAAAACAATATGGACATTCCTCCAAAGACTAGAAATTGAACTCCCATTTGACCCAGCCATACCACTCCTGGGAATCTACTCTGGGAAACCAAAAATACGCAGCGGAAACATTATCCCTACTTTTATGTTCATAGCAGTATTCTTCACAATAGCCAGAATCTGGAAGCAACCAGAGTACCCGAAAATCGATGACTGGATAAAGAAGCTTTGGTACATCTACACAATGGAATACTATGCAGCTGTTAGGAAAAATGAAGTTATAAAATTTGCCTACAAATGGATGGACATGGAGAAGATTATGTTGAGCGAAATTAGCCAGAAGGAGAGAGACAGTTACAGAATGACTGCATTTATCTGCATAACATAAATATATAGGTACATATTATGATACCAATATCCAAGGTCAAGTGAAACATACATCAGGAGGTCCTGTCAAAGGTGGAAATTATCACAAACGTGTGGGAGTCAGAGGCTAGGTAAGACAGAAAATGGAACAGTGTGCTAACAATTGTGAGGGTACTAATGCCAACCTAGAACTGAGCATTAAATAGAGGCAAAAAGGATACACATGACAACCCTTTAAAGTATGTTCTGTAATCCATAGTCTGGAGAGGAAGGAAAAGAGAAAGATAGAGAAATGGAAAGAAATAAAGAACCTGCCATGGAGGAGGGGCTGGGGGGAGGGGGAGGGAACCGGGACGTTGGTGGTGGGAGATGGGCACTGGTGGCGGGATGGGTGCTGCTACACTGTATGACCAAAACCCAAATATGAACTTTTTAATTGTATATCTTTGTAATTGTAAAAAAAAAAAATTAAAAAAAAAAAAAAAAGAAAAAAAAAAAAAAAAAAAAAAGACAACCAGAGAGATAGTACAGGTGGAACTACATGTCGGAAGGGTGCTGCATGAAGCTATTTATCATAACAACAACCAGATTTGAATCTCTCATTGAACTAGGATCCCATGATTTATGTTCCCACTTCTTTCTGAAAGAAGCTTTTTCATATACTCATATCTCTTTCTAAACTCTGAGATCCTTAAGGTCAAGCATCACATTGTGTTTACCATTAGATTTTAGGGATCCAACAAAATAGTAGGTTAGAACAATTAATGCCACATAAGCATCTGATAAAAAAAGTAAATCACTATTGAAATTTGGAAAATAGGTAGAATAATAAGAACTAGAAAAGAAGCAAAATTATTTATTCTCTTGAAACAAGAGAGAAAATGGGCTGTAAATATATAATATTGTTCCTTCAATGAAATTGTTTTCACTATGACAACGATGTAGCAAAAAAAAAAAATCAGGGAGTAAAACTAGCTTGGACAAGTGTATTCGCAGTGTTTCATACTTTTAGTCTGACCAACTATCACTATCTATTCACTGTCATGAGTAGATTACATGAGATATTCTTCAAGGAATGTGGGATAAAAATAAAAGATTGTGATTCCAAAAAATTACATCATTTAATCACTTGTCACTTATCACTTGTCTTCCCATTGTTCATTGATTTGCTTAAGTGGGCACCAGCAATGTCCCCATTTGTTGGGATTAAAGCCCATTATTGTTACTGTTTTGAGCATATCCAATACACCACCGTAGCTTCCAGGCTCTGCTGTGGCTCTGGGTTCATTCCAGGGGACACAGTCTTTTTCTATGTCAGACCATTAACCATCCAGGGCCCACAGGGCAGAGCCATAGGTGTAGACAAGCCTGTCTCCTGTCTGCCACCTGCCAACGCAATTGGACACCGCAGCCACATGTGCATCATCTCGAGGGGCAGGACATCTCGAGAGGCAGACATCATTTAATAAGATGATAAATTCCCTAATCAATACTGACTAGGCTATTACAAGAAAAAAATACACTCAGTATAGTCCAATTTTCGGTATATAGAAACAAAAATGTATACAATTTCAGGTCTATAAGAGCCAAATATTCAGACACAGCTGTTTTCTTATTTAAGGACATTGAAGAGAGAATCTTCATTATGGTTAAAACATCGAGAAGTTTTAAATAACTGAATTCTTAGTCATGATGCTAGTTTGAAGCCATTCTTCAATATAAAAAATTGTAAAACTGCATCTGCTCTGACCATATTAAGCAGAATGTGACAGCAAAATACAGACAAAATCTTGCTCCTGTTTCTTCTCAGGACTCCTTCATATTTTCCCTCTTTTGTAATCCAGTCTGTCTTAAGATATGTCAGTATCATTAATTAGCCTAGCTAACGAACATCATTAATATCATATTTATAGACACAATTCTTCCAACTTTAGCTAACACAATAACCATAGATTTGTTCAACTGAATCAACAACACAAGGATTTTTTTTAGTAATTTAGCTCTCACAATTAAACCTTATTTTTCCTAGTTCTAAGATCATCTAGTCTTCAGTACATTGCTTCTAATTCCCAGTGGATTGTGCTAATTACATCTGTATAAGTCTATTGTTATAAGTCTTTGTGAACACTACAATTGGGGAAATATAATATCCTGAGGCAACTCTATGACCATTCCTCTCAGTCAACTCAATTCTTGCTGAAGAATATTTCTGCAAAACTTGACATTGCTCAAGTTAGGCAGCTTGTTCAGCAACACTGAAGTACAGACATCCAATCATCATTGAGACACGTTCTAAGATTTATTTGTTCAGCTTGGATTCTCTCACCCTGGGAATTTTCTAATGTATCACTGTTTTCTGCGGCTCTAGAGAAGGTAGAAGGCTTTTGTAATATATGAGCCATAAGAGCTATAGAAAATGAACTCTTCTTAAAAGCTCATGCGTTGTTTCCCTTGGAGTATTCCTTGATCCTATCCTTTTCCATAACCCATATTCAATCTTCAGAAAATCTTAACAGCTCTGCCTTAAAACTACTTCCAGAAACTGACTTCTCACTCCATAGTCCCAACCCCACTGACTGCTAACAGTAATTTAGGCCTCTGTGAATTATTATTCCCTGAATTAGGACAATTGCCTCTAAACTGCTCTGTTCTATCCTTTCTCCCTTATTGCCTGCAGAAATCGTTTTATAACATTAGACTGCTCTTTTCTGCTCAAATTATCTTTCAGTGAAGTTACATGAGCGTCCTGTTTAACACAGCAATTTTATTCTCTCCTCTACTCTCCACTACTGATGTTGCTTTTCTGATCTGCCTCCTCTTTCTCATAGTATTTATCATCTCCTAGCAACTGAATACTCAGCATATTTATTATAATTATTATTTAACTGTCTACTGTCTTTATAATATAAGCTCCTTGAGAGCAGATCCCTTTGATTTGTATAATGAGATTTCCAAAAGACCTAAAATAGTTAAATAAACTATCATTGAATGAAAGATAAACAAGTTGTTAATAGGAAAATATTCCCGTTATAAACCAAATCAGCTAAAGATTTAGAGTTCAGAAGCATGACCTGATGTAATATCTTTTTTTTTCTTGCTTTTTTGGGTCACACCCGGCAATGCTCAGGGGTTTCTCCTGGCTCTGCACTCAGGAATCACTCCTTGCTGTGCTCGGGGATCATATGGGATGCCGAGGATCAAACCCAGGCCGGCAGAGGCCGGCCACATGCAAGGCAAACGCCCTACAAGCTGGGCTGTCGCCTCCAGCCCCATATCTTAACAGTTATTTTTTTATATTAACTATAAGGAGAGGAAAGATTTACTATATCTGAAGTAACCAACTTCTGCTGGTATCATATTTAATAACTTCCATTAGGCATAGAATCCTTTCTTCATATATTTAAGAAAGGTGCTTTGGGACCAGAGTGATAGATAGTATAGTGGGTAGGGTATTTGCCTTGCATGCGACAGACCATGAGGGCTTGATCCCTGACACCCCATAAGGTCCCCCCCAATCCCCTCCAGAACAGAAACAAAAGTAAACCCTGAGCACCACCGGGTGTGACCAAAACAACAACAACAATAACAAAAAAGTTCCTTCATTGACTAGAACTGTAGCTCCCGTAGGCATTCACAGATGTAGAACGAAGTGTCAAATATTCATTACTAGGAATGGACGAATGTAACCATAAGAGAAGATTAGAATTAACACATGTGATGCTTAGAATAGTGCATGGCACAGAGTGACATGTATATATTAGCAATTATTACATTTTTCGTACTAGCCATTATTATCACACTATTACATTATTATTATTACTTTCTACTTTTTAATTCAGAAAAAGGGAATACTTACCAAAGAAATTAGTTTAAAGTAATATATTAAAATTTTAGATTTTTTCAGGAAAGGATGATTAAAGAATTTTAATAAATTTGCTTCTTTAAAGAACAAAATTGAGAATTGTATCTTAAAGTTTAATTATACAAATTAAATGCTACTTTGTTCTGAATTGGTTTTTAATTTATAGATAAAGATTGCACTTATCTACATTTTCCCCAAATATTTCTGATTTGATTATATCTAGATGACTATCCTTTTCCAGTAATACTTTGTTCTGGCATATTTCATTCTATAGTGCCTTGCTCTGTAGACAAGAGCAAAAAGGTTTTACTGGAATTTACTTTCTGATGATCATGAAGCCATTGTGATGTTTATAATACTGAAATAACTATCTATGCTACTAACCCTCTGAATGTCTTCCCAAATTAAGTTATCTAATACCAGGATAGTAGAAAACTGCTTCAAATAACATATATAACAATAAATCTCTCTTTTTGGTTAAAGAGATAGTCCAGCAGGTAACACACTTACCATACATGGGGCTAACCTAAGTTCAATCCCCAGTAACCCAAATGGTCACCAAAGCCCTTCCAGGAGTGATCCCCTGAGCAAAGAGTTAGGAGAAAACCTGAGCAATAAAGAGTGTGGCTCAAAACCCAAAATAATAATAATGAATCTTATGCTCACTCTCCCAGTACATGTATAACACTGGAACGATACAGAAAAGATTGCACCAGGATAATACGCCAATATGTGAAGCATAAAATTATAATAGTAAAACTCTACCATGAAAATGAAGGAAGGATATCATGATGTGTCTTCTTCACCTTATCCTATAATCAGGCCATTTTTTATATTTGAATATTGTGCTTGCTCTCTTATGTTAATTTATTCATTTTATTAAAATTTTCTTTATGAAATTGTTTTGTATTTCAGAAAACCACATCTCAGAAATGTTATAAGAAGCATTTTAAAACATACTTATTTCAAAACACCCTATTCCTGTATTCTAGTGGGGAATGATAAATTTCCAAAGACAAACTTCCAGGAAAGGACTCCAGCCTAGCTTTGGGTCACCATTCATACCCTTTCTACCCTAGAGTCCCTGAGTGCCATTCCTAACACAAAAATTTTTCTTGCATTACTCTTGAAAATGATTGTTGCTTATTGTAAACCTAACAGGAATTCAGAGTGAGTTTATCTTCTTTTTTAAACTACAGATTCAGTGTTTGTATTCCTGCCAAGTTTTATTTTTCCCTTTTTGCCCGTGGTAAAAGAAAATTTATGTATTTGTAAACCCAATCAAAAAGCTAGGATAAGGTAATGACCTAATTAGGGTTACTTTGTCAGACATAAATCTTTAAAAATTATGTCAGAAATCCTTAATAATGATTAACCTATTACCCTTTCCCCAATCTGTTTACAAAATTGTGGTGTATCAGTCATAGTTATAAATTCTAGGCCTTTCAGATAGAGAGAGTTCAACCACAGTAACAATTCTATAAATAGCTACAATTCTTTTCTCTTCCAATAAATATATTTGTTGCTTAAAAAATATATATAGTCCTGTATATATAAATAAATATATACACACATGTTTATTTATGTATATATCTAAGGTGTAAAGAAACTTTGCATGATGCTTTAATTTTTTGGCATTGAATTTTTTGGAGATTCTTCTTGATCACTTGATCACTTGAATCCTGTTTTTCATTGATTTGCTCAAGCGGGCACCAGTAACTTTTCCATTAGACCCTATCACTTGCCAATGTAGCCCAATGGCATCTGGTTGATTCAGGAATATGAAGAGCCTCAAACCATTCCTTCAGGGTCTTGACAAATAAATGGAGATTCTATAAATAATATATATTTATCATATATATATATATATATATACATATATATGTACATTTCTCTACAGACCATTTCCAGTTAGGATATGTGTATGCTGTGTTTTAGGTTAGGGAGCTGAAAACTATTTCCAATTAAGAAAATTCTAAGTTTAAGCCTGTGGGCAACACAATTAACATTAAAAATAAACTAAATTAAATAAATTTAAAATAATAAATTAAAAATTATGGATTTTTAAAAAATTATATAAATTAAAAATTAATAACAAGTTAAAAATAAACTAAATTAAAAATAAATTGCAGTATTTAAATAATAACTAAATAGAAATGCCAATAGTTCTAGTAACAACTGAGAAGCCTGACTTATCGCGCACCTGCACCAATTAAAGTCAAGCAATGCTGTACCTGGTAATCAATTACCTCTCTGAAAGGATTGTATTAAAGAGCTGACAATGTTTTTCTAACTCAGGGCTTCACAGATTTTACTCTAAACACCAACAACTTTGTTGATGAGTAAAACCTTTAACTTCTAGAGCACCCTGTTTAAATAAACTGTGGCTTTAAGGTAGACCTGAGCACTCCAGGGACATTTAAGAATCTTTGGAAAGTCAAAACAAAGAGATTCTGGAAACTTCTGAAGAACTCTCTGAACATAAGAAAACCAGTGGCTCTCCGTAGACTGTAATGTTAAAACCCTTTAAAAAAAGGAGCTAGAAAGAGAGGGGGGGCAGTGAAAGTACAGGCCAAGCGAGTACACAGTCATGCAATGTCCTGAAGGTGACCAAGCAACTTTGCCTGCTTGGGGCCAGGTGTTGAAAACTGAGGGACCAGTTAGTGGAGATTTGCCCTCTGACCACTGTTTGGAAGACCCAGGAAATTAAAAAATGAATTGGGATATGTACATATTATGATACCAATATCCAAGGTCAAGTGAAACATATATCAGGAGGTCTTGTCAAAGGTGGAAATTATCACAAACGTGTGGGAGTCAGAGGTTAGGTAAGACAGAAAATGGAACAGGGTGCTAACAATTGTCGAGGGTACTAATGCCAACCTAGAACTGAGCATTAAGTAGAGGCAAAAGGATACACATGACAACCTTTTAATGTATGTTCTGTAATCCATAGTCTGGAAGGGAAGGAAAAGAGAAAGAGAGAAAGGGAAAGAAATAAAGAACCTGCCATGGAGGTGGGCTGGGGAAGGGGGAGGGAACCGGGATGTTGGTGGTGGGAGATGGGCACTGGTGGAAGGACGGGTGCTGGAACACTGTATGACCAAAACCCAAACATGAACTTTTTAATTGTATATCTTTTTATTTGTATATCTCACGGTGGTATAATAAAATACTTAAAAAAAATGAATTGGGAAAAAAAAAGAAAAGAATACAACCCATAAAAAGATAAAGATCCAAGGATTTCCTCAAAAGTAAAACAGTGACTCCAAAGTAAGCCAGTATAAACTTATCATTTCATATCATTGTAAAACAAAGTTTCCCAAAGATGCCCTGAAATTAAGAAAACTAGCTACACAGTTCAAAACTATTTAAAAATTAAACCTAAATTATTACTATAATATCAAAGAAATAGGACTCTAATGTCTGTAATTTATTCTAGAGCATTCCTGTGTAGATAGTAAGATATATGAGTTAAAGATTCATTTTCCTGTCAGAGCAGATAATTTACATTCAAAATGCCTGAATTGTGAACGGACACTATGTGGATGTTAAGTCAGCTTTGAACACTCTAACTGAAGTCTAGAGTCCTGTTGCATCAGTCTTTCCAGTTTCTTTATTTTCAGTCAATACCAGAAGCTTTAGATGTTAAATGTTATTGCCACTGGTGAAATGAATGGTTTTTTTTTCTTTCCCTTTTTGAGAGGGTTGTGTATCCAGCAGTGCTCAGGGTGTACTTCTGACTTTGCACTTAGGGATTACTGGCAGGGTTCGGGGGTGGGTAGCACAGAGGGTGCTGGGGGATCCAATTCTAGTCATCAGCATGCAAGGTAAGCACCATACCCCTGTACAATCTCTCCAATCAGAAATGAACAGTTCTTAAGATGTATGCATTGGAGTTTGGGTTGTGTCTCAAGTGATAAGGCACGGGGCTGCACATTCAAAACCCTGCGTTCTATGTGTAAAAATTTATGCATTTCCTCCCTTTCACTGCTTGAAGTGGCTCTGGATAGGTCTGCTCTTCACAACTGATAAAGAAGAAAAAGATGCATCGACTAGAATTATTTATACATTTCTCCACCCTTGAATGAATAACCCAAAATGTAGAAAACTCAATGTCTTATATATTTGAGGAAGCAATACCCAAGAATGAACTACAAGTTCATTCTACAAGACTAAGGCCGTAAAAACTGAAGTTGGGTGGAAGGTTGGGAGTGATTTAACTAGTCCAATGGAATGTAGTGGGAGGCGATTGACATTTCAGTGGTAGGCTAAGTGTGGTAATGTCGTACTCCTAAAACATGTATTTACACTCCTGTAAACTAATTTCACCTCAGTTAAAAGTTAACCTACATCTTTTAGAATAATGCCTTGGTTTAAGAATATAACTAAACTATTTATCTGTCAAATAGAGAATTTAATCATCTGACTCCCATGAAGTGATTAGCTTATATTTGACAAAAAAATAGCATTTATCTATATTGAAGCTTGCATGGTGCGTTCACAAAATATCTCTAAACTATAAACTAATATGATTTAATTTACAGTACTGGCTGAATGACAATTTTCACTAACAAACATTACAAAGTCATATGCAAATTTGGACTTCCTCTCACTGTAACATGTCACTGCATGGTGAATTTGGGCGAGAAAATATATAGTACTACCTTAATATTTATTGGAAATCTTACCCACATTTCTACCTCTCAATCAAATGATTATAAATTGTCAGATTTCTCTCCAAAAAGTATATTGGTTATGAAAAGAATGGGAATTTTAAAAAAGCAAAAAAAATTTGAAACAATATGAGCCATCAGTAATAGCACCTATTGATTATAGCTAGTCTTCAGAAAAAAGAGACAAAGAATTCAAAATGTATAAGTTCATCCTGGCATTGGTGTGTCCTTTTAAATTTCTTCATAATGCTTACAAAGTTATAGATCCTCCCCTTTTTTGTCTCATCCTGAATTTCCTGTGATGGCCTTATTGTTCCTAATTCTCCACTCCAGTGATTCTTTTAGCCAATTATATTATCTTTTTTTCTCTGAAGCTATTCAAAGCTTTCTGTTGGTTACCCAATTTGCAATACCCAAGGGCTTATTTAGGGTCTTTGATCAGGCTGCTAAAAACCCTGACACAATCTGCTGGTTAGGAAAGAAATTCTAAATTAGCAATCCAAAAAAAGAGATTTATTAATAATGTAAATCTCTCGGTTTTCACTCCAGTTTCTACATTTAGAAAGCCAGATTATCTCTATTGTCTGATACAATGGTTGCATATTTGGACAGTCTATTTTCTCACCATTTTTACTTTTTTTTTTTCATTTTTACTTTTTTTCATCCCACATCTCTTTAACTCCTCTGGAAAAATTTAAAATATCTGATCCTACTATCATTCATTAATTCTTGGCACTTCATCCCTAAACTGAAATCTTTATATTTTTGGCTTGTTCAGTGACTTCCAGCTATGCTCAGGGTGACTCCTGGCTCTGCACTCCGGAATTACACCTGGCGGTGCTTGGGGCACCCTGGAGGATGCTGAGATACTGAGTATCAAACCCAAGTAGGCCATATGCAAGGCAAATGCCCTACCTGCTATACAACCAATCCAGGGCCCAAATCTTTTTTTAACAAGGGGTTTTGGCTTGTTTCTAAATCTAATGTCATTTTGAGTGTAGTTTATAAAAGTTTAAAATACCTTGATATGTAAGTCTAAATGTTTATGATAGATATTTTAGGTCTTAGTGTCCCTAAAACATTATGAATTTAAAGTATATTCAATTTCTTAATTTCATATAATCCTTTCCTATTTCCTCTATCAAAACTATAATTCATAATTTTTAATCCTCAAAGGAGATGCTGCCTTCTACATTGTAAAAAGACCATTTATTTGAATATAAGCAAAAAAGATACACATGATAACCTCTAAATCTATGTATTGCAATCCACAATGTGTGAGAAGGAAAAGAGAGAGAGAGAGAGAGAGAGAGAAAGAGAGATAAAGAACCTGCCATAGAGGCACGCTAGGGAGGGGGGGAGGAATTGGAGACATTGGTGATGGGAAATGGACACTGGTTGGGGGATGGGTGCTGGAACACTGTATGACAGAAACCCAAACATGAACATCTTTGTAATTGTATATCTCATGGTGGTATAATAAAATATTTTTAAAAGACCCTGTTTTTGGGAAAACAAATATAATTCTATTTATCAGGAAAGAGTTTATCTACATCTTGTCATGAACTGTGTACTGTACTCTTAGATCACATATTATTTTTTAAACTCAGAACATATTGTTTTTAAATTTAGATCTAATACAAAACATACTGCATATATCAGAAACATCTGATTCAATACCTTTATTTTAAGGGTAAACTATGCTTAAACTAGCGCTTTCCTCTGCCCCATGTCTGAGACTGTCAGACATGGGGGCAGAGCTGCTCCTTGCTCTCCCTGTGCCCAGCCATTCATGAGGCACCCGGGAGGCATGGTGGGTTCTAGCCCTGGCCCACCACCCCAGCAGAGCCTCACAACAAGCCAGACGACCCCCCCACTCCATGGGGGCTGCCATTTTCCACATTTGGACTTCCCTCTCGTCAGAACTCCACCAAGCAGACCAGCCCATCATAGCCCGGCTCGCGCGGCTGCATGGTTCATGAATAAATGCTTTATGTGGAGGTGACTACAAGAGTATGCCTCCCTCACGGCAAGCCTGGAAAGCGCTTGTGTCATATTTGATATGCCAAATACCAGTAACAATTATATTAGGTCATTTCCATGACCTAATATAATGGTTTGAGGCTCTTTATATTCCTGTAGCAAGCCGATGCCCTTGGCTCTACTAGCATGAGACAGGACATATGGAGATATTACTGGTGCCCGCTCTAGCAAATAGATGATGAAACGGAAAGATAGTGATGCTTTCCATTGAGACTTAACAAATTTCCCAGAGTTTTCCAGCAAGTTGGCATCAAAACACAAGTCAGATTTTTCTGATTCTTTTATATCATTTCCCCCAAAGATACCAGAGCCCTTCCTTATGTAACTTCTTGATTTACTAAGAATCTTAGAAATAGCAACATTTCAGCAGCAAAGTATCATGAAACAAATAAAATCTTTACAGAAATGTCAAGTTTTACTATATAAATCTAGATAAATATCATAAAATCTAGATAAAGTAGCATCAATCTGTAAGCATTTTAAATAACTGTTATAACAACAATCCTATTTTACACTTTTTCCTTTGTCTTTTTAAGATCACAGAAATTGGGCAAAAGCTACTATTCTTATTTCTCTTTGAGCTTTTGAAGCCATCACATAGAATTAAGAATGCTTAAGACCTTGCTATTGAGTTATTCCTCACTGAGCTATCCTTTTCACAGTGCATTCATTCACTCTATCAATTTCGTTTTTAAACCTTTAAACCATTGACTTTCTTACCTATAGTTTTTTCAACTTCACAAGGCTTGACAATGGATTAACCGATAAATAAGGCAATAAGGTCAAGATTTAGAAGTCAAAGTAATTTTCCCCATTTTTAATAGAGGCATTGTGATTTACACTACTTTTAATGATACCTCAGGCATACGTCATTACAATAGCATGCACTCCACCAGAGTGCAGTGCTTAGCTCCACCTGTGCCCCAGGAACCACTTATCCACAGGTAAGGACTGTTCTGTAGACAAACTCTCCAGTTGAGATTTCATTAGCCAATTATTGCTCCCTTTACTATGTTTCTATACATACCACATAGGAGAGATCATCTGTGTCTGTTCTCTCCTAATTTGGGAGTTGAGGTTTCTTTTCTATTTTCATGCTTTCAGTGCTTTTTTGGAAATTGGCAAAGAACCAGAATGTCACAACATCAAATGAATAACTGATTTCATTGTAATCAAATTTAAGGAAATTTTTTTAATTTTAATATTTTATTTTACCACAGTGAGATATACAATTACAAAGGTGTTCATAAGATGTTCATATTTGGGTTTCAGTCATACAGTGTTCCAGCCCCCCATCCCTCCACCAGTGACCATTTCCCACCACCAATGTCCCCGATTCCCTCCACCCTCTCCTAGCCTGCCTCTATGGCAGGTTCTTTATCTTTTTCCCTTTCTATCTCTTTCTCTCTTCCTTCCCTTACACAATGTGGATTATAACACATTCATTTAGAGGTTGTCATGTGTATCTTTTTGTCTGTATTTAATGCTCAGTTCTAGGTTGGTATTAGCACTTTTAACAATTATTAGCATACTGTTCCATTCTCTGTCTTACCTAGCCTCTGACTCCCACACTTTTGTGATAATTTCCACCTTTGACAGGACCTCCTTATCCATGTTTTGCCAGACCTTGGATACTGGTATCATAATATGTACATGTATATATTTAAGTCATACAAATAAATGCAGTCATTCTATAGCTGTCTTTTTCTTCTGCTAATTTCACTCAACATGATCCTCTCCATGTCCACCCATTTATAGGCAAATTTCATAACTTCACTTTTCTGAACAGCTGCATATTATTCCATTGAGTAGATGTGCCAAAGTTTCTTTATCCAGTCATCAGTTCTCGGGCATACTGGTTGTTTCCAGATTCTGGCTATTGTGAATAGTGCTGCTATGAAAATAAAAGTGCTGATGGTGTTTCTGCTGTGTGTTTTTGGCTTCCCAGGGTATATCCCCATGAGTGGTATCACAGGGTCAAATGGGAGCTCAATTTCTAGTCTTTGGAGGAATGTCCATATTGTTTTCCAAAACGGCTGTACCAGCCGACATTCTCACCAACAATGGATGAGAGTCCTCTTTTCCCCCACATCCACACTAACACTTGCTGTTCTTGCTCTTTTGGATATGAGCCAGTCTCTGTGGTGTAAGATGGTATCTCATTGTTGTTTTGATTTGCATCTCTCTGGTGATTAATTTTGATAAGCATTTTTTCATGTCTTTTTGGCCATTTGAATTTCTTCCTTGTTGAAGTTTCTGTTCATTTCTTCTCCCCATTTTTTGATGGGGTTTGTTGTTTTTTCTTGTAAAGTTCTACCTGTGTCTGATATATCCTGGATATTAACCCCTTATCAGATGAGTATAGGGTGAATATTCTTTCCCATCCTGTGGACTATCTTTGTATCTTGGTCACTGTTTCTTTTGAGGTGCAGAAGCTTTATTATTTCATGTAGTCCTATATGTTTATCTTTTCTTTCAGTTGCTTTGTTAGTGGTGGTTCACCTTTGAAGATGCCTTTGGCTTCAATGTCGTGGAGGGTTTTTCCTGTACTTTATTCAATGTACTTTATGGATTCAGCTCTTTAATTCATTTTGATCTGACTTTTGTGCATGGTGTTAGACAGAGGTCCAAATTCATTTTTTTTACATGTCTCTGCCAGTTTTCCCAGCACCACTCATTGAAGAGGCTTTCCTTATTCCATTTTAGACTGTTTGCACCTATATCAAAGATTAAATGATCAAGTGTATGAGGATGCGTGTCAGGATACTCAATTCTATTCCATAGGTCACAGGTCTGTTTTTATTCCAATACCACGCTGTTTTAATTACTACTGCCTTGTAGTACAGTTTGAAGTTGGGAAAGGTGATGCTTCCCATCTTCTTTTTCCTAAAGATTGCTTTAGCTATCCATGGGGCTTTGTTGTTCCAAACAAATTTCAGGAGTGTTTGGTCAATTTCTTTGAAGAATGACATAGGTATCCTTATAGGGACTGCAATGAATCTGTACAGAGCTCTAGGGAGTATTACCATTTTAACAATGTTGATTCTCCACGTCCATGAGCAGGGAATGTGTTTCCATTTCCTAGTGTCCTTTTTATTTATGGGAGCAGTGTCTTGTAGTTTTCTTTGTACAGGTACTTTACACACTTTGTTAAGCTAACTCCTAGATATTTGATTTTCTGTGGCACAATTGTGAATGGAATCATTTTCTTAATATCCCTTTCTTCTCTTTCGTTATCTGTATATAGGAAAGCCACCGACTTTTGGGTGTTGATTTTGTATCCTGCCACTCTACTACAGGTATCTATTATTTCTAGGAGTTTTTGATAGAGAGTTTAGGTTTCTCTGCTCTGGGTATAATATCATGTCATCTGCAAATAATGATAGCCTGACTTCTTCATGTCTTTCTGGATGTCCTTAATGTCCTTTTCTTCTCTGATTGCTATGACAATTACTTCCAGTACTATATTGAATAAAAAACGTGAGAGTGGGCAACCTTGTCTTGTCCCTGATCTTAGGGGAAGGTTTTCAATTTTTCCCCACTGAGAATGATACTCATTGTGGGCTTTTGGTAGATGGCTTTGACTATATTGAGGAAGATTCCTTCAATTCCCATTTTCTGGAGGGTTTTGATCATGACCGGGTGTTTGATCTTGTCAAATGTTTTCTCTGAATCTATTGATATGACCATGTGGTTTTTATTTTTTTCTCTTATTGATATGATGTATTATGTTGATTGAGTTGTGAATGTTGAATCATCCTTGCATTCCCAGGATGAATCCTACTTGGTCATGATGTGTAATCTTTTTGATGAGTCTTTGCATTCCATTTGCTAGTATTTTGTTGGAGATCTTAGCATCTGTGTTCATCAGGGAGATCGATCTGTAGTTTTCTTTTCTTTGTGTTGTCTCTCCCTGCTTTGGATATCAGGGTGATATGTGCCTCGTAGAAGCTGTTTGGGAGTGTTTCTGTTTCTTCTATTTCCTGGAAGAACTTGAAAAGGACTGGGAGTAGGTCCTCCTTAAAGGTTTTGTAGAATTTTCTAGTGAATCCATCTGAACCTGGGCTTTTGTGTTTGGGCAGATTTTAATTACTGTTTCAATTTCCTGGATGGTGATGGGTTTATTCAGGTATTGGAGGTCTTCTTGTTTCAGCCGTTGGAGGTTATAGGACTTTAGGAATTGATCCATTTCTTCTAGATTCTCATGTTTCACGGCATACAGGCTCTCAAAGTAATCTCTGATGATCTTTTGGATTTCTGTGGTTTCTGTTGTGATGTCACCCTTTTTATTTCTGATTCTGTTTAACTGGGTTCTCCCTTTCCCTGTCCTTCCAAATCTTGCCAGTAGTTGTCGATCTGGTTTATTTTTTCAAAGAAACAACTCTTGGTTTCACTAATCTTCGGAATTGTTTTTATGGCTTCCAGCTCATTGATTTCCTCTCTAAGTTTTGTTATTTCCTTCTTTCTCCTAGGTTAGGCTCTTTTTGTTGGCCTTTTTCTAATGTTTTGAGCTATGTAGTCATGTTATTTATGTGGCCCCTTTCTTGAATGATTGCAAGGCTATATAAACTTTCCTCTTAACATGTTTTTTTGCTCTGTCCCACAAGTTCTGATAGTCTGTGTCTCATTTTTATTTGTTTCCAGGAATCTTTGGATTTCCTGTTTGATTTCTTCTATGACCCATTGGTTGTTTAGCAGTGAATTGTTCAGTTTCCAGCTGTTTGGCTTGACTCCATTTGTCTGTGTATGGTAAACTTCCATTTTCAGTGCATGATGGTCTGGAAAGATACTTAACACAATTTCTATATTTTTTATTTTATTGAGGTATGCTTTGTGGCTCAGCATGTGTCTATCTTTGCAAATGTTTCATGCACACTGGAAAAAATGTATATTCAACTTTTTTGGGGATAAAAACAGCTGTATATATCCTGTATATATCCACTAGGTGTATATATACAGCCTGTATATATCCACTAGGTGTATATATACAGCCTGTATATATACATTTATATATGTATATAAAACCTGTATATATCCACTAGCTCTCTTTCTTCCATTTCTTCCTTCAGGGCCAGTATTCCTTGGTGAGTTTCTGTCAGGGAAGCTGCTGGGGTCCCCGACAGTGGCGGGAGCGTGTTCCCTTCTACCTCTGAAGCCGGCGGGAATGGATGAAAACTCAGGAATCCAGCGTAGGTTTTAAAATGCTTTACTTATCACAGATTCAGGCAAACAAATCAGCAATAGGAAAAACCCTGTGCTTAGGATTCCCAGCTAGAACCCCAGCCATGTGTAGGCCAAGATGGCGGCCACCACGTGTTAAGGCCCTGTAAAAAGGAGACAAAGACAAGAATCCCAAGAAGAGTGCAAGCCCACAAAGAGAGCCCAAAAAGAGAAAGAGAGCCCAAGAGAGGAAGCAGGCTAGATTTATACCCCCTGCAACTCAGACCTCCCACTATTATGGGAAGCAGGAAGGGTCAAATGCCCTCAGGTAATTCCTCCAGCACCTCACCTAGGCCCTTTTATATGCTAATGTCTTGAGGCAAGATCTGCTTAGAAATGCTTTTATAGGGTAGAGAAGGAGGTTTCTGAGATGGCATGCCTCTGTACCAAAGACTAATACTAATGCCAGTTAAATATTTCTCCAAGCCTTCACAAGAGTCTCATCTACTTCACTGTAGTTTTGTATTTTAGTTGCCTTTGAGTTATCAGGGAACCATGCTTACTTGCTTGGAGGCAAACAGCATTTCTCTCTGGTCTAATTACTCAGAGATCCAACGTGACCAGGCAAATATGCTGGTAAGATCTAGCTAGTCCCACGAAGATTGTGGTAGCATGAGAGAATATTTATACCAGCCAGTACAGAATACATGGTCAGATAAGACTGTCACATTTAAACAACCCCCCTATCTACGAAGTGATTTGCAGGAGGCAATCCAGGGCAGATTTTTAGGCTTTTAGGTGTCCTGCAACATTTCAGTTTTGTCGATCTATCCATAATTGATAGAGCAGTGTTGAATTCTCCAACTACTATTGTGCTCCTGTTATTGTCTTCTTTGAGGTCTATTAGCAGTTGTTTTAAGCATTTTGCTGGCCGATCATTGGGTGCATATATGTTTAGTAGTGTAATTTCTTCCTGACATACATACGCCTTAATTAATAAGAAATGGCCTTCATAGTCCCTTCTAACTTTTTAGCCTGAATCTATATTATCTGATACTAGTATGGGCACACCGGCCTTTTTGGAGTAGTTCTTTGCATGGAGAATTGTCTTCCAAACTTTGACTTTGAGTTGTGTTTGTTCTGATTATTCATACGTGTTTCTTGTAGACAGCAGAATGTTAGATTCAGTTTTGTAATCCATTTTGCCGCTCTATGTCTCTTAATTGGTGCATTTAGACCGTTGACATTGAGAGAGATTACTGTCATCGAATTTTGTGCCATATTTCTGTTTAAACTTGTTGTGCTTTTTGGATTTTGTCTTATTTTACAGTAGACCCTTCAGTCCTTCTTTTAAAAATGGTTTTGAGTCCATGAAGTTCCTGAGTTGTTGCTTATCCATGAAGTTGTGTATCTTTCCTTCATATCTGAATTCTTGGTGAAGAATTCTTCACCAAGAATTCTTGGTGAAGCCTGCAGTTCATTGAACCTTCTCACAATATCCCACCATTGTTTTTGGGCTCAGAGTGTTTCATTAGAGAAGACTGCTGTAAATCTTAGGGATATTCCTTTGTATGTGATTTCCTTCTTTGATCTTGCTGCTTTCAGTATTCTCTACCTATAAATTTTGTCATTCAAATTAGGATGTGTCTTGGAGTATTCTTATTGGGATTTCTTTTAGCTGGTACCGTATGGGTCTCCTGAATCTGGAGGCAATATTCTTTAGTTCCAGGAACTTCTCAGCAATGATGGCTTTGACAGTTTCTTCCTCATCAGGGTTTTCTTCTTGGCTTTCTGGGATCCCAATGATCTGTATGTTATTCCTTCTGGCTTCATCCCGATTATCTCTTATTGTCTGTTCGTTAATTGTGAGTCTTTTTTCCATCTTCTGCTGTTGTGTAGAGAATCTTTGGAACTCGTCTTGGAGATCGCTAGTTCTTCTTCAGTAGTTGTTACTCTGCTATGTTGGGCTTCCAGTGTGTTTTTCATTTCATTTTCCACATTTTTAATATCTGTTGTTTCTGTCTGTATTTTGGTCTGCATTTTCCTCATTTCTTCTCTCATATACTCTTGTATTTTATTGATTTTGAAATTCCATTGTTTCTTTGATTTCCTTATGCATCCTTAGCAATTCTTTCCAAAATTCCTTATCAGAGAGGTTATACAGCTCATCATTATTGCTTGGCTCATCTGGGCTAGTGACTTCACTCACTAAGCTTGATGGAATTTTGTGTTGCTTTACCATTATGACTATTGTAGGTTGCAAAAGTGTGTTCTTGGGTGGCTAGATAGTACAGTTAGTAGGTTTTTGGAGTATAGGGACAAAAGCTCACTGGTACCTCATGTAAGATAGTAAGTAGATAGTGGATGTGCTAGCATGTGCGCAGGTTTTGAGTTTGGGAATGTGGGTCACTGGTTCTGGCCTGTTCCCTGGGGCTGGTTAGTTCTGTCAGAGACACAAGGATCACACACACGCACCTGTTGAAGGGATGGGAGTCATTCCCGGAGGAGCAGAGCAGAAGCGGTCTGGGCCGTTTCTGGGGCTGTGTGCTTCCGTACCATTGGTGAAAGTTCCAGCCTTCCCTGGGGCTGGATAGTTCCACTGGAGAAGCAAGGATCACACACATACCTGTAGAAAGGACAGGAGGCGCTCCCGGAGGAGCAATGCAGTCAGAAAGTAAGGGAATATTAAGGTGTATTTTACCCAAAAAAAGTGACAACTTTCTACCTACCAAATTTTGTAAGACATGTTCCAACTATTAGAGCCAAAGTGCTAAGCTAATTAACATCAGAAATACAGAAATGCATAAATATTATTGAGTATTACTATATATTTTTAAAAATAAAATAAAATAAAACAGCAGTCTTACTGTTGTTTACCACATTTCTTTTTGTTTGTTTGTTTGTTTGTTTTTTGGGTCAAACCCTGCAATGCTCAAGGGTTACTCCTGGCTCCTGCACTCAGGAATTACTCCTGGCAGTGCTCGGGGACTATATGGTATCCAGGGATCGAACCAGGGGTCGGCCACGTGCCAGGCAAGCACCACACCCACTGGACTATTGCTCTGGCCCTGTTCACCACATTTTATATCAAAAAGAAAGAAAAGGAAGAAAGGGAGGGAGAAAAGAAGAGGGAACGAACGGAAGAAAGAAGGAAGAAAGAAAGAAAGAAAGAAAGAAAGAAAGAAAGAAAGAAAGAAAGAAAGAAAGAAAGAAAGAAAGAAAGAAAGAAAGAAAGAAAAGAAAGAAAGAAAGAAAGAAAGAAAGAAAGAAAGAAAGAAAGAAAGAAAGAAAGAAGGAAAGAAAGAGAGAGAGAGAAAGAAAGAGAGAAAGAGAAAGAAAGAGAAAGAGAGAGAAAGAGAGAGAAGAAAGAAAGAAAGAAAGAAAGAAGAAAGAAAGAAAGAAAGAAAAGAAAGAAAAGAAAGAAAGAAAGAAAGAAAGAAAGAGAGAGAAGAGAGAGAGAAAGAGAAAGAGAGAGAGAGAAAAAGAAAGAAAGAAAGAAAGAAAGAAAAGAAAGAAAGAAAGAAAGAAAGAAAGAAAGAAAGAAAGAAAGAAAGAAAGAAAGAAAGAAAGAAAGAAAGAAAGAAAGAAAGAAAGAAAGAAAGAAAGAAGGAAAGAAAGAAAGTAAGAGGAGAGAAAGAGAGAGAAGAGAGAGAAAGAAAGAGAGAAAGAGAGAGAAAGAGAGAGAAAGAGAGAGAGAAAAAGAAAGAAAGAAAGAAAGAAAGAAAGAAAGAAAAAGAAAGAAAAGAAAGAAAGAAAGAAAGAAAGAAAGAAAGAAAGAAAGAAAGAAAGAAAGAAAGAAAGAAAGAAAGAAAGAGAGAGGAAGAGAGAGAAAGAAAGAGAGGTGAGAGAGAAGAGAGAGAGAGAGAGAGAAAGAAGAAGAGAAAAGAAAGAAAGAAAGAAAGAAAGAAAGAAAGAAAGAAAGAAAGAAAGAAAGAAAGAAAGAAAGAAAGAAAGAAAGAAAGAAAGAGAGAGAGAAGAGAGAGAAAAAAGAGAAAGAGAAAGAGAGAGAAAGAGAAGAAAGAATGAAAGAAAGAAAGAGAGAGAAGAGAGAGAAAAAGAAAGAGAAAGAGAGAGAAAGAGAGAAGAAAGACAGAAAGAAAGAAAGAAAGAAAGAAAGAAAGAAAGAAAGAAAGAAAGAAAGAAAGAAAAAGAAAGAAAGAAAGAAAGAAAGAAAGAAAGAAAGAAAGAAAGAAAGAAAGAAAGAAAGAAAGAAAGAGAAGAGAGAGAAAAGAAAGAGAGAGAGAAAGAGAGAGAAGAAAGAAAGAAAGAAAGAAAGAAAAGAAAGAAAGAAAGAAAGAAAGAAAGAAAGAAAGAAAGAAAGAAAGAAAGAAAGAAAAGAAAGGAAGGAAGGAAGGAAGGAAGGAAGGAAGGAAGGAAGGAATAAGGAAGGAAGGAGCGAACAAGGTATTTTTTACCTTACAATCTTCTGTCACATACTTATTCCATACTGCAATTCTATTTCTGTCCCAGAGCATGAATTGTTGAAATTCAGATATCAAAAAAAATAAGAGATAGATGCAAAAAATGATCCTCCATTTCTACATACATAGGACATAGAATACTTGGTGAAATTATTAAGAAAAGAGGTGTGTTTACAATGGAATTCAAATACAGGGAAATAAATTATGCCAATGTTTGTACATTTTTTCTCTTTAAGAAATTTCTAAGATCAGTCTCTTTGATCAGTCTCTTTGATCTTTTCTGTCATCATCTGTAAAAAGAGGGATGTTAAAGCACAAATAAAAGATTAAATTACAAGAAATTTCAGGATCCACCTAAATGTCCATTCTATATGTCATTTTGTTAATAAATAAGATAAACAAGGCTTTAATATCCCTGCAAGTGTATTGTTTCTTTTTTATGCTTTAATCCTTAAGCACCTGATGGTGCTCAGGCTCTGTGTTGAGAGCTCACCCACAGCTATTCTTATGCAACCTTATGTATTACTTTGATCAAACTGGATGATTAGTTACAGGCAAGGCAGTTGTCATAAGCTCTGTACTATCTCTCTGGCGCTAAACTAAGGTTTTAATAAACATTTATTTCAATAGGCCCATTAAGTTGAGATTATAGATACATCCAATATAAAAGCATAAATGGAGAATGACACCATTGTCTCTTTAAATATAAAAC
>JAJIBD010001467.1:0-15760 GCA_021461705.1 Cryptotis parvus | reverse complement strand
CTTCCTCAATCCGGCCCAGGTATGCTGGTCCAGAGACTCTCAGACATGGGGCAGAACGGTTCCTTGCTCTCCCTGTGCCCAGCCGATCATGAGGCAGTCGGAGAGGCATGGTGGGTTCCAGCCTTGGCCCACCCCGGCAGAACCTCACAACAAGCCAGACGACCCCACCCACTCCATGGGCGCCGCCATTTTCCACATTGGACTTCCTCTCATCAGAACTCCACCCAGCCGACCAGCCCATCACAGCCCGGATCACCGACACCCACCCTGGAGCAGTTTCTTCCTCAATCCGGCCCAGGTATGCTGGTCCAGAGACTCTCAGACATGGGGCAGAACGGTTCCTTGCTCTCCCTGTGCCCAGCCGTTCATGAGGCAGTCGGGAGGCATGGTGGGTTCCAGCCTTGGCCCACCACCCGGCAGAACCTCACAACAAGCCAGACGACCCCCACCCCACTCCATGGGCGCCGCCATTTTCCACATTGGACTTCCCCTCTCATCAGAACTCCACCCAGCCGACCAGCCCATCACAGTCCGGATCATCAACACCCACCCTGGAGCAGTTTCTTCCTCAATCCGGCCCAGGTATGCTGGTCCAGAGACTCTCAGACATGGGGCAGAACGGTTCCTTGCTCTCCCTGTGCCCAGCCGTTCATGAGGCAGTCGGGAGGCATGGTGGGTTCCAGCCTTGGCCCACCACCCCGGCAGAACCTCACAACAAGCCAGACGACCCCCACCCACTCCATGGCGCCGCCATTTTCCACATTGATTTCCCTCTCATCAGAACTCCACCCAGCCGACCAGCCCATCACAGCCCGGATCATCGACACCCACCCTGGAGCAGTTTCTTCCTCAATCCGCCCAGGTATGCTGGTCCAGAGACTCTCAGACATGGGGCAGAACGGTTCCTTGCTCTCCCTGTGCCCAGCCGTTCATGAGGCAGTCGGGAGGCATGGTGGGTTCCAGCCTTGGCCCACCACCCGGCAGAACCTCACAACAAGCCAGACGACCCCCACCCACTCCATGGGCGCCGCCATTTTCCACATTGGACTTCCCTCTCATCAGAACTCCACCCAGCCGACCAGCCCATCACAGCCCGGATCATCGACACCCACCCTGGAGCAGTTTCTTCCTCAATCCGGCCCAGGTATGCTGGTCCAGAGACTCTCAGACATGGGGCAGAACGGTTCCTTGCTCTCCCTGTGCCCAGCCGTTCATGAGGCAGTCGGGAGGCATGGTGGGTTCCAGCCTTGGCCCACCACCCCGGCAGAACCTCACAACAAGCCAGACGACCCCCACCCACTCCATGGGCGCCGCCATTTTCCACATTGGACTTCCCTCTCAATCAGAACTCCACCCAGCCGACCAGCCCATCACAGCCCGGATCACCGACACCCACCCTGGAGCAGTTTCTTCCTCAATCCGCCCAGGTATGCTGGTCCAGAGACTCTCAGACATGGGGCAGAACGGTTCCTTGCTCTCCCTGTGCCCAGCCGTTCATGAGGCAGTCGGGGAGGCATGGTGGGTTCCAGCCTTGGCCCACCACCCCGGCAGAACCTCACAACAAGCCAGACGACCCCCACTCCACTCCATGGGCGCCGCCATTTTCCACATTGGACTTCCCTCTCATCAGAACTCCACCCAGCCGACCAGCCCATCACAGTCCGGATCATCGACACCCACCCTGGAGCAGTTTCTTCCTCAATCCGGCCCAGGTATGCTGGTCCAGAGACTCTCAGACATGGGGCAGAACGGTTCCTTGCTCTCCCTGTGCCCAGCCGTTCATGAGGCAGTCGGGAGGCATGGTGGGTTCCAGCCTTGGCCCACCACCCCGGCAGAACCTCACAACAAGCCAGACGACCCCCACCCACTCCATGGGCGCCGCCATTTTCCACATTGGACTTCCCTCTCATCAGAACTCCACCCAGCCGACCAGCCCATCACAGCCCGGATCATCGACACCCACCCTGGAGCAGTTTCTTCCTCAATCCGCCCAGGTATGCTGGTCCAGAGACTCTCAGACATGGGGCAGAACGGTTCCTTGCTCTCCCTGTGCCCAGCCGTTCATGAGGCAGTCGGGAGGCATGGTGGGTTCCAGCCTTGGCCCACCACCCCCGGCAGAACCTCACAACAAGCCAGACGACCCCACCCACTCCATGGGCGCCGCCATTTTCCACATTGGACTTCCCTCTCATCAGAACTCCACCCAGCCGACCAGCCCATCACAGCCCGGATCATCGACACCCACCCTGGAGCAGTTTCTTCCTCAATCCGCCCAGGTATGCTGGTCCAGAGACTCTCAGACATGGGGCAGAACGGTTCCTTGCTCTCCCTGTGCCCAGCCGTTCATGAGGCAGTCGGGAGGCATGGTGGGTTCCAGCCTTGGCCCACCACCCCCGGCAGAACCTCACAACAAGCCAGACGACCCCCCACTCCACTCCATGGGCGCCGCCATTTTCCACATTGGACTTCCCTCTCATCAGAACTCCACTCCAGCCGACCAGCCCATCACAGCCCGGATCATCGACACCCACCCTGGAGCAGTTTCTTCCTCAATCCGGCCCAGGTATGCTGGTCCAGAGACTCTCAGACATGGGGCAGAACGGTTCCTTGCTCTCCCTGTGCCCAGCCGTTCATGAGGCAGTCGGGAGGCATGGTGGGTTCCAGCCTTGGCCCACCACCCCGGCAGAACCTCACAACAAGCCAGACGACCCCCACCCCACTCCATGGGCGCCGCCATTTTCCACATTGGACTTCCCTCTCATCAGAACTCCACCCAGCCGACCAGCCCATCACAGCCCGGATCATCGACACCCACCCTGGAGCAGTTTCTTCCTCAATCCGGCCCAGGTATGCTGGTCCAGAGACTCTCAGACATGGGGCAGAACGGTTCCCTTGCTCTCCCTGTGCCCAGCCGTTCATGAGGCAGTCGGGAGGCATGGTGGGTTCCAGCCTTGGCCCACCACCCCCGGCAGAACCTCACAACAAGCCAGACGACCCCCACCCACTCCATGGGCGCCGCCATTTTCCACATTGGACTTCCCTCTCATCAGAACTCCACCCAGCCGACCAGCCCATCACAGTCCGGATCATCGACACCCACCCTGGAGCAGTTTCTTCCTCAATCCGCCCAGGTATGCTGGTCCAGAGACTCTCAGACATGGGGGCAGAACGGTTCCTTGCTCTCCCTGTGCCCAGCCGTTCCTGAGGCAGTCGGGAGGCATGGTGGGTTCCAGCCTTGGCCCACCACCCCGGCAGAACCTCACAACAAGCCAGACGACCCCCACTCCACTCCATGGGCGCCGCCATTTTCCACATTGGACTTCCCTCTCATCAGAACTCCACCCAGCCGACCAGCCCATCACAGCCTGGATCATCGACACCCACCCTGGAGCAGTTTCTTCCTCAATCCGGCCCAGGTATGCTGGTCCAGAGACTCTCAGACATGGGGCAGAACGGTTCCTTGCTCTCCCTGTGCCCAGCCGTTCATGAGGCAGTCGGGAGGCATGGTGGGTTCCAGCCTTGGCCCACCACCCCGGCAGAACCTCACAACAAGCCAGGCGACCCCCCACCCACTCCATGGGCGCCGCCATTTTCCACATTGGACTTCCCTCTCATCAGAACTCCACCCAGCCGACCAGCCCATCACAGCCCGGATCATCGACACCCACCCTGGAGCAGTTTCTTCCTCAATCCGGCCCAGGTATGCTGGTCCAGAGACTCTCAGACATGGGGCAGAACGGTTCCTTGCTCTCCCTGTGCCCAGCCGTTCATGAGGCAGTCGGGAGGCATGGTGGGTTCCAGCCTTGGCCCACCACCCCGGCAGAACCTCACAACAAGCCAGACGACCCCCACCCACTCCATGGGCGCCGCCATTTTCCACATTGGACTTCCCTCTCATCAGAACTCCACCCAGCCGACCAGCCCATCACAGTCCGGATCATCGACACCCACCCTGGAGCAGTTTCTTCCTCAATCCGGCCCAGGTATGCTGGTCCAGAGACTCTCAGACATGGGGCAGAACGGTTCCTTGCTCTCCCTGTGCCCAGCCGTTCATGAGGCAGTCGGGAGGCATGGTGGGTTCCAGCCTTGGCCCACCACCCCGGCAGAACCTCACAACAAGCCAGACGACCCCCACCCACTCCATGAGCGCCGCCATTTTCCACATTGGACTTCCCTCTCATCAGAACTCCACCCAGCCGACCAGCCCATCACAGTCCGGATCATCGACACCCACCCTGGAGCAGTTTCTTCCTCAATCCGGCCCAGGTATGCTGGTCCAGAGACTCTCAGACATGGGGCAGAACGGTTCCTTGCTCTCCCTGTGCCCAGCCGTTCATGAGGCAGTCGGGAGGCATGGTGGGTTCCAGCCTTGGCCCACCACCCCGGCAGAACCTCACAACAAGCCAGACGTACCCCCACCCACTCCATGGGCGCCGCCATTTTCCACATTGGACTTCCCTCTCATCAGAACTCCACCCAGCCGACCAGCCCATCACAGTCCGGATCATCGACACCCCACCCTGGAGCAGTTTCTTCCTCAATCCGGCCCAGGTATGCTGGTCCAGAGACTCTCAGACATGGGGCAGAACGGTTCCTTGCTCTCCCTGTGCCCAGCCGTTCATGAGGCAGTCGGGAGGCATGGTGGGTTCCAGCCTTGGCCCACCACCCCGGCAGAACCTCACAACAAGCCAGACGACCCCCACCCACTCCATGGGCGCCGCCATTTTCCACATTGGACTTCCCTCTCATCAGAACTCCACCCAGCCGACCAGCCCATCACAGTCCAGCCGCTTGCGGCCGCGCCGGTTCATCAATAAAGGCTTTATTTGGAGGTGTTTATAGAGTATGCCTCCCGCACGGCAAGCCTAGCAAGCTGCTCGTGTTGTATTTGATATGCCAAATGCCAGTAACAATTATATTAGATCATTCTCATGACCTAATATAATGGTATGAGGCTCTTTATGTTCCTGTACCAAGCCGATGCCCTTGGCTCTACAGCATGTGACAGGACATATTGAGATATTACTGGTGCCCGCTCTAGCAAATAGATGATTAACGGGAAGATCGTGGATCGTGATCTATTTTGTTGTTACTATCTTTCCCCCTTTCTACCAGTGAAGAAACTGAGGGAACATAGATACTCATATAGCTACAGTGACTTGCTCATGGGGATGTGTGTGATGGGAGGTCACGTTCGGGCCCGCCAATTTTTCCCAGATCTGCCATTCCAGCTGAGGGGATCCAACTCTTCAGCTAATGCCATGTTGGTGCCGCTTGTCATTGTAGGAGTTTATCCAAACTCTGTCAGCTCCCAAATACAGACTTTCATTTGCCTGGCCTTTCTTGTTCAGTGATTAAAGCTTGCACTAGGCATTTATCTTAGAAGGTAGAGTACCAGTATCGTACAGAATGAGGTAAAGCAAAAAAAAAAAAGAAAGAAAGAAAAGAACAGGTTGAACACTCAGAATTGGTTCTACCTACCACTTTTATTTATATTTTCTTTTTGGGTTACACCAAGCGATGCTCAGGGGTTATTCCTGGTGGTGCTTGGGGGATCATATGGGATGCTTAGGATTGAATCTGGGTTGGCTACGTGCAGACAAAAAGCCCTCTCGCTGTGCTATCGTACCAGCCCCTCTGCCTACCACTCCTACTTGGATTTTATGTTTGTATTAAGAGCTAAGCTGTATTGCTTCTTTACATCAAGCTACTTACTGCTTTCCCATGTCTTTGTTTCTTTCTTTCTTTTCTTTCTTTTCTTTCTTTATTTCTTTCTTTCTTCCTTTCTTCCTTCCTTCCTTCCTTCCTTTCTTTCTTTCTTTATATTTTTTGCTCTTTGTGTCACACCCGGCAATGCTCAGGGGTTTCTCCAAGCTCTGCACTCAGGAATTATTCCTGGCAGTGCTTGGGGGCACCATATGGGATGCCAGGGATCGAACCAGGGTCAGCATGGACAGGTCGCATGCAAGGCAAACACCCTACCCACTGGGCTATCACTGTGGCCACCTGCTTTCCTATTTCTTTGTTTATCCTTTTTTATTTCATATTGTTTATTCTGCTTTAAGGTAGGCCTGAGTTCTATAAATTTTTTTTAAATTAATATCACCTATTCTTCAACTAGTGTATCTTCAACTAGAGAGTAATTTCTTTGGAGATTAGAAAGCTCAAGGGGTAGAGTATCTGCCCAGCATTATAACGCTGTGAGTTCAGTCCCTAACACTGCATGCTTCCGTGAGTACTACCAGTTGTGATCCTGGTGACCCTCCAAGCCCTGCTGGAGGTTGCCCTGTCATCCCTTGAATACAGAACTGTCCACACAATTAGACCTGGTATGTTCAGGGGCACCACTGGGAATTGACCCTCTTAGAACCAAACCTTGGTATCATTTGTCTTTGGAACTGCACAATAATTTGATGTTATATTTTTTCTTTAAAGTTCAGGCAGCTAATGGTTGCTTGTCTTATACTTCCTCTCACTAAAGATGGAAAGTCATGGGCTATGGGTACAGGAATGGTTTTATCCCTTTACTGGACACATACATTGTAATAGATGCTCAGTAAATATATTGGGTCAGCAACTCAAATCTTTAAACCAGATCATAGTATCTACAGACCATCAAAAGTAGTATCACCTGATAGTTATAGTTACTTGATACTGCATCTCATTAATACACCCTTTGAGTAATTTAGTAACCAATCAAGTTAAAGTCCAGGGACACTGGGGCAGAGTCCAGTTTTCTTTTAATCCTTTTACTACTCATTCCAAAAGAGGGTATTATAGAGTAAAATGTCTTCAAAGGATGTTCTTAAATAATCATTTCACCGGGTATTAAGAACCCGGAAAATGGGGCCAGAGCGATAGTACAGCGGGTATGGCATTTGCCTACCCTGATTTGATTCCCGGCCCATATGTTCCCCAAGCATGGCCAGGAATAACAAGTTGCTGGGAAAATGGGGAAAGTTTTGTTTAACAGGCATGAAATGTTTATTTGGGAATAGGAGGAAACCACCTGAGGTAGCTGGGGTGGAGGTTGGACATCAGTGGACTGAAAATCCTGCCATTGAGTTGCACGTTCCCAAGTCGTTAAACTTGTGAAGCCCGTCTGTCTGTTTCCCCAAATAATAGAAACAGAGAAGTATTTCTCTGGTTGAAGGCTCGGAGTAGAAGCAATTTAACCTTCTTCTTTTGTTTGAAGTCACCAAGCCAATTTGCAGGTCGAGTCCTTGCAGGAGCAGTTGAACGTGATCACCAGGCAGAGAGACGAAGCCACAGTGCAGCTGGCCATGGCTCAGGAGCAAGAGAAGCAGCACGCGCTCTCCCTGAGCAACCTGCAGATGGTCCTGGAGCACTTCCAGCAGGGTACGTTGTAAGGGAAGGGCACCTTGTAAGCGCAGGAATATTCCTCCTGTTCCTGGGAGTCTGGACTGAGCAGCTTCATTTATTTATTCACTCATCCATCCATCCATCCATCCATTCATTCATTTTAAACTTTTCCCCCGTTATTGAAACACTGTGATTTACAAAGTAAACAGTTTTTCATAATACTGTTGATAGAAAGTTCATCCATCAACACCACTCCCACCACCAGTGTGTTCCCACCACCAAAGACCCTCATTTCCCACCCACCCCAGTCCCCATGCCTGCTCCCTCAGCAGGCACTGATTGTATTGACCAGTAAAGCACATACATGGCAATGTTGTTGATGAATCCATTTTCTTCCCTATTCATGGTTATGGGAGAATCTGGCCAAATCCTGTTCTTGAATTTACATTCTGAGTTTCTAATATATGATTGGTTCCACTAGTTTGATGTTACTGCTTGCGGCGCTAAGTGGCAGAGAACTGCCTACCTGGGCTTGAAATCGGCTGCTCTGTTGTGTGTGCGCTCTGGTGAGCCAGGCTTGAGATCAGTTTCTCTCTTGGGTGGGGCTCTGATGTGCTAGCTGTGGAGTCTGGACATTAAAAATGGTGATTATGGTGAGTGAGTAACCTCTGGCTTCTTCAAGGCCCAAGGGAGGTGTTGGGCCGGGACCAAAATCCATCTTCCTTCCTGGGTGCCTCTTGGTCAGCTGAGCTAGGGGAGAGCCGGATGGCAGTTCTCCCCCATGTGTCTGAGTCTCTGCCTGGGCTAACAATTTTAGACTAGGTCTGGGATTAGGGCTGGAAATGTTTGCAAGTTTCTTCGCCTGTATTGGGGGCAAAGAGAAGCGAGCAGCCAGTGAGACAACTTTTATAGTTAAGACGAGCGCTCTTAATTGAAATTTTATTTCTACTTAGTGTGTTAAATATCAAATATATATTTTTCCATGTAGGGGGGTTAGTTCTGGGCCACATGTGTCAGTGTTCAGGGGCTACTCCAGGTTCTGTGCTCAGGGATAGTGTTCCTGTTAGTGCGGGGAATCATATGCAGTGCTGAGATTTAAACTGGGTTTGGCCACATGCAAGGCCAGCATCTGTACTATCTTTCCAGCTGCAGAAAATGTGTTTTAATATTGTGCTAGTTTAAGGACCTAGGGATGTCTCAGGGAAATATAAAGAGAATTGCATGATACTGGGGCTATGAGAAAGGATTTGTGATTTTCTGGTTAGAGACTGAGGCCTTCTCAGAGACTCAGTAATCATCAGTGATTGCTAGTCTCCAAATTATTGATGCACATAATTTGTTGATGAAAAAAAAGCCCTTCAAATTACAATGGAGGGAGAAGGTGGCAACTACACCACCTCCGCTTCACTGATGACATCGTTCTAATAACACCAAACAGCCAAGCGGCACAAATGCTGTCTGACTTTGACCGAGAATGTGAAAGAAAGATCTACAGCTGAATCTAAAAGAAAACTATGTTCATGAAAAATGAACTAGTTCCATAGGTCCCATTCACTCTCAATGGAACAAACATCTCTGAATGCAGCAGTTATGTGTACCTAGATCAAGAAATCAATATGATGAATGACCTAAAACCTCAGCTGCGCAGGAGGAAGAGAGCAGCATGGAATGCCTTCAAAGGCATCGAAGAAACAGCTAAAAGGACAAAGAACGTCCGGCTCCAGGCACATCTCTTTGATTCCAACGTTCTCCGCAAGAACATACGCCTCAGAGACCTGGGCCCTAAGAAAGCAGGATGAGAATGCTATTCGGGTCTGCCAGAGAGGAATCGAGAGAGCTGTGCTTGGGATATCACGGCTCACTCAAGTGAGAGAAGGGAATCCAGAGTTCTGACCTCCGTCACTATTCCAGAATCAGGGATGCTGTCTCGTTTGCCAAGGCATCGAAAATCAGATGGGCTGGACACGTAATGTGATTTGGAGACAACCGCTGGACTAGAGCCATTAGACTGGATCCCACAGGACGTCAAAAGATCACGTGGCCGCCCACCTACAAGATGGTCAGACTTCCTTGTCAAGACCCTGAAGGAACAGTTTCAGGCTCTTCATATTCCTGAATCAACCATATGCCATTGGTCTACATTCACACGTGATAGAGTCCAATGGAAATGTTATTGGCACCCGCCAAGCGAATCTATGAATAACGGGATTCCAGTGATCAAGTCATCAAGTGAGGGGGTCTGGGTGTGCTTAGATTCTAATATCGGCTCGGTGCTTGGATTCAGATTCCCTTGGTTCTCAGAGGACCATGTGATTATGCTGGAATTCGAACCCAGGGCCTCACACATACATGCAAGTCAGATGCTCTACCACTGAGCCACATCCATGGCCCCAAATAAAAACATTATAGCAATGATTAGAATGGGTGGGGAGTGGCCCTGAGGGTGCATTAAAGTGCTGAGGAGCCCTAGTGGTCTCTCTTGGCTTTTCTCAACAGTTCAGTGTGAGCGCTCAGGAGCGCACTCCTTCTTGGGACCACCCAGGTGGTGTTGAAAGAACTTCAGGACCGGATGCCTTAATTGGTGTCAGGGGCGCTCCGCCGGGGTCCCCGACAGTGCCGGGAAGCGAGTTCCCTTCTACCTCTGAAGCCGGCGAGGAATGGATGGACACTCAGGAATCCGATGCGATTTTAGAAGGCTTTACTTATCACAGGTTCAGGCATACAAATCAGCAAAAGGAAAAACCCGATGCTTAGGATTCCAGGCTAGAACCCCAGCCACGTGTAGGCCAAGATGGCGACCACCACGTGTGAAACTTCCAAGGGGAATAAACGCTCACAAGGCGAGATCCCACCGGGAAGAAGAAGCCCGGGAGAGGCGGGAACCGGCTAGTTTATACCCCCTGCAACTCAGACCTTCCTCCCATTGTTATGGAAAGCAGGGAGGGTCCAATGCCCTCTGGTAATCCCTCCCTGCATCTCACCTAGGGCCTTTACTGTGCTAATGTTTTGAGCCGGGAAGGCCTTTGAAATGTAGAGAAGGGGGTTTCTGAGATGGCATGTCACTGTACCAAAGACCAACACCAATGCCAGTTAAATATTTCTCCAAGCCTTCACAAGTCTCCTCTACTTCATTGTAGTTTTATATTTTATCAGGGAGCCATGCTTGTTTGTTTGGAAGCAAACAGCATTTCTCTCTGATCTAATTACTTAGGTGTCCTTACGTGGCCAGGCTAATATGCTGGTAAGATCTAGCTAGTCCCACGATGATTGTGATAGCATGGGAGAATATTTATACCAGCTAGTACAGCATACATGGTCGGATAAACTGCCACATTTAGACTACCCCCTTATCTACGGAGTGATTTGCGGGAGGCAATCCAGAGCAGATGCAGCGGCCCTTAGGAGTCCTGCAACAAATTGGTATTGTGTTTTTCTTGTTTTGTTTTGGGGGCTCCAGCCAGCAGTCCTCTGGGAGACACTCCTGGCCCAGTGCTGAGGGTCCCCTACTCTCTGTGATGCTTGGGGCCCATGTAGTACCTGGGACTGAACTCAGTCCATTGAGCTCTCTCTCTCTCTCTCTCTCTCTCTCTCTCTCTCTCTCTCTCTCTCTCTCTGGCTGTAACCACCCCAAGAATATTTTTGTCTTAAAAACCAAACATGCCAATCTGTGCTGTAGCTTCTGTCCTTAGATTGACCCTATTTTGATCACTCGCCACCTGTTTCCATGTTACTCTCAGTAAATGAGTGAACCGCAGAGGTGAGGCGTGATGGAGACATGAGAAATAAAATAACAGAGAGTGGTAGATTCATGCCCAAGTACAACTTTAAATTTGTGAACAGGGTGTAACCCTCATTGGCCTGGATCTGAATTCAGAATAGCATGGTGCAGAGGCAGGGGGAAAGAGGAAATACGGGGAGTTCTGAGGGAAGGCGAGAGAGAGCTGGACAAGGTCTCACTACTTCAGGTTCTGTTGACTTTATCTTTTCTTTTCTTTTCTTTTTTTTTTTTTGCTTCTGGGTCACACCCGGCAATGATCAGGTGTTACTCCAAGCTCTTTTCTCAGGATTTACTAATGGATGGTGCTAGGGAACCATATTGGGTTCTGGGGATCGAACCCGGTCGGTCGCGTGCAAGGCAACGCGTGTAACACCCTCCCTGCAGAGCTACTGCTCCAGCCCCCAATTGACTTGATCATTAAGACACACTTTTCCTGAACTATCTGAACAATTTTGAAATATTTAAATTTCCAATGATTTAAAATTCTAATTTAGTCGTAGTGCAAAACCCTGATGGAGCTTTCCTTTCTCCTGTAGAGGAGAAAACTATGTATTCTGCCGAGCTAGAGAAGTACCAACAACTAGTAGCCGAATGGAAGAAAAAGGCAGAAAACCTGGAAGAAAAAATCATACCTCTACAGGTCAGTTGACCATTTTTTTCCCTTACCACTTTTAGTTTTGGAAAAACTGTTTACAGACTTTTTGTCATGGACATAGCTAAACAGGTCTTTTATTAAATGCTGAGCAAGTAACTGCTCTGTGCTGCGTGTTAGAGCTTAGCAGTGAAAAAGGTGCCTGGATTTCCCTGACACGTGTGAAATGTTAGGATGATTTCTGGGCTCATGATCATGGAGAAAGTTGGGGAAAAGTTACTCTACAATTTTCAGCTTTGGAGAACTGTATTTCACATGCGTTAGAGATTACTGTTACAGTTGATCTTTTTCTTCCCTATTATTATCCTTTAGATAATAAGTCTTGCTTCAATTTCTTACACATAAAGGTATATCCAAGATACAAATGAAATGGACTTCCATAATGAGATAGGAACACAAAAGTGATATATGCATTTAGGATTCACATCAAATTTTTAAAGTTGTAAGAAGATTCTGGTAACAGCTGCTTTACTAGTCTTTAATCTAAATATATTTAATGGGGGAGGGATAGGCACACCCAAGAACGACTGTTCTTAAATCTATATATTACGTGGCAGGGGCGGGCACACCAACTGGACAATACTCAGTCCTATTCTGGCCCCTATTTTCACTTTCATTTCTGTTTGCTTTGGCTCACACCTGGCTGTGCTCAGGGTTTACTTACTCTTGGCTCTGCTCTGAGAGATTACTCTTGGCAGGCTCAAGGGTTCATATTGGTATTGTGATCAAACCGGTATCATAGTACTCTCTGTACTATCTCTCTGACCCAATACTGCCATCTCAAAACAGTGATAGGGGCAAAAATAATTCAACCATGGACTCTACCACTGATAGGCTCTTTCACTCCAAACCCTGGAATCACAAGTTAGAAAAATACATACATATTATTACTGTCTTTGTTTTGTTTTTAATTGTACCACCACACCAGGCTATGCTCAGGCCTTACTCCTGACTTTCCTCAGGGATCACTCCTGAAGGGGTTTTGGGGACCAAATCCAAAAGGGGCATTGGTACCAAAGCCAGGTTGGCCATGTGGAAGACAAGCGCGTTACCCATTTTATTATTGCTCTGACCTCAAAAAGAGCCAAATACAAAACACAAGTTTTATCAAACACTTTAGTTGTTTCCAGGGGGTTCAGAATGTCTAATCTGGTAAATGCTTCCGAAAGTCCAGATCTTTTTCAGCTAGCTTGATTATTATACATTTTTAATTCTTTTCAGCTTTGGGAGCCACACCCAGCTCTGTGCAGGGCTTACTCCTGTGCCATTGCTCAGGAATCACTCCTGGCAATACTTGGGGACCATATGTGGTCTCCGGAATTAAACCTAGGCCAGCTACATATAGGGCAAGCTCCTTACCTATCGGGAAACACTGCTGCTCAATGGGGGGTTCAGCTGCGTATCTGGGCAGCATATCAGGGAGCAGGAACGAATCCCCTTTTGTCCCAAGGGGACCGAGAGCCAGCAGACAGGCAACAAATTTTCTAAGGGCTTTTACTCACACAAGATCTGGCAGTATAATCCAAGGACAGAAAGACCCCAAACTTCTAATAGTCAGACCCACACTGCATGCTTGGATTAGGATACTCAGCAAAATGGCCACTGGAGCCCATACCATGTGCTTGGGTCAGAGAGCAGACTCAGATTGGAAGAAGATGGCAAAATGGCAATGGTCCCTTCTTCTTCCTCCTCGCTTCTTTTATTGTCAGAAGTCCGCCAAGGACTTACAGTCCAGCCCATTGTGGGATGGGCCTTCTAGGGTCAAAGCCAAGTCTATTGTTTGAGATCAAAGCCTGCCTTTCTGCATGGGCCCAAAAGATAGTGTAGAAATGCAAATCTTTAGGTGTGCCCCTGGCTCAAGCTTAAAAAATGCTTATATGTCAGAGCTGATTTCCTGCCACACGAAGCTCCCTTGCAAATTGGGGAGGGGTCACATCTCTGAACCAGAAAGCAGCTCGGGATATAATTTATCATATCATGCATATATAGCCAGCCAATTCCAGCAAATTTCTAAACCTCCACTAAGGTCCATAATCTGTCAGAACAATTCACTTTGCCTTGAGCCTTACAGCGACACGTTTGTTTGTCTGGAGGCATGTTTCTTTGTACTAGCAGAACTGATTAAATTATGGACTATCCAGTGTGCCAAGGATCTCTTGCAATAACTACATGTGTGTCCCCTTGGGAGTAAAGAGTATTGCACTGGAGCTAGCCTAACTCGTTATAATTTTGCCATATGAAGTTATGAATTCCCATGACCTTATAGTATAGTTTGAGGCTCTTTATGTTCCTGGAGCAAGCAGGTGCCCTTGGGCTCTACTTGCATGAGACAGATGATATGGAGGTGTTACTGGTGCCTGCTCGAGCAAATCGACGATGAACGGGAAGACAGTGATACAATGATACGTTGATGAAATCAATCCATTTCTGCCCATGCTTCTGTTGTTTTGCTCCAGAGAGCAGGAAGCAGCTCTTAACATCATGCGAAATATTAGCAAGAGCCTAGAGCTCACTTGGGCATGTCCCCCAAAAACTGAACTCTATCTTATTCTCTTGCCTCTGACCTGATAATGTGTTTATTTTTGATTTTAAATATAACACATACTTAGAAAAAAGACCAAAATAAGTCAGAAGAAATAGGAAAGGAATGAATAAAGAAAAGGTAGAAATTTAAACCAAATGGTAGGGACAGAACAATAGCTTCAAAGGCTTCAGTACACATAACATGCTGGAGACCCGGGTTTGAACCCTGCATCTCCTGGTCCCCATGCGATGAGGAATATAAGCAAGATGGAAGTCCACGGGCCAGGGCCCAAGGTGCTGTGACAGAAGGAATTCTTTCAGGGAAGGTAAGGAACTTTGTTCCTGCTTCCCAGACTGAGCTGGTTCTATTAGACCTGCCCTGTGTTACCCGTGGTACTGTGCCTGCCTTAAATTCAACTGAGTAGGGGCTTTGATTCATTGCAGAATGCCTTCCACGGCAGCCCGTGGTTTATTTGAATAACTGTGCTGATAGTCTGTCCAAGATGACATATTAGAAAAACCGTCATATGTATTAAACCATGGATTAAACACTGATTTTTTTTTACAGAAGTTAGCATTTCTGGGCTTTAGTGGGAATTTCTCATTGAGAAATACTCACAAAAATGTGTATATATTTATATAATTTATTTGGAGGTCTACAGTTACAGTACAGTGGGTAGGGTGTTTTTTCTTGCATGAGGCCAAGCCAGGTTTGATCCCCAGTACCCCATATTGTCCTCTGGGTCCCACTAAGAGGCATCTAAAAAAAACCTACTTTGTGGTGGTGTGGGAAGAGCATTTCTGCCATGCCCAGCAGAGCTCAGGGATAACTCCTGATTTCATGTTCAGGAATCACTACTGGTGTTCAGGGTGCCAAGGATTGAGCCTGGGTGTGCCATGTGCAAGAAAAGAATCAAATGAGTAAAACTCATGAAGTTATAAAAGTAAAATGTGTTGTTTGACTATATACAACTGAAATATTTTTCAGTGTTTCAGAGATAATATATGATCACAAGCAGATTTGGCAAATAGTACTTGTAGCTCAGATGGTAGAATTTATATGAACTATGTTGCTTTTACAAACTGACAAAAGACGGTGATTTAAAAAGAAGTGACTTAAAAATAAACAGTCAGGGACCACAGAAAGAGTTCAGTGGGCCCAGCGCTTCTTGCATGTGGCCCACACTGGTTTGCTCCCTGGCATCCCATATGGTCTCCCTGAGCACCAGTTGGAGTGATTCCTGAGTGCAGAGCCAGAAGTAAGCCCTGAGCATTGGTAGGTGTGACCCATAAAAAATAAACAAAAAATAACAGCAAGAGCAAGCAAAGGGATGCATAGAGGTTTTCATAGAAGAACATATCCAGGTAATGTGTAAACATGAAAAAAAAGACTCGAATTTAGCAGTATTAGGAAGTGATGCAACTCACAGGAACTGTGGTAGAGCATGCTAATGTTCTGACCGTGGCATGATCAAGAAGACAAA
>JAJIBD010001466.1:0-241324 GCA_021461705.1 Cryptotis parvus | reverse complement strand
TCATTCCCTTGAGGGCCGGGTAGTTCCCAGAGACAGGGTCCAGCATGTGTGGCCACCAGCGGGCAGGGGTCTCTGCTCCTGTCCCCACACCCGCCTGTTGCTCCCCAACTCCCAGCAGCCAGCAAGGCCCGGCTCTGGGCCTTCAAAGGTCGGAAGATCGTCACACTGTCCCGGAGCCGGCGTGAGCCAGCGAGTGTATCCAGGACAATCCCTCCCATGTTGGCCAGAGCAACAGCACAGCAGGGAGGGCGTTTGCCTTGCTCGGGGCCAACCTGAGTTCCATCCTGGCATCCCATAGGGTCCCCGAGCACCGCCAGGAGTAATAACTGAGTGCAGAGCCAGGAGGAACCCCAGAGCATTGCTGGGTGTGACCCAAAAAGAAAAAAAAGTGGGTCCTGCCTCGGGCTCTGGGGCGGTCAGCCGTGGACTCCCTCTAGGGCCTCAGGCTCTGGGGCGGTCAGCGGCAGTCAGCATGGACTCCCTGCACGACCTCGCCTCAGAGAGTCCCACTTGGCTGGTTTGAAGACTCTTTCCCCCAAAGACACTCACACTTGTGTGGTCCCGAGAGGAAGGTAAGCACAGGCTGGGGGTTGGGGGACACGAAAGCCCACCCGAGACCCCGCCTCCTTCCAGCCCAGCCCCACCGGTGAGCAGCAGCGCCGGGCACGGACTCTGCATGAACCTGCAGGGATAGCACTGGCCCAAGGGTCACACACCCCGGGACCAGCCACCCAAGTGCGAGCTCCCTCTCCCCACCCACGCCCGGCCACGTCCCTGCGCCACGGCACCAGCAGGATGAGAAGCGAGGCACAGCCCCTTTAAGCTCCCGAGGCCCCAGTCTTGAAATCTCCGTAATTGTATGGTAACCACCGAGGGCTTTGTCGGGAGGATGACAGAAGTAATCACCCGAGAACAGATTTCTAGGTAATTTATACTTAGTCAATCCAAACCTAATTCCTGAGTGACCTCCACTGTGCCTAAGCAGCCTGAAATAATCAGGTATTTACTCTTTACCCTGAAATTAGATGGCACTCAGTCGGCAATTACGCAGCCACTAAGTGACAATTACCGTAATTAAGTGGTCAGTGGTTGCCATATTATTAAATAGCACTGGCATGATGTTCACGCCACGGAATCTCACCCTGTCGCCACAGAATTAAACTCCCCACCTCGAAATCCCGCCGCCCCGGGATGTTCTCCTGCCCTTGGCTTGGCTGGTTCTCAAGTGGGCAGAAGCCTCCTAGGGGCTCACAGGAAGAGACCAAGCCTGGCCACGCGGAGCTCATGGCTCCTTCCAGGGCTGGGACATCCGGTCCAGCGGCTGCCCCTTCACCAGGACACTTGAAGGCGAGGTGGCTTCGTCCGCTGACCCGCCTCACTGGCCCCACCCAGGCCCCAGCATGCGGGGAGGACCTGACTCTAGACTGAGCATCCAGCCTGCCAGAGAGGGCCGGTGCAGGCGGCTCAGACACTCCAGGAAGGAAGGAAGGAAGGAAGGAAGGAAGGAAGGAAGGAAGGAAGGAAGGAAGGAAGGAAGGAAGGAAGGAAGGAAGGAAGGAAGGAAGGAAGGAAGGAAGGAAGGAAGGAAGGAAGGAAGGAAGGAAGGAAGGAAGGAAGGAAGGAAGGAAGGAAGGAAGGAAGGAAGGAAGGAAGGAAGGAAGGAAGGAAGGAAGGAAGGAAGGAAGGAAGGAAGGAAGGAAGGAAGGAAGGAAGGGAAGGAAGGAAGGAAGGAAGGAAGGAAAGAAGGAAGGAAGGAAAGAAGGAAGGCAGGCAGGCAGGCTGGGTCTCAGGGTCTCTGTCTGTCTGTCTGTCTCTCTCTCTCTCCCCCCTCTCTCTCCCCCTCTCTCTCTCCCTCTGTGTGTAATGTTTATTCTACATCACAACCCTGCACAACCCTACACACAGTGTAGGCACATATAAATTATGGAGGGAGGAAGGGAGGGATGATGGATGGATGGATAGATGGATGATGGATGGATGGATGGATGGATGGGTGATGGATGGATGGATGGATGATGGATGGATGGATGATGGATGGATGGATGGATGGTGGATGGATGGATGGATGATGGATGGATGGATGGATGATGGATGGATGGATGGATGATGGATGGATGGATGATGGATGGATGGATGGATGATGGATGGATGGATGGATGATGGATGGATGGATGATGGATGGATGGATGATGGATGGATGGATGGATGATGGATGGATGGATGGATGATGGATGGATGGATGGATGGATGGATGGATGGATGGATGGATGATGGATGGATGGATGATGGATGGATGGATGGATGATGGATGGATGGATGATGGATGGATGGATGATGGATGGATGGATGGATGATGGATGGATGGATGGATGATGGATGGATGGATGGATGATGGATGGATGGATGGATGATGGATGGATGGATGGATGGATGATGGATGGATGGATGGATGATGGATAGATGGATGGATGATGGATGGATGGATGGATGGATGATGGATGGATGATGGATGGATGATGGATGGATGGATGGATGATGATGGATGGATGGATGGATTATGATGGATGGGTGGATGATGGATGATGGATGGATGGATGATGGGTGGATGGATGGATGGATGATGGATGGATGGATGATGGATAGATGGATGGATGATGGATGGATGATGGATTGATGGATGATGGGTGGATGGATGGATGGATGGATGGATGGATGATGGATGGATGGATGGATGGATGATGGATAGATGGATGGATGATGGATGGATGGATGGATGATGGATGGATGGATGATGGATGGATGGATGATGGATGGATGATGGATGGATGGATGATGGATGGATGATGGATGGATGATGGATGGAGGGAGGGATGAAGGGATGCATGGTTGGGCGTTGGGTGGATGGGTGCACAGGAGAGTGGAGGGGTAGTTGGGTGGAGGGTGGACGATGGATAGATGGGTGTTGTCGGCCACTACACACAGGACACTTAGTTTTGGACTTAGGGTCACACCTGGAGGTGCTCAGGACTTACTTCTGACTCTGCTCAGGATCACTCCTGGCAGGTTCAGGGAACCACATGGGATGCCAGGAATCAAACCCGGGTCAGCTGTGTGCCAGGCAGACACTGTCCCCACTGCACTACCGCCTCCGGCCCCACACAGGGCACTTGAGTCCTCAGATGAGCTAGGCGCAGCCGCAGACCAAGCCGAGCTGTGGCTCCAGCCTCTGCTCTTCCTCTTGGCTGTTCCGCAAACACGGACGCTCTCCCTGATGGACGGACGGCTCAAACATCCCGCACTTGCGTGAGTAACCCAAGACAAAGCGACTCATCCAGCGCCAAATCAAACCACCCCGAGGTTGCTGAAGGCTGAACTCGGATTCGGAAGCCCCTAAATTATCCGCCCGATGCCACTGAGGAGCCTGAGCCCACCTCGGCCCTTCTGTTCTCGGCCAGATGACAATTCTTTGGTGCACACAGGTGCTAGGGTCATGGGTTCGACCCCCCAGTGCCAGCGCATGTGCTGAGCATGATCCTGTCATGGTGACCTGCAACCTCGGCATGGCCCGGGTGCCGAGTGCCATGACAGCAGCACACAAGCCATGAGCACACGGCAAGAGCGAGGGGGCCACGCCGGCAGCAGTGGGAGAGCCAGGGCGCATTCGTGAGGAAGTGGAGAGGCTTCAGGTGCCTGTGACAGAGCGAGCAGCGGACATGCTGGGAAGTGAGGCAGGGACGGCCAGGGCACAGGTGACAGGAAGGGGAGGCAGGGACGGCCAGCACACAGGCCCATGACTCACTGTTGACCCCAGTGCTCCCGGAGGACGGACGTGAGCAAGGCTCTGTGACGGCAGCAACATGGCGGGCGGCCAGCAACTCCACGCTGCTCTGAGCCCCTGCACGAAACCGACCCACACGTTCCCCAGAGACGCCTTTCCCTGTCGGAGTCCAACATCAGGTGACCATCTTGACCTTGAAAGTACGGAAAGAATGGACAGACCCAGACTTGCCTGGTCATCTTTGCATCGTCCACGGTCCTGCCGGACACAGCAAGCACCAAGAAGCTCAGGTGACTCCCGTCCAAGAGGAAAGTCCCCAGCTCAGCTGAGCCTTCAGGGGCAGGTGGGAGGGTGTGACCAGCCCGAGGGCTGCCCTGGCCACCAGCCTCGCTGTCTCCTACCACTGAACGAGTGGTCAGCTACTCATCAGGCGCCCTCCGGCGGGCAGCAGATGTTTATACGAGATGACATAACCCACCCACCTACCCGTTCATCTTGAGGACATACATTCACACACGTGTCTGCCCACGTACCCACTGTCCATCATTCCTTCCTCCTGTCCATCCACTGACCAAGCCATTCATCACCCATACATACAAACGCATACATACATACATACATACATACATACATGCATGCATGCGTGCGTGCGTGAGCTTATCCGCCATTCCCTCATCCTCCCACCCCCAGCCAACATTCCTTCCTTCCTCGATCCATCACACACCTTCCTTCCATCCAACCAAACATTCTTTACTTTTCTTTTAACCTGATTTAAATCCTGTGACTTACAAATTGTTCACCACACTGTTGTTTCTCCTGCTCAATATTCCAACACCAGACCCACCACCAATGGGCCCTTACAGCCACCAAAGTCCCTAGTTTCCCTCCTGCCTCCAAGCCTGTGCCCTGAGCAGGCACCGAACGTTGAGCTTTATATTGTTTATTATGACATACATCTCGTGCTGGTGTTGCTCAGGGTGTGACCTTTATACTGAGCTGTTGCAAGCAAACTGGGTGTGATGAGCTGCTCGGTGTATCTATTGTAGTGGCCACGCACTCCAGGGGTCTAAAGGCTTTCTTCCCTCTCGATTGGATATGATTTTATTTCTCAGAGAAGGGAGAATTAGGACAAAACTATTTCTCCCAATTTTTTAATCTTTTATTATACAACCGTGAGATATACGATTATAAAGATGTTCATGTTCGGGTTTCGGCACTGGTGGAGGGATGGGTGCTGGAACGCTGGAATTTAAAAAGTCTTTAACCGGTGATAAGGCTGGGCTCTCCTCCCCGGGGGGCTGCCCACCCGGCCCCACCAGACGCGGTCCCCAGGGGGCCTCTGAACGGGGAGCCAGCCCCCTCCCGCCCCGGCTGCCGCTCCCCAGCCAACAGCTCCTTTGCCGCCCATTGATCCCGGGTGCGCCGCACGCACGTGACGTCACCGGGCCTTTGAGATTCAGAACCCACGGATTAGTGACCGGCTCGTGGCCTCCTCCCGTGGCGCCGTGCCTCCGGCCCAAACTCCGTCCTGGAATCCGGGGGGCCCTTCCCGGTGCCAGGCCACGAAGTAAGAAGCCTGCCCCAGGGTCCTGGCACTAGCCACTGCTGACCCCTGACCCCGGAGAGCCCCCCCCGGGCCGCCGCGCCAGTTTCCCAGACTGCTTTCAGGGAAAGGCTGGGCGCGCACAGCCATTCACCTCTCCCGCAGCTGCTGGTCTGCACAAGAAAAACTATAGAGCAAACTATCACCTCCTTCTCTCCCCAAGCCGAAGACCGCCAGACGCCATACTTGGGACAGACGGCATTTATTCCACTGAAGGGGCCTGGTGGGCTGGAAGGCGCGGAGTTTCTGTCCGCTTGAATCAAAACCCAGATTAGCTCATTAACCGCATCTGGAGCGCCAGGAGGGTTTAGGGCGCCGTGGAACTGGGGACGATGTGGAGGAGAATGTCCAGCCGGGCGAGGCCCACGGACAGGTCCAGCGTTGCCCCTGGCGGCAGAGACAGAGAAGCTTTTGCCCCCAGAAGTCCCGGGGCGAAATGCAAGGGGCAGAGCCTTGCTGGAGTTCACGTGAGGAGCCAAAGGGCCCCGCCAGTAACTTCGCGCCCCCACGGTGTGTCCACTGTGCCCGCTGGCCCCAGCGCCTGGAGGGCTGTGTGGGGCTCTGGCCACCCCCGGTCCCGCAGCCCAGATCAGGAGGATGAGTTCCCCGCCACTCCGTGACTTTTCCACACAGGCGGTGCAGAGCTGGGCCGGCAGCCGGGTCCTTGGGGCCCATGAGGCCTTCTCCACACCCAGCACTCCAGGCCTCAGAGGCCGGTCAGTGCAGAGAGGACGAGGTCTGTGGGACCCAGTGGACGCACCCTCGCAATGTCGCAGCTTCGCCCACGCCCCAGGTGTCCCTCCCACGGCCCGGCCCGTCTGTCCACTTCTGGCTCTGCCCTGGTGAGGACATGTATGTGTGTGTGTGGCGCATACATGTGTGTGTGAAACACGGCCATGTGGCTGCAGCTGGGGAGCTGCCGAGTGTTTATTCATGCCTTCGCGACACCGTTTGTGAGTCGGAGTCTCCGTGCGGAGCAGCCGAGGGTCTCAGCTAGCCCAGACGGGCTCCTGGGGGGGGGTGCGGGCGAGCGCCTCAGCCAGCAGCTTGGGGAGGGGCCCGCCGGGCAGCCCCCCAGCCTCCTGCCGCCTCCAGCACTCCGGCACATTCTTCTCATCAGTTTGGGGTGAGCCCAGCTGGAGAGTCGCCGCTCCCGCCATCTTTGGCTTTGCGTCCCATTCCCGGACTTTTCATTAACGTGCAGAAGCGTCTGGACGAGGTGCCAGGACCATTAGACCACTAATGGGGGTTGGCTGGAGGAGCCGCGGCCGCGCTTTGGTCTCTGGTTTGTCAAGCACAGAGGGCGCTATTTTTGGACCCCTCATTACTTCCAAATAAAGAGTCTCATTCTTGATACTTTGATTCTCGCACAAACAGCGTGTACCTGAGAATCCGGAGCGCAGGAGGCAGAAGCCCAGACTGCCGGGGGTGAAATGCGGGAAGTGGGGCCCCCGCGCCTCCGCGCCAGCCACAGGAAGGACGGAGCGGTGACGGGACGCAGCCTCCGGGACGCAGCACAGGAACCAGAGCTGCCCCGTACTGCCCGTGGGAACCAGAGCTGCCCGGTACTGCCCGTGGGGGGACAGAGTCAGTCCCCTGAGGGGCCAGAGCCACATACAGAACCCCCGACCCTGACCAGACTCTCCCACTGCTCAAAGCACAGTTAAGTTTGGCGGAGCGAGAGCACAGTGGGAGGGCATTCGCCTCGACGCAGCCCACCCGGTTCGATCCCCGGCATCCTATAGGATCCCCCGAGCACTCCAGGAGTAAGTGCTGAGGGCAGAGCCAGGAGTAGCCCCTGAGCATCGCCGGCTGTGACCCCGAAACAAACAGACTCAGAGCTGAGTGCTAGCAGAAGCTCCCCAGGACTCCAGGACAGGATGACGAGACACAAGCCTGTCGCCCAGCACCCAGCACCCAGTGGGCGTCACCTGCAGAGCTGCTGGCACGCAGGCCACTGCCATCCTGGGCCCAGGAACCCTAAAGCCCAGAGCCCCGAGCCTGCTGCTGCCCCTGCTTCTCCCCGGGGCCGGCACTGCACGGCACGACAGCCCTCAGCCCTCAGAGGGCCGGTGTGGGCACTCCCTGGAAAGCCGTGAGGGACGGTCTCCACAGAGACCCCCAGGAGCGGACACTGTCCCCCTCTCAGTTCCTGTGGGCGGGGGGACCCCAACGTCGATGTTCCCACGGCGCGGAGGGGTGGAAAGTGAAGCCCGACCCAGCCCAGTGGGCCGTTAGCAGCTCAGGCCTGCGAGCCCGGCTCACACTCGACGTGGTTTCAGGAGCACACGCTGCACCGCCCACACAGGAAGGGCGCAGGAAGTGCTGGAGAGGCACCTGCCATGCGTGAGACGGACCCCAGTTCAGACCCCCAAGACAGCCAGGAATGATCCCTAAGCACGGCAGGATCGCCAAATACTGTTGGGAGTGATCCCCGAGCACCGCTGGGAGTGATCCCCGAGCACCACTGGGAGTGATCCCTGAGCAACCCAGGAGTGATCCCAAGCACCTCCAGGAGTGATCCCTGAGCACCACCGGGAGTGATCCCCGAAAGCACCACCAGGAGTGATCCCTGAGCACCGCCGGGAGTGATCCCCCGAGCACCGCCTGGTGTGGCCCAAAAAACAAATAACTACCCAAATGAGCGTCTGGGGGACCGTGAGGACAGGAGAAACTCAGGCCGGGCTCAGGGGGCGTGTGCAGGTGACAGGCTTTAGAGCCAGCTCCGAGCCCTCCCCAGCCCCTTAGGGGGCGCGTCCAACCTCCCGGGGCAGAAGGGCCCGAGTCCAGCCGGCGTTGCTGGGCAGGCGTCAGACCCCACTCTACTTGGTCCCCGGGACTCTGCAGCCTCCCCTGATGACCTGCCCAGCAGTGACCAGTGACCGGGGAAGGCCCCCACCTGTCTCCCGAGCCCTGAGCCCAGCCCTGCCCCCCACCCTGGGCCGCCCCCAGCCGGGCTCACGGGGGCTCACACAGCGCCTTTGTGGCCTCAGCAATGCCGCCTTGTTCCCGGCCCTCCCAGCCCCCACCCTGCTCCCAGAGCAGCTGCCGGCCCTGGTCAGAGTGCTGTGAGTGTGAGTGCGATGTGAGCGTGCAAGGCATGTGTGTGAGTGTATAGTGAGAGAGTGTGTGAGTGAGTGTGCATCTATTACAGCATTGCAGGTGTGTATGTGTTAGAGCATGCATTGTAGCATGTATGTGAATGTGTGTATGAATGTGTGTATTTGTGAGTTGTACAAGAGTATGTATGTGTGTGAGCGTATGTGCATACGTTCAGAGTATCTAAGTATTGAGTGTATGTGTGAGTATATGCATGTGAGTGTGTATGCAAGTATTGTGTGGGCATGTGTGTGGGCATGTGTGGGCATGTGTGTGGGCATGTGTGGCATGTGTGTTTATGTGTGAGTGTATATGTGTTGCAGGACTCCTAAGGGCCGCTGATCTGCTCTGGATTGCCTCCCCAAATCACTCCGTAGATAAGGGGGTAGTCTAAATGTGGCAGTTTATCTGACCATGTATGCTGTACTAGCTGGTATAAATATTCTCCCATGCTATCACAATCATCGTGGGACTAGCTAGATCTTACCAGCATATTAGCCTGGCCACGTAAGGACACCTAAGTAATTAGACCAGAGAGAAATGCTGTTTGCTTCCAAACAAACAAGCATGGCTCCCTGATAAAATATAAAACTACAATGAAGTAGAGGAGACTTGTGAAGGCTTGGAGAAATATTTAACTGGCATTGGTGTTGGATCTTTGGTACAGTGACATACCATCTCAGAAACCCCCTTCTCTACATTTCAAAGGCCTTCCCGGCTCAAAACATTAGCACAGTAAAGGCCCTAGGTGAGGTGCAGGGAGGGACTACCAGAGGGCATTGAACCCTCCCTGCTTCCCATAACAATGGGAGGAAGGTCTGAGTTGCGGGGGGGTATAAACTAGCCGGTTCCCGCCTCCCAGGCTTCTTCTTCCCGGTGGGATCTCGCCTTGTGAGCGATTATTCCCTTGGAAGTTTCACACGTGGTGGTCGCCATCTTGGCCTACACGTGGCTGGGGTTCTAGCCTGGAATCCTAAGCATCGGGTTTTCCTTTTGCTGATTTGTATGCCTGAACCTGTGATAAGTAAAGCTTTTTTAAAACCTCATTGGTTTCTGAGTGTTCATCCATTCCGCCGGCTTCAGAGGTAGAAGGGAACTCGCCCCCGCACTGTCGGGGACTCTCGCGGGAGGCGCCCGACATATATGTGTGGTGCGTGTGAGTGATGTATGTGTGTGGGTATGTGTATGTGTGTGGGCATGTGTGTGGGTATATGTGTGGGCATGCGTGTGGGCATGCGTGTGGGCCTGTGTGTGGGCCTGTGTGTGGGCCTGTGTGTGGCATGTGTGTGGGCATGTGTGGGCATGTGTGTGGGCATGTGTGTGGGCATGTGTGTGCATGTGTGTGGCATGTGGGCCTGTGTGTGGGCATGTGTGGGCATGTGTGGGCATGTGTGGGGGGCTGTATGTGGGCCTGTGTGGGCATGTGTGTGGGCATTGTGTGGGCATGTGTGGGGCTGTGTGTGTGGGCATGTGTGGTGGGCATGTGTGGGCATGTGTGGGCATGTGTGTGGGCATGTGTGTGGGCACGTGTGTGGGCATGTGTGTGGCAGTGTATATGTGTGGTGCGTGAGTGATTATGTGTGTGGGTGCGTGTATGTGTGGGCATGTGTGTGGGTATATTTGTGGGCATGTGTGTGGGCCTGTGTGTGGGCCTGTGTGTGTGGGCATGTGTGGGCATGTGTGTGGGCGTGTGTGGGCATGTGGGCATGTGTGTGGGCATGTGTGGGCATGTGTGGGGGCCTGTGTGTGGGGCCTGTGTGTGGGCATGTGTGGGCATTGTGGGCATGTGTGTGGGCGTGTGTGGGCATGTGTGTTTATGTGTGAGTGTATATGTGTGGTGCGTGGAGTGATGTATGTGTGTGGGTGCGTGTATGTGTGTGGGCATGTGTGGGCATGTGTGGGCCTGTGTGGGGGCCTGTGTGGGGGCTGTGTGGGGGCCTGTGTGGGGGGGCATTGTGGGCATGTGTGTGGGCATGTGTGTGGGCATGTGTGTGGCATGTGTGTGTGCATGTGTGAGCCTGTGTGTGGGCCTGTGTGGGCATGTGTGTGGCATGTGTGGGCATGTGTGTGGGCATGTGTGGGCATGTTGTGGGCATGTGGGCATGTGGGGGCCTGTGTGTGGGCCTGTGTGTGGGCCTGTGTGGGGGCATTGTGTGGGCATGTGTGGGCATGTGTGTGGGCATGTGGGCATGTGTGTGGGCATGTGTGTGTGGCCTGTGTGGCATGTGTGGGCATGTGTGTGGGCATGTGTGTGGGCATGTGTGGGCATGTGTGTGGGCATGTGGTGTGGGCATGTGTGTGGGCATGTGTGGGCATGTGTGGGCATGTGTGGGCATGTGTGTGGGCATGTGTGTGGGCATGTGTATATATGTGTGAGTGTATATGTGTGGTGTGTGAGTGATGTATGTGTGTGGGTGCGTGTATGTGTGTGGGCACGTGTGTGGTGTGTGTGTGAGTGTGTGGGCTGCGAGGGGCAGAGGGAGGCGCAGGCCGGGCGCACTCCAGAGAAGCAGGTTCACTCTCTGCTGGAGCTGAAGAACCTGAACTTTTGCCCGTCCCGGCTGCTATTTTACCCACCAGGGAACTGAAGCTCAGAGAGGGCGAGAGTCTGCCCCTGAGGCTGCACAGCCAGACCTGGAATCGGAGAGCAGCAACAGGCCCCCAGGCCGCCTGGTTTCCCGGGATCCGCCCCGAGCATCGGCACAGGACGCCAGTTTGCTCACTGCGGAGACACACCTCGCGGTGCTCCAGGGACAGCCCAGCACGGCAGGCGGCTACCGAGGGGACACACACAGAGCACACACAGCTCACACCGTCCTCTCTCCAGCCGGCAGAGCTGCTTCTGCAACAAACACTGAGCTTCTCATTTCTGATTCTCTGCAAAAAAATAAACAAGGCGAAAGGAAAACGATTTCTGATTAATCTCAAATCGTAAAAATTCTGATTCCTTTATTCATGCTTTCACTTGTTTACTCACTCACTCACTCACTCGCCGCCACTCACTCGCCGCCGCCACTCACACACTCACTCACTTATTCACTCACTCACACACTCACTCCTCACTCATCATTTCATTTCCATTCGCTCATTCGCTTTTACTCTCACTCCTTCACTAATGCACTCATCCGCGTGTCATTACCTTGCCCACTCACTCAGGCCTTCCCAGCCCACTCGCTCCCCCCACTCATCCATTTATTCTCATCCCAGCCTGACTCCTCCAGACACTCGGTGTGGCTGGGTGGGCCCAGGACCAGCTGCTCAAAGGACCGTGTCCTGACCAGGTTCTAGAGCTCGTTATGTGGGGACAGGAAACTGTCCCTCAAAGCAAGTTCTGACCTCTTAGCCACGTTCTCTGCCTGGCCACCAACCCACCCTCCCACCGCCAGGCTCTGGTGGCTGGGTCAAGCCTGGCCAACGCAGGCACCTTGAACGGGGCAGGCAGTGCCAGGCAAGGCCCAGCAGCCCAGAGGGCAGCGGTTTCTGAGCAGGTGCCCCCTGGCTCCCGCGGATCCCCTCTGGCCCCAGCCCAGAGAGCATTTTGCGCTGGGGGTTTCCAGAGCTGGGAGCTTCAGCCTTATGTGCTGGCGCCCCCTGGCGGAGCTGTGCGGGAATGCGGCACCAGGGGTTGGCGCCCATCCCCCGTCCAGGCCAGACCGTGACCAGAAGTGGCCCTTCAGGCCTCCAGGCGCCTCTCCAGGGGCTGGTGCCTCTGCTTTTGGCCTTTAGAATAATCAGACCAAAAGCGGGTTCATGGGCGCGCACGCCCCAGAGTTAGAGGCTGGTCCCTCTGACCTTGGCCTTGTTTTCTTGCTCTGAGGCGACTGTCGAGACAGTCGAGCAGACAAAGCCCAGAGGGGGGCCGGAGCACAGCGGGAGGCCGTTTGCCAACAGGGCTCAGTCCCGCATCCATAGGATCTCCTGAGCGCCGCCAGGAGGAATTCCTGAGTGCAGAGCCAGGAGGAACCCCCTGAGCATGGCTGGTCCCCTGGGCCCTTCCTGGTGAGTCTGAAGCCCCCAGCCATTTCCAGATGTGGTCCTGGGACCCTCCTGGGCACCACACGGCCCGAGCACTGCCGGATGAGTATCACAAGAATGGCTACTGGGTCCCCTTGCAATACCGGAACGCCTACACTCCCACCCTCAGCACCGGTACAACACTCAGAGTGCCGGCAGGGAGGGTCCCTGGGAGAGGAGGAAGGAGCTGGGGAGGAGGGCCGAGGGATGAGGGGGGCGGAGGAGCACCCGAGGGATGAGGGGGAGGGCAGGGGGAGGGGAGGAGCACCGAGCAGGAGCACCGGGGGATGAGGGAGTCGGAGGAGCCCTGGAGCACCGAGCTGGAGCACCGAGGGATGAGGGGTGCTCCCAGGAGGCTGTTCACGGTGACACGCAGAGGGAAGAACAAAGCGCCCGGCCTGTGTCCCGGGCCCAGCACAGGGAGTCAGAACCGGCTCCCAGAACCCTCCCGGCCCGACTCACTCACCGTCCAGTGTCCAGCAGCCGGGCGGAGCATCAGACTACCCTGCTCTGCCGCAAATGCTGCGGGTCAGAGCTGAGCAGGCCACGGGCTCAGCTGCCGCAAAACAACACCCGAAAGAGATTCTGCCCTGAGATGCCTCCAAGGCCCGAGGGGCCGGAGCCGGGCGGGGAGCTCCAGCAAGCCCCCACCTCCCGCGACTCCCGGCCACTCGGGGGACCCCCAAGCTCCCCGGAAGGGAATATCCTACACAGGATTGCTCGGGGAGCCGGCGCCTCCGCAGGGCCCAGCAGGGTCCAGCCATAGAGACACAGTGGGGTCTCCCGGCCCACTGTCCTTCCAGAGCATCGGTCACTCACACGTGCAGTTAACACGTTTGGAGGGCGGCCTTCAGGGCCCACGGGCTCTGGGCTCCCTGTCCGTCCAGGGGGGTCTCAGTCGGGCCCCAGTTTCTCCCCACACTGCACGAGGCACGTGTAGTAGGACCCCCGCCCCGTCCAGCAGCCCAGCTGGGGAGACCCCGAGAGAGGCCCCACCGCAGCACCCAGCCGTTCCCACCCAGCAGACCCCAGCCCACGTCGGGTGTAGGGGAGCCTTACAGGCGTCGCCAGCAGGCACAGCAGCTCTGCTCTGGGCGTGGTGTGGCAAGAAACCCCCCGACATGACCACGTGTGCCCAGGCGTGAGCTGGTCCCGGCCTGCAGACGCCCCGGTGGAGACCAGTGTTCCGTAAATGGCAGACGGCAACTGAACTGGCCGTCCAGGCAGGCCGTCTCCTTGGGGACAGACCCTGGCTGGGCCGACACCGCCCCTGGAAGGAAGCCTGGGTTCAGCCTCCTGCTTGGTGGCCCCAAGAGGGAGCAGGGCCCGTTTCTGCTGGGCCACAGCGCCACCTCCTGGGCACGTGTCCGGCCGCCGGAGGACCACAGCTGGGGCACCTGGTAGGTATCTGGCCAGCTGGTTCGTGAGAAGATTTCCAGGGGGCACTGAGTGATATCTTCCCGCTCAGTAAGGTGGGGGCGCCGCGGTCCGAGCCCACTCCGGGGAAAGGTGCACAGACACTTTCCTCATCTCAGGATCCGTGGGGGGCTCCCCTGCAAGCTCACCCCGGGCTGGGGGGCTCAGGGTCTCCTGCCTCCTCGCCTACAGCACAGGGCAGGGACGCAGCGCGCAAGGACCAGCCCACCGCCCACCAGGCACACCCGGACCCTGCTTCCCCCCACGCGCTGCCGGTGGCCGTTCGCAGGGAGGAGGCGCCGTGGGCGGGCCTTGTCCTTCCCGGGGCGCTGCAGGACGTGGTGCTCCTGGTCGTGCTCCTGCATCTCCGGCCAGCGGGTTCCTCCTGGCTCGCGGTCACCATAGCGACACGGGGGCGCTCGCAGTGTGGCACCGCCACCTAGTGGACACTCGTGGTCCTGCGGGCCCAGACTCCGACGTGGGGCACACCGTCCTCCAGGCTCCAAGAAGCTTGGAAGGGCCAACCCAGAGCCCCCGAGGGAGAAGGCGCGGCGACTTGAGGGCCAGAGGGACGGCACAGCAGGTAGGGTGCTCGCCTCGTATGCGGCCGCCAGCCCGGTGCCCCCCCTCCCAGGAGGGACCCCTGAGTGCAGATCCAGGGGAAGGCCCTGAGCACCGCGGGTGTGGCTCCCAACCAAGCAAATGCTGCGGGAAAATGTGAATCTTCCCAGTCCCGCTCTCAATGCACAGGCGACAGCCGGCCCGGCCAGCACCGGTGTGACCTCAGAGCTCAGACAAAGAGGCCGGAGAGCAAGTGAGGGGCTGACGGGGTGTTCAGGGGCCCTAGCAACACAATTCAGAGGAGCAGAGAGAAGCTGGACGTGTGCCCACCAGGGTTTGGGGGGCGAAGGCGGAGCCCCCGGAGCTGCCCAGGAGAGCCCAGTGGAGGCTGCCCTGGGCTCCTCAGGCCGGAGCAGGTCAGAGCGGCAGCCACAAGCCTCGCCCCAGTAGCCGCCGCCTGCTGCTGGGCTGCCAAGAAGAGGCGCTGGTCGGCGCGGGCTGGGGTGCCCCTGCCAGGCTGCTGGACGCACGGGCTCCTTCAGGGACCCAGAACCCCATTAGGGCTGTCGGTGTCTCGGGGCACTCAGAGGCCTTAGGGAGAGGCGGGACGAAGACCCAGCTAAGACCAATTAGCTTCGTCATCGTCCACCTGGGACCAGGGCCCCTGGGGAGCAGCTGCTCCTGGAGGTCGGGCAGCGCCCAGGCAGGAGGACAGCAGGGGAAGGAGCGCCCCAGTCCTGTTCCCCCACGGCGTGCCGGGCACCTCACAGGAGCTGCCTGGGCCTGCGCAGGGCTTGCAGCATGCCGGGCGCCCCGCCTCGGCCGAGCACAGGACACACAGTGTGTGGCCCAGACAGGGCAGCCGCAGGCGGGGCCGGGGCTGGGGGGTGGCGAGGCGGTCCCGGGCTGCACCCCCTGTGGTAACCCCTCAGCGTCACGTCTCTGGAACCTCCTGACTTGAGTTTTTCTTTTCCTTTTTTTTTTAGGTTTTGGTTTAGGTTTATTGGCTCCCACCCTGCGAAGCTCAGAGTCTACTCCTGGCTCTGCACTCGGGAACTACTCCTAGTGGTGCTCAGGGACCATGTGGGATGCTGGGGATCAAGCCCGGTCAGCCACGTGCGAGGCAAGCGCCCCCACCCCCCGTCCTATGGCTCCGTCCCTGTGGCTTGAGTTTTCCAGCTGGTTGATGTCTGCCGTGGACGAAGGTATTGGCGATCAACCACAGGGCTGGTTCTCCTGCAGAGGCCCGGGGTGCCCTCTGAATGTGTGAGGGGCCGAGGGCAGCGGGCATTGTGCCCACAGCACGCAATCCGGCAGTGCGGGCCTCACCAGGGGGCCAGGCTGCAGCACCCAGCGGGCATCGCCCGCCAGCCTGGAGACCGGTGCCCGCACCGTGCTCTGTTCCTGGCCACGCTTGGCTGAGAGCACGTGACCGTGGCTGGGCTACGGGCCTGGGTCACACGTGACCCCTGCTCGGGGCCTGTTCCTGGGTGCTCACAGCTCGCCCTCTGAGGCCGAGCGCATGGGGCTGGGCTGACGGCTGGCGAAGCTTCTTCCCCGCTCCCTGTCCAAGCCGATCGCAACCCTGCACAGCCTCACTTTGGTTTCACAGTCTTCTGGCACCGCTCTGGGCCTGGAGCGGGGCGGAGAGCCCTGCCGTGAATCAGCCTCTGGGCTTGGCACTGCAGCTTCCCAGGAGGCGCGGCCGGGCGGGCGAAGGGTAGGAACTTGCGAAGAGTGGGTTTTGTATGCGGGGGCTTCAACTACCAACTGCATAAATACTCCAGCGTGACAAAGCAAGCTGGCAGCGGGACGGCCTGGCCCACACAGCGGGCGCCGTCCCCTAATGGACCCATTGCTTTATGCCTCCATTCCGCTGGGGGCAGCTGAGAGCACCAAGGTCAGCTCCTTGCTCCTGGTCTCTTAAATACAAAACTTTCGCCAGTACGGGGTGAAAATGCTTGCCTTGCACGGGCAACTCTTGTTCTGTCCCCAGTCCGCTGAGTACCACCACGCGTGGTCCCTGAGCACAGCCAGAAGTAAGGCCTGCTGAGCACTGCCCGGTATCACTCACACACACACACACACACACACACACACACACACACACACCAGAATGCAGGGGGCCAGAGTGATAGTCCAGCGGGGAGGGCATTTGCCTTGTACACGGCCAACCTGGGTTCGATCCCGGCATCCCATGGGGTCCCCAGAGCACCGCCAGGAGTAATTCCTGAGTGCAGAGCCAGGAGTAACCCCTGAGCATCGCCGGGTGTGACCCAAAAAGCCAAAAAAAAAAAAAAAACAGAATGCAAAATGCTCGTGTAGGGTCAGAAAGGTACTAAGGCACTATAGTGCGGGCAGGCACTTGCTTGAAAGCAGCTGACCAGGCCACTTGAAGTCCCCTGAGACCACCGGAGTGAGTCCTGAGCACAGAGCCAGGAGTCAGCCTTGAGCTCTGCTGGAAGTGGCCCAAAAAAAGCAAACAAAACCCCAAACCAAGCAAAAAGCCTCTCATATTTTAAACATCGCCGGATCGGAGTCAACCGTCCACACAGCAATTCGCTCTGACTTGCTCTTGACCACAGCCTGCAAGAACCAACAGCACAGACTGAGCAGAGAGAGCCTCGGGGCACAGCGCTTTCCTGCCCAAACTGTCCCTCCCCCTCCCCGCACCCCCTCCCGCACTCCCACCAAAAAAGTCTTTCCTGGTGGTGGCTCCTCCCTCCCTTTGCGGCCAGGACTTTCCCGGGCAAGTCACTAAGTCTACTGGACAGGGAGAGCACGGAGCTGATTCCTCGAGACTGGCCTCCAGCACACACAGAACCTCACTACTCGCCACTCTCTGCCCAGCCCACCCTGCCCCACGGGCAGCCCTTCCCCTGGGCACGTGCCCACCCTGCCCCCTGGCAGCCCTCCCCCCTGGGCACAGCGCACCTTGCCCCCCGGGCAGCCCTCCCCCCCTGGGCACAGCCCACCCTGTCCCCCTCCCCGCAGCCCTTCCCCTGGGCAGCCCACCCTGTCCCCAGGGCAGCCCTTCCCTGGGCACGTGCCCACCCTGCCCCCTGGCAGCCCTCCCCCTGGGCACAGCCCACCCTGCCCCCCGCAGCCCTTCCCTGGGCGTGCCCACCCTGTCTCCCGCAGCCCTTCCCTGGGCACGTGCCCGCGGCCTGCGGCAAGAACACCCCGCAGTATTCTGATCTCTTCCACACTTTACCAAGCTGCGTCCTTAAGCGACCTCCCCAAATTAACCGATCTCAGTGGGAGGGCGCAGAGAACGCACTTGCCACACCCGAAACACACCGGAGGAGTTTCTGGTCACTTTCCGGTGCCCAGGCGTGCGGCCAGGAGATTGCATTCACGGGCAGCGGAACTGGGGCTGTGGTGGAAGCGGGGCAGGCGGCGGTCCGCGCCCGGGAAGGGGTGGTGGACGCGGGTGGCCCGCAGGGACGGCGGGAGGAGCGCGGTGGCGCGCAGGGGGGACAGGCGGGAGGAGCGCCTGAAGGTGGCCTCGCGGAAGGGACAGGCGGGGAGGAGCGCCTGAAGGTGGCCTCGCGGAAGGGACAGGCGGGGAGGGAGCGCCTGAAGGTGGCCTCGCGGAAGGGACAGGCGGGGAGGAGCGCCGGGTGGCCTCGCGGAGGGACAGGCGGGAGGCAGGGACAGGGGTGCGGGAGCCGAAGTCCCTCTGCAACGCAGCCCGCTCCCGAGCCCGCCGCACTCTGGCATCCCGGCCCGGTGGCCCCGCAGCGCACCTAGAAGCGCAGCCGCCTCCGGGAGGCCCCGGCTCGGGTCCCTCAGTTCCCTTCTCCACCCCACCCCACCCTCCCTAGCTCGGGCGGGCGGGAGCGGCCCCTTTAAGAATCGGCGCTCGGCGCTCCGCCTCTCCGCGCCCCACCCCCCCTCACCGCACCGGCGCGGGCGAACGCCCCTTTCTCCGCCGGCGGGAGCAACGGCAGGCTCGGAAGCCCGTCCGTCACAACGGCACGGCCCCTGATTGGCTGCTGCGCTTCGGGCTGGGAGGCGGGGCGGGAAGGCCGGAGAAACTAGTTTGTTGGTGGTGGCGCCGGGCAGGACCGTAGCTGCCGAGCGATCGGGGCCGGAGGAGTCGGGTCGGGGGCGGAAGGGGCTGGGGCAGACGAGTCCGAGATCGCGGCGGTTAGCCCCGAGGCAGGAGGTGCGGGTGGCGGCGCCCCGAGCGGTGAGTGACCAGGGGCCCGGTTGGGGGGGGCGCCCGGCCCGTGTGGGCCCCTGGCCACTGGCAGGGACCCCGAGCGAAGGGCCTTGCTGTCGGGGTCACTCACGGGGTCCAGGGATCACGGGGTGTCCCGCGGTGGTGGGGCTGCATCCCCCAGGCCGACTCCCTGTACCGCGGGGTCCTGGGACCATCAGGGGCCCATGGAGGGTTTGGGGGGACAATCTATCTGCCTTGTAGATGGACGTGGTGCGGGTCGGCCCTCCTGGTCTTAGAAGACCCCCCCATAAGGAGTGGCGCTGCCGGCGGGGCAGGGGTCGCGCTGTGCCCACCGGCTGCTTTCTACCCAGCATGTAGCAGGGCCCCTCCAGGCCCTTGGGGCCTCTGTTAGGGGTCTAAGGCAGTGCAGAGGGTCGCACTGCAGCACTGACCGCCTCCCCTCCCTCAGCTGCTGGCACTTTCATGCTCCTGCTTCAAAGCCCCCAAGTAGCCTCCCCGCCGGGCAGAGGCGGAGGGTGGGCTGGAGTGGCCGCGCAGGCCAGGGCACTGGGGCGCTTTGGCCAGTGTGAGGCAAGTGCTGGGATTTTGCTTTCCCTCTCACTTTGGGGTGCCCTGGCTGGGGAGAGAAGCTGGCAGTGTCCCCCGGAGGCAGGGAGGCATCTCAGCCCTCCAGGGCGGGACAGGGCGAGGCCGCCGGCCCCGGTGTCCAGAGTGCCCAGGCCTGGTCAGAAAGTCGGAACCCAGAATGGGACAGGACGGGTCCCAGCACCCAGGTGTCAGCCCAGGCCAGCTGCTACTTCCCACGGCTCTGCAGGGGGCTGCCTGCCTCACTCTCCTGTCCAGCCTCTGACCCACTTGAGCTGGACCTTGCCTTTGGGGAGTCCCAGGACTGGGGGTTGGCACCCGCTTTGGGGTCCTGATCCCTACAGCACACCCTACGGTCCAGGCGGCTGCCCCAGAGCCAGTCTGGCTGCTGGGCACAACTTCTGTGTCTGGGGGCCCTGGACCCCACCCACAGGCCCCAAGACTTGCCCAAAGTACGGACGTGGGTGCCAGGGGCCGGGAGGAGGGTGCAGGGGGCAGACAATTGGCCGTCCTTCCTCTTCTCTTCCGTCCTCCTTTCCCTCCTCCTCCTCCCTCTCCATATTCGTATCTTCCTGAGTCTTCCTCCTCCATTCTGTCCCGACGTGTCTTGGCATTGCTGGGCCAGCTCTGGGCTCTCCAGGAGAAATGGGTCCTGAGCTTGAAGCTGGAGCTTCCTCCCTGCAGCTGCCTCCCCATAGGCCCCCGCAGAGAGCTCCCGAGTAAAGGGGTGGGCTTGCTTCCTCATGACCCTTAAGGCTCTGTCAGATCTGCTCACCCCTGCGGGCTGGAGGGGCCAGGAGCTGCCCAGAGGGGGCCGGGGTGTGAGGATCTGGGAGTCTTGCCCAGGGAGGGGCTGCCTGAGTGACTGGCGCTGCCCCCGTGGGACAGACCCTGCTCCCCCACTGGAAGGTGCCAGCACCCGGCCTGGGTACCCCAGGACACAGCAGGGTCCTGAGAGACCGGCACCTGCCCACTGCACTGCCAGGGAGCTCCTCCCAGACCGGTCGGATGGGTGCCCATGCCAGGGAGGGCAGGGCCGTCTGGGGGCCAGAGGCCGGGGGGTGGGAGTGGGCAGCGGCGTGGCATGGGAGGGGCGGGGCTTTGGGGCACGTGGCTGCCTCAGTTTCCCCTTTGCGGGGAGATGTGGACTCCCTGTCTGCACACGTGTCTGGGGACACTTTTTTTGTTTGCGGGGCAGTGCTCAGGGGAACCTCCGGGGTCGGGTTGGCATGCTGCCCTGCCCACTGTGCTGGCACTTTTGCCCACATGCTTCTTTAATTAAGAAATGGTTGGGTGCCCCCAGCTCAGGGTCCCGGGCCACTACAAGTTGCTGAGTCCAGTGCTGGGAAGAAGTGGCAGAGGCAGGACCACTGTGGACCACAGTGCCCGGCCCGGGAACACCTTCCCTTTGCTTAGGGGCTGATGGGCCAGTGGGAAGCAGGAGGGGAGGGGCAGTGGGAGAGGAGCCCAGCTCTGGGGCCTGGCTGCCCACCGCCCCAGCCCCCTGGGCACACGCATGGGCACAGTGAGGTGCCCGGCGGCCGACAGCTCAGGGCCCTGCAGGCCCAGGAAGCTGCAGTTGCTATTTTTATGCGCAGGCCAGGACATTTTTCTGGAAGCTGCAATTAGGAGGGTTTGGCCAGCTTGTGGTTCCGGACGGCCTAGGGCCATTCCTGAGGGCCAGTGGTGTCAGAACGTGGCCTTGCACGTGGCCAGCCCCCTGCCCACAGCCGGCCTGGAGGAGGCCACGGCGCTGGGGCTTGTGGGAAATGGCTCTGCTCTGCACTGACCAGGGCCCGCATGGCCTTCGCCACCTGAGTGACCGAGATTTGGGGGAAGCACCCTAAAGGGGCGGCCGCTGGGGGGGGTAGCCAGAAGGGGACACTGAGTCCAGCCTGACCCTGGCTGTGAGTCCTTGGCTCTCTGGGCTACTCAGAGCTTCGCGCCAGGCGGGAGCAGGTGAGGGCGAGGCGCCTGTCGGGGGCTAGCAGACCCCTGCCCTTCCTGTGGGTCCCGATGCTTCCCCTGCTGGCCTCTACGCTTCTTCCTTTCCCAAGACGCTCAGCCTGGCAGTGCCAGGCTGCTCGGGGCCCCAGGAGCTGTTCCAGTGACAGGCGTTGAGCCTCAGATCAGACTTGCTGGAGCCCAGGGTCCCCTGGCCGCCTGCTCCCCAATCAGGCCCTGGTATTGAACCAGCCGGCCCAGCTGATGGGCATCTCTGGGAGTGGCCCCTGGGCTCCAAGAACTGCTCAGGGACCCCCAAACCAAATGAATAATTTAAGTGTTAATTAAAAATTAAAGCAAAGTGTGGACTGGCCCGGGCTCTGCAGCCTCCTGCCTGGGCTCGCCCTCTGCGTTGCTGCTATCCCCCCACACACACATACATGCCCCTCCCAGTACCACACTAGCGCATGTGACCTGCGGGCAGAGTGGCTAGACAGGACGTCCTGTGTGGTACCAGGGGCAGCATCAGAACTGAGCTGCTAAGGCCTGAGCCACAGCACAGTGGGGAGGGCGTTTGCCTGGCACGTGGCCCACCCGGGTTCAATCCCCAGCATCCCGTGCGGTCCCCGAGCACCGCCAGGAGTAATTCCTGAGTATGGAGCCAGGAGTAACCCGAGCATCGCTGGGTGTGACCCAAAAAGCAAAAAGAGCGAGAGAGAGAAAGAGAGCTAAGCTACCATGGGGCTGCGCCATTTGGGCCCAGGCTCCGGGGAGACTGAAGGTCACTGACCCTTTGGCCTGTGGACCTGCTGCTGACACGTGCGGCTTGGGCCGTGGCCAGGCGCCTCCTCACCCACCCACGTGGCTGCAGGACATGTCTGAGTGCCTGTGCAGACCCCGCGGCTGTGGCAGGATGTGTCCAAGGGGGCACCCCCACTGGGCCGCTCACCCTAGCTCCTGTGCCTGCCGCTGGTCACTGAGTCCAGCAGGTCACACGAGAGGCAGCAGGGTCCTCCCGGCTGGACTCCGGGAGCATAGGAGCCAGCAGCTGCGAGAGGCAGAGACGGGGAGACAGAGACACGCAGAGAGAAAGGGACAGAGACAGGCAGGCAGCGCGGGAGATGGATTGGTTGTGCTGTGGGAGCCGCCAGCCTCTGCTGTACCCGCCTGGCCTCTGGGAGCCCTCCTGGGGCCAGGCCTGTCTGCGGGCACCCAGCACCTCACCGGGTGGGGGTGTCCTCCTGCCCTTCGTTCCTGGCCAGGGGGGGCCTCCCGGTCCCCATGCTGGGGTGGCGGGCTTTCCTGTGGATGCCATCCTTGTAGCCAGAGTCGAGCAGCTCCCTGGCACAGCTGGGGACCGTCCTGGTGGTTCGGAGGCGGCCCCCGCCTGCAGGGAGAATCCTCATTGTCCCAGAGGCTTCGTCTGGTAAACAGAATCTTGACGTGAAGCTCCGGCTCTTCTCCCGGAGAGCCCGTGGGCCCCACAGATGCGGGCTGGCCATGGATGCGATGGGGAGGCAGCAGGAAGGGCCCCAAAGGTGGGCGCTGCCAGCTGCTCGCTTGAGCCTGGCTTTGGTTCCTGCCCGGCAGGCCCCCAGCACTGCCAGACATGGCCCTGGTCACCCCGACAACTGCTGAGTGACCCCATGTGATAGCCTGGACTGGGAAGGACCCTGCCTCACCCCTCACCCCCCTGTGGCCTCCGCTAAGGCCGAACAGCTTCTGGGGCAAGAGGTGGCAGGTGGGGCAGGTGAGGTGGGGCCCTAAGGGGCAGTGCAGGGCCATCGTGGGGTCAGCAAGGCCTCTAAGCAGAGCACAGGAACAGGTGGTGCACCTCGTTCTGCACCACTGCCGGCCTGCCCCTGGACAGTGTCCACCCACGCGGGCAGTGCCCTCCTGGGTGCCGTGGTTGCAGATGGCCCAGGACTGCTGGTGCAGGCTGGGGCAGCAGCCAGGCCCACGGCACATCTGTGGCGCTTGTGTTGGGGCCAGCACCGTGCCCAGGGCCTCGCTCACAGCTGGGCCTCCTCAGCGGCCCTCCTGGGCCCCATGCGCATGGAGCACCGGGCACATGCACTCTCCCAAGCCCCACAGCAGAGGCTGGGCCACGTTTCTCTGACTCAGCTGCGCGGGGCAGGGCCCCGCGGCTCTGCCTGAACCTTGGCCGAGGTGTGGGCGCACAGATAAGACCCAGAGTGACTTTTGGCCTCTTGAGCTTCATCCTGGCCCGGGTTGGCAGGAGCTTCACTGCCTGTTACCCTGGGGGCCCAGCTGGTGGCCATCCACAGTGGCTGGAGGGTCCAAGGCTTCAGAGCCCAGATGGCCAAGAAGAGGGACGGCAGGCAGGGCCCCCCTCAGGCCGACGTGGGTCCCCAGCCTAGAGACGCTTCGTGAAGCCTGTGCACTCACCGTATCCCCACCCTCCCTCCGGGGCCCTCTGCTGTGCCTCCTGTCCAGCTGGCCTCACCCAGTGACATCAGGTTCCCCACGTCCAGATAGGGCCCCCAGGCACTGGTGACTCCCCATACCAGCCTTGGCTAAGGAGCTGGCGTCCTGCCCAGCATGGGGGCAGGGCTGTGCCCATTGCAGCCTCAGCCCTGGCCCAGCTCCCAGAGGCCTTGGGGACAGGGGCAGGCACTCGGGGAATGCAGCAGAGGCCACTGGTCAGAGGTCGCAGCCCGGGGAGGGGGTAAGGGTTGAGCAAGTGCAGCGGGAGGTGGGCAAAAGGGCTGGATCTGGAGCCAGAACTGGGCAGCGGGACGTGGGGCACTCCTATGCTCGCCCCTTTAGTCAGCAGCGGCCAGCTGGGTATGAGAGCTGAGCCCGGCACAGGACAGGCCAGCAGGGGTGTGGGGGGGCACCGCCTGGGCGGGGCGGGCAGCAAGCAGGTACTGGCCGGCTTAGCACCCCCTCGGGGCAGCACTCCCAGGCCAATAAGCTGGTCTGGCTCAGCCGTGAGGGCGCCCTGCAGTGGTGACGGTGCCGGCCTGGGGTACGGGTGGGTGCAGCATCCCTCCCCTTCCCTGCACCCACCTTCCTCAGCAGGCAGCCGTACTTCCTCTGTGGGCCCTTCTTTGCCCGTGAGCGCAGGGTGTCCAGGCAGCGTCCACCAGAGCCCCTGGGGCCAGGCACAGGTCAGGGCCCAGACTGCCGGCACCCCACGGTCAGGACTGCAGCCCAGTGGCCACAGAGCTTCCCCAGGGCTGGCCCCAGACCCAGCGGAGGCCAAGGGGAGGTGGGCGAGGGCAGGGCTGGCTCTGAGCATGTGTATGTCCGTCCGCCTCACGGTGCCTGTCCCCACAGGTGAAGCCAGCATGTCGGTGAGCGTTCACGAGACCCGCAAGTCCCGCAGCAGCGCGGGCGCCTTGGGCGTGACCCTATTCCACAAGGCCTCACACCCCGGAGTGCGTGCTGGCCCAGCTCAACACGCTGCGGCAGCACGGCCTGTTCACGGACGTGACACTGTGGGCGGGCGGGCGCCTTCCCCTGCCACCGCGCCGTGCTGGCCGCCTCCAGCCGCTATTTCGAGGCCATGTTCAGCCACGGGCTGCGCGAGAGCCGGCGAGGCCGTGCACTTCCGCGACAGCCTACACCCCGAGGTGCTGGAGCTGCTGCTGGACTACGCCTACTCGTCGCGTGGCCATCCACGAGGAGAACGCCGAGTCGCTGCTGGAGGCGGGCGACATGCTGCAGTTCCCCGACGTGCGCGACCGCGGCCGCCGCCTTCCTGGAGAAGCAGCTGGCGCCAGCCAACTGCCTGGCCATGCTGCTGCTGGCGGAGCCGCACCAGTGCCGCCGGCTCCGCGAGTCCTCCTGGCGCATGTGCCTGGGGCACCGAGGCCGTGCGGCACAGCGAGGCCTTCGCCAGCCTCTCCAAGGACACGCTGCGGGCTCTGGTGTCCAGCGACGAGCTGGAGGACGGAGGCCAGCGCGCGTCTTTGAGGCCATCCTGCAGTGGGTGCGGCACGACCCCGAGGGCCCGCCAGGCCCACCTGCTGGAGCTGCTGCACAGCGTGCGCCTGGCCCTGCTGCCGGCCGACTGCCTGCGGGAGGCAGTGGCCCGCTGAGGCCCCGCTGCTGGCGGCGCCGCGCCCAGAGGCTCATCGCTGAGGCGCTGTGCTGTAAGAGCCGCATCCTGCAGCACGGCGGCGTGGTCAGCAGCCCCTGCGCCCGGCCTCGCAAGGCTGGACACACGCTGCTCATCCTGGGCGGCCAGACCTTCATGTGCGACAAGATCTATCAGGTGGACCAGCGCCAAGGAGATCGTGCCCAAGGCTGACCTGCCCAGCCCCGCAAGGAGTTCAGCGCCTCCGGCCATCGGCTGCCGCGTGTGCGTGACGGGCCGCGCGGCTGCCCGGGAACGGGGTCTCCAAGGACGTGTGGGTGTACGACACGGTCGCGCGAGGAGTGGTCCAAGGCAGCGCCCATGCTCATCGCCGCTTCGCCACGGCTCGGCTGAGCTGGAGAACTGCCTGTGCGTGGTGGGCGGCCACACATCGCTGGCCGGGGTCTTCCCCGCCTCACCATCCGTGTCCCTGAAACAGGTGGAGGCGCTATGACCCGGCGGCCAACAAGTGGGCTATGGTGGCCCCCGCTGCGGGATGGCGTCAGCAACGCCGCGGTGGTCAGCGCCAAGCTGAAGCTCTTCGTCTTCGGGGGCACCAGCATCCACCGTGACCTGGTGTCCAGGGTGCAGTGCTACGACCCGGGCGAGAACCGCTGGGCCATCCGGGCCGAGTGCCCGCAGCCGTGGCGCTTACACGGCGGCCGCCGTACTGGGCAGCCAGATCTTCATCCTGGGCGGTGACACGGAATTCACCGCCCCGGCTGCCTACCGCTCGACTGCGACACAGACCAGTGGACGGCGTTGGGGACATGACGGCGAAGCGCATGTCTTGCCACGCCCTGGCCTCGGGCAACAAGCTCTATGTGGTGGGCGGCTACTTTGGGACCCAGCGGTGCAAGACGCTGGACTGCTACGACCCCATCAGACACGTGGAACTGTGTGACCACCGTGCCCTACTCCCTCATCCCCACGGCCTTCGTCAGCACCTGGCGCCACCTGCCTGCCTGAGCATGCATCCTGGGACCCCCTTCAGCTCAGCTGCCCCTGCCCGTGGGCAGAACACGCGACCTGACTGCCTATGGGGACAGTTTGCTGCCCACTGCGGCAAGTGTGGGTGCCCGTGTCTGGGCCCAGCGGAGCAAAGAGGCTGGCGGCTCTCGGCCTCGGGCCCACTGGGGCTGGAGCACGAGTCCACGGGACTGGCTGGAGGCTGCGTGTCTGGGACAAACAACTCCCTGCGGCTGAGCCAGCTCACCCCAGCGGGGAGGGGCTCCCGGTGCCCCTACAGTGATACCCCGACCAGAGTTGGGGGCCCCTCGCCAGCCAGCAGCACCAGAAGCAGCCTTGGAGCTGAGCACCCCCGGGCAAGCACCCCAGAGCACTCATGGCCTCACGGGAACCAGCAACAGCACCGGGAGCCTCTCTAGGTCCTGTAGCTGAGGCTGCCTCTGAGCACAGCCACGAGGGCGCCCCCCACGGGTGCGTCAAGTCAAAGGTCCTGGTCCAGTCTGTGGCCACCAAAGCACACACTGAGAGCACAAGGGCTGGTGGAGCTGCCCCCTGCACAGCGGGCCAGCCCCCTGCCCACAATAAAGCACTGAGACGGCCCCCTGCCTCCCTGGTGCTGTACTCGGGTGCTGAACGGGCTGGGGAGCGTGTCTAAGCCAAGCCTTGCTCTGTGCTGGGGATGGGGGTAGGGGGCTCCCGCCAAGCTGGGGAAGGAGCAGGCAGGAGGGAGGGGCAGGAACCAGGGGGTTGGAGCAGAACCATCCCCACACACCCCAGTGGTGCACCCATCTGGAGTTGGGCAGGCCAGTGCCAACTGGACACCCGCCAGCCTCAGCCCCAGGCCTCCCCATTTCTGTTCAGCCCTCTGAGGCCTGCCTGCCCATGGGTAGTTGGCAGAGACCACGCGGCTCCCCCAGAGCTCTGGTGACCCTGAGAGGCATCCGAGCCCTCTGGCTTCCCCGACTTGGCCTCGCGGTCTCCCCGCATGCCACTGTGCCCGCAACAGGCCCTGCCGGCAGCCACTCACCTCCTGTCCCCGAGCTGCAGAAACAAGCTCTGCTGGAGCGTGGCCGGCGCAGACAGACACAGGCCAGGACACACTGCAGACACAGAGACTTTTATTGTCCAGGGCCGGGCATTATAGAAGCCACAGAGGGGCTGGAAAGATAAATAACAGACAAGGCCCAGAGGCCAGGGCAAGATTACAGGAAAAACAGACAAAACGGGACAGTTTAGAAACTTCAACTTTCTACATAATTACACATGACTGTCCAGCGCCTGGGCTGTGCTGGGGTCCGAGGCAGAGGGCCACCACCTCTGGCTCTGAGCCAGGGCGCCCCAACAGCCAAACCTGGCTATGTGGCAGGGATCAGGCTAGGGGCGAGGCCCCCGCCAGGCCAGCCCAGCCGGGCGAGGGAGCCTGGACAAGGAGGAGGGGGCACACTTGAGGACAAGGTGCCCGCACTCCTCAGAGCCTCTGACCTGGGCCCATCGGCCAGGGCCACACTGAGTGGGTCAGAGGGCCGGGGACCTAGGGGACAGGCTGGTAAAGGTGCCCTTCCCCATTCAGAGAGCAGCAGCAGCTCACAAGTGATCGTCTCCAAGGGGCAAAGAAAGTGCGCGGCCCTGACCAGGGACTACAGCCTGGGAGGGCTCCAGGGTTCGTCTGTCCCCCCACACCTAGTGGCCATCTGGAAGCCTGAGCTTGCTAACAAGGGCTCCCTGTGGGGGGGGTGCCCGGAGCAGTCGCTAACGGTCTCCCTGTGCGGGACCACCTGATCCCCTGCTGTGGTTTCGTTTATGTGTGTGAGTGGAGAGACCCACTTGCTTTTACAAACCAGAGCAGCGTCAGTGCTGGTTCTTGCCCACAGAGCAGGAGGCAGACGCTGGGGCGCCCAGGCAGGCCCGGGCAGCATGGCCGCCGCTGACCCACTGGCTTTGTTCTGAAGGGCACGAAGTCCCACAACAATGGGGAGTGCGGCTCGGGGGTGCATGCCCAGCTCCCCAGCAGGAAGGCCCCTCCAAGGTCCTCTGCTGCACACATTGCACTGGGGGTGGAGAGCCCTGGGCAGCATGTCCACTCTGGAGTGGCGAACACACACACACGCACACACACACACGCACGCACACGCACACACACACAATAAATAGGGTAATAGTGACACCAGACCTCTCGGATAGACTCGGGCACAGCTCTCCGTCTGCAAGGCCAGCTCGCAGTCCCTCAAAGCACCATGGGTAATCTGTTCTCATTGGAGAAAATCCTCCAAGATCCATGTCTCGAGGGCAGAAAGGCAGGAACCAAAGGCCACATTTAAAACACAGAAAGTTCCAGGCTTTTCCCTGGGGAGTAACATAAGTGGTGGGTGTCCAGTGCCTTGGCCTGTCCTGCACAGGCCAGCTGAGTCCAGGCCTCAAGCCAACCGAGGAAGTGTGGCGGGGACGGAGGAGGGGCAGAGAGGTGCTGGCAGCAGCCCTGGACGGCCCGGGTAATAGCATGAGGACTTCCAGCCGGAACAGTCTTTAGGAAGCCAGATCCCGCCGTGGGCCTGGCCAGAGCACTTTGGGTTAGCACAGCCGGCACCGAGGGCCAGGTCAGGATCACGGCAGGAGACCACGGTCACTTCCCAATGGCCAGTGACAACCAAAAAGTGTCACACCGCAGGGTGCTAAGAAGGAGGTGCCCCCAGGTGGGCGGGTTCACCATGCTCTGGCTCTCCTCCACCCAGCGCTCTCCTAAATGGACCAGATGCCAGGGGGGGGCACAGAACCCAGCCTGGGGCCGTGGGCAGTGTTCTACCAAGGCTCGCCCACAGGACGTGGCACCGCCTGCCCGATCGATCGCTGGCCGGATGCTCGGCCTGTGCTTCTGCCCCCGTCAGAGCCGTCTAGGTCAGCCCTCACTGGGACCCTCTTCTCGCCAAGACCCTGGCCGGCCTTCTGGGACCTCATTCTTCCTCCGTGGACCGATGCTAGGCCAGGTCCCGGCGCGGAGGCAGGGGTAGACGCGGGCAGGTAGGGGGCTCCCCGAACTCAGCAGAAGATCTCCCTCTCCCTCCGCTGCCCGTCGGCCACGGGGGCCATCTGCAAAGGGCCAGGCGGCAAGTTCAGGACGGCGGAGGCGCTGCCCTCACGCCCCCAACTCACACCTGAGGGGTGGGGCTGGGGCAGGCCATGGCGGCTCCCAACTGTCCCAAGGAGTTCGGCTGCTGACCACTACTACCTGGTCCAGAGCACTGGAACTGGGCTTGGGGCTCCCAGAGTCAGGGGCAGGGCGGAGCAGGGTCAGCTGGGGCTGGGGCCCTCAGGACACTCACCAGAGGACTGAGCACGGCCGCCTCTGCCCTTCTTCTTCTCCTTCTTCTTCTCCTTGGGCTTGGCCAGGCCGAACAGGCGTGTGGAGCTGGGCGCGGGTGCTGGGCTTTGCCCCTCCTGCTGCTTGTGTGTCTGGCTGGCAGAGCTCAGGAGGTGGAAAGGCCCCCTTTTCCTTGTGTGTCCGAGAGAGGCTGTTTCTTTTGGGGGACACTGAGAGGTCCGAGTCCAGGGAACCTGATTTGGCCACGGGGGGGTGTGGAGGGCAGCGGGGGGCTCCTCGGGGCTGGGCAGGAAGGACGGAATCCTCAGCAGCTTGGTGTGCGAGTGGGAGCCCTGTGCGGGACAGACGGGGGTCAGCAGGGCTGCCCAGTGGGCGACTCCCGCCTGCGCCCCGCCCGGGGGCCCTCGCACCTGCCCCTCGCGCTCGAGTCGCGTTTCAGCTGCTCCTGATCGCGCTCCAGCTGCTTCTGGGCGGCGCGAGTCGCTCGAGATCGGCCTGGTAGGCCCCGCGGCGCTGCTGCAGCGCCCCCGCTCGCGCTCCAGGTCCTGCTGCCCGCGCCGCACCTCGTCCTCGCGCTGCGCCAGGCGGCGCCTCCGCCTCCTGCAGCGCGCGCTCCCGCGTCCCACTGCCGCTCCGCGCCGCCGCTGCTCGTCCAGGTGCTGCGCCTGCTGCCTCTGCAGCTCTGCCAGCTCCTGCCGCTGCTTCTCCAGGCTGCGCTGCTTCTCCTGCTCCGCCAGCGAGCTGGCCCCAGGGGGCCGCGCCGGCGCCCGCTCACTCAGCAGCAGCTTCTGGTCCTCGATGTAGCTGTCCTGCCGCAGCACCACCCCCTGGGGACACGCGAGACGGCCATGGGGCGGAGAACTCACACCTCAGGGTCCCTCCGCCTGTGCTCCCGCCCCACCCAGGAGGGGGCACGCTACCTGCAGGGAGCTGAGCAGCTCGTGGAGGTGGGCAACGCTCTGGACCACCTGCTGCGGGGGTGAGAGGGCTGTTCAGTCGGAGCCTCAGTCTCCAGTCCTGGCCCCCAGGAGCCCCCACTAGGGCCGTGGCCAGAGGAGACAAACCCCTGCAGTCGCCAAGCGCCAAGCCGGGCTCCAGAGAAGCCGCCACAGCAGCGCAGGCAAACACTGCAAGGTGGGGAGCCCGTGCACCCCCTCAGGGGGACCCCACTAACAGAGCGGCCCAAAACCAGCCAGAAGGACAAGCCCATAGGCGGGCAGGAAGGAGGCTGTACCCAGAGACGGCAGGGACTGCGGCCCAGCACACGCGCAAGGGGCCCGCGCCCATGTTCTAAATCTGAAGGCAGGACAGGCAGAAGCAGTGAGGCAACCGCATGCCAAAAGCTGACCTTCGCCCCCCATAAAAGTCAGGCCCTGGGTGTGGGGGCCTGGTCTGCACGCTGCCTGGTGCACCTGGCCCTGGAGGGTGCCTCAGCTTTCGTGGGAGCACCCACAAGCACAGCACAGCAGCAGCCACGGCCCAAAGAAGCTACCAGGGGTAGAAACCCCAAGCATGCGTTCCCGGCAGTGCCTGGGGATTTGCCAAAGAGACACGAATGCCCAATTATCTAATATTATAAAGGTTTCAACCTTATTGGAATCAAATAAATGAAGAAACAAAGACTATATGAAATTATCAAATCAACAAAAAAAAAATTTTTTTTTTTGCTTTTTGGGTCACCCCCGGCAATGCTCAGAGGCCACTCCTGGCTCTGCACTCAGGAATTACTCCTGGCGGTGCTCGGGGACCATATGGGATGCCGGGGATCGAACCTGGGTCAGGCGTGCAAGGCAAACGCCCTCCCCGCTGGGCTATCGCTCGGGCCCCAACAAAACATGAATTTAGAGAGAACATTCAGGGGCCAGAGACAATACAGTGAAGACACTGCCTTGCTGCTGGGAAGCCCAGTTTGATCCCTGAGCACTGCCTGGAGACCTGAGCCACGGCGGGCATGGCCCCCAAATACACTAATAGCAACAACAGTAAGTGTGCAGGGCTGCGGATGTGGCTCAGCAGCTGGGCACAGGCCTCAGGCGTGTGGGCTCCTGTACAGTACAGCATGCTGCAGCCCAGGCTGAGTGAATCCCAGGTCCCAGGGAAGCCTGATGTGGGGATGCCAGAGGGCAGGAGCCCGGGCAAGGTGAGGCAGGGCCCGTGCGGGAGGCGGCAGCGGGCATGGGCTGAGCGAGGGCGGTGGCTCGGGCTGCCGGCATGTACTGTGCGAGCAGCAGCCCGCCAGGGACAGAACACCACTGACCATTCCCAGGCGGCTGCACTCAGCTGTGCACGAGAAAAGGCTACACTAGACTCTGAGCTCTGTCGCTCTCAGGGCGGGCTCACGGCCACTTGCTTTTTGGGGACAATTTCCAGATCCCGAGGTGATGCAGGGGAGAGGGGCGCAGCTGAGCAGGGCTGGAGCTGGGAACCGCCCCCTTACCTCACTGTTTCTTTTCAGCATAAACACCAGGTTCGGCGTTTCCACCCTAGCAAACAGGAACAGGCATTAAAGTGGGCACACAGGGGTGAGGCTGCAACCCCAACGTTTCAGAGACCATGCAGACCAACACACTTTAGGAAATCTCGCGCGAATACGGGCGAGAGCAGGAGTGCAGGGCTGCCTCACTGCACACGGCCCAGGCGGAGCCCCGATGGGCAGCGCATAGCTCTGGGTGTCCCCCAGCCTTGAGCCAGGCACCGCTTGAAGAGGCCCAGTCACAAAGACCCTGAGATGAAGTTGCGTCCTGGGGGCCGGGCTGTTCTGGAGCCTGGCGGAGGGACAGCTGGGATGGCACAGTGCCCCCAGCCAGGGACAGGAGCAGCGCAGAGACCCCAGCCCCAGAATCCCCACGTGCCTGTGCGGGGCCAATCACAAACCTTCTTCAGGCCACTGTCCGACTCTGTCCTCCTGAGGTCCTGGCCCTCGTCCCCCTCATCCTTCTCACCTCCTGGACAGACATTGCGTTTTTCTCAGTGGTGTCATGCGTGATTCAAGAAAGGAGACAACACACACAGTTTCCGGGACTCATAGCACCCGCCCCAGGAGCCCGCAGCACAGGAAGCCACTGGTCCAGGCTCACGGCCTGCTGACCAATGGGAGCAGAGCTCAGAGTTGGTCAAGTGAGTGTGCCCTAATGAAGTTATGAAATTTGCCTCTGAATGGATGGACATGGAAAGGATCATGTTGAGTGAAATTAGCCGGAAGGAAAGAGAGAGACATAGAATGACTGCATTTATTTGCATGACATAAATATATCAGGTGGTCTTACCAAAAGTGGAAATTACGTAAGCGTGAGGGAGTCAGAGATTAGGTAAGACAGAGAAGGGGACATGTGTGAATAAATGTAGAAAGGGCTGATACCAACCTAGAACTGAGCATTAAATACAGGCAAAAAAAAATGCACATGATGGCTTCCAAGTGTATGTAGTGCAACCCACAATGTGTAGGAGAAGGAAGGGAGAGAGAGGGAGAAAAAAAAGAGATAAAGAACCTGCCATTTAGGCAGGCTATGGGGAGGGGAGGGAACTGGGACATTGGTGGTGGGAAATGGGCACTGGTGGAGGGATGGGTGCTGGAGCACTATGTGACCGAAACCTCCAAACATGAACAACATTGTAATTGTATATCTCACGGTGGTATAATAAAATGTTTAATTAAAAAAAAATAGTGAGTGTGCCCTGCGGGAGGGACGGGAGAGGGCCAGCCCAGGCGCACTGACCTTTACACGTGCTCATCTGGTGGCTGTCAAAGCCTCCGAATGTCTCTGCTCTCCGGGGCAGAGACACAGGACCACCGCACCGTCCTGTTCCGCGGGGCTGCTGGATGCTGGCACGAGGGGGGCCGCCCAGGCTCCCACTCACCAGGCTCTGAAGGGCCTCCACTGGGAGAGAGGGACAGGAACAGTGACTCATCCTCGCGGCAGCCAGAGGGGCGCAGTGCAGCTGGGGAGCAGGGGGCTCAACACCCGCCGGGCTGCCCTGAGAGCAGGTCACCAGGGAGAATCGGGGGAAGCCGGGCAGCTCCCGGCCTTGAGAGCAGGGAGGGAAGTGGGGCTGACGGGCGAGAGGGGGCCGAGCCAGCGGGGGATGCTGGCCCTTCCCAGAGCGAAGCCCTGAGCTCTGCGTTCTCCAACCTCAGCGCAAGGGCGTCCCCCTCCACCACTGCGTCCGGACAGGAGAGCCGAGCGTGAAGGCGGAGCTGCAGGGGAAGCTGCAAGCACAGGCGGAAGGCCCTGGCACTGCCCGCAAGATTCCGAGGCGAGTCCCCAGGGGCGGAGAGCAACACGCCTCTGGCCTGCCAGAAACTGGCTTTACAGAAAAAAGGGAACGGGAAGGGCCAGGCAGGTGTTCAAGCCTCTGACTCCATCTGCATCTCGGAAGGAGGAGAAGAATAAAAACCACCAGAGAAGGGGTTAGAGTGATAGGACAGCAGGGAGGGCATTGGCCTTGCATGCAGCAGACCCGGGTTCGATTCCGGCATCCCATAGGGTCCCCTGAGCACCGCCACGAGTAATTCCTGAGTGCAGAGCCAGGAGGAACCCCTGAGCATCACTGGTGTGACCCAAAAAAGGAAAAAAAAAAACACCAAGGAAGAAAACCTAACTTTGAGCTGCTTCCAAGGCAAACCACCTGCGAAAGGAGGGGATGGAGCAGGCGGGCTGCGGGGAGACTTCGGCAGACAGGAGGGGAGCACACCAGAGCTGGGTCTGTCGGGAACACCTGATCCAAGCGGGGAGTGCCGAGGAAGCGGCTCACAGCGGAGGAAGCCGGCCTTCCTGTGTGCCGAGCCCCACCACCAGAGGGAAACGGCCTGCGTGTGGCTGCCCAGGGACAGGAGGGGGACAGGGCTGACACGGTCACCGTCAGGGGCGGGGGCGGCCGTCACCTTCGCTGATGGCGCTCTTCATCAGCGGGGCTCCTCTGAGCGCCTCCTCCGTGTTGGAGCGGAAGAGCGCGCGGGGGCTGGGGCTGGGGGTGTCCTCCGGCAGCGCCATGTCCCGGAAAATCATCTCCTTCTCCTCCAGCAGGAGCAGGATCTGCTGGTCCTTCTGCTGCAGCTGCTCTGCAGGGCGCGGGGAGGAGGAGCAGAGGCTGAGGCCAACACGCAGCCCCTCGGGCCGGCACCCCTGAATTCCACTGGCCTCCCCTCCAACAACCATTCTCCCCAGGTCCTGTCCACTCGGATCTGGTTTCTCTTCTGTTCCTTATCTACCAGCACTGAGAGGAGGTTCAGCCTGAGGGCACGGCCCCTAGAGCCCGAGGGCACAGCATCCCAGAGCCGCGAGGGCACAGCATCCCAGAGCCCGAGGGCACAGCATCCCAAAGCCCGAGGACACGGCCTCCCTGAAACCCAAGGGCACGGCCCCCTGAAACCCAAGGGCACAGCCCCCAGAGCCTGAGGGCACAGCATCCCAGAGCCCAAGGACACAGCCCACCAGAGCCCGAGGACACGGCCCCCAGAACCCGAGGGCACGGCCCCCAGAACCCGAGGACACGGCCCCCAAAACCTGAGGACCACGGCCCCCAGCCTTACCTTTTAGCTCCCGGGCTCTGGTGTCCAGCAGCCTCTTCTCCTCCTCGCTCTCGCTCGGAACTCCCTCATCTTCATCCCTGTTCCTGGTGCAGCACACAAACTCAGCATCCAAGTGGCTGCTGTGCCACATCGGGGTCTGTGGGGCACCCTGAGGCCTGAGTGGGGGAGAGGAGGCGCGCAGACTCACAGGGTGTTGATCGTGTCCTGAATGGTCTGGATCCAGCTGTTCCGCTCCTCCTTGGAGCCTGCGTGCACCTCCACCATCTCCGGGTCCTTCACGCCCATGCTGATCAGGAACAGCCCTCTCTCCTCGTGCGCCACCTCTCTGACAATCAGCTTCTTTAACGAAATCACCGTCGACTTCTGGTCCTGGGAAAAGGGGTGGGCAGAGTGGGCCATAAAGATGCGTGCCAGGGGCCCAACCCTGGGGAATCTGGTGTCCCCTAAGCCTGGGTGGGCAGGGGGTGGGGCAGGGATCTGAAGTAAACAGGCTCTGTCTGCTTAACCACAGCAGCCTGAGGACAGAAATGCTGGTGTTGCCCCTGCAGGCCACATGGCTCGCTCATGGGCTAGACATGACCGGTTTCCTGGGTGGCTGCTCGGTGCTCCAGGCCAGCATCACCCACCAGCCAAGCACACGCGAGAGAGCCTAGTGCCACGACAGCTCCATGACAAATGCCCAAAGTGCTCAGGGAGGCTCTGAGGGGGGCTGGGGAGAAGCCCGCCCTACCCACCCTGCCGCTGCCCTCTCTGGCGCAGACAGGGCCCAGCTTACCAGTGAGGCAAAGGCGTACTTCTGGTCTTTCTCTTGCAGGAAAACCAGGATGTCCGAGAGCAGGACTGCCTGGACCTCTGGGTGTTGAAAAGGATGGTCAGAGCTTTACCAGACTCTCAGCCAGACCCTCCGTGGCCAGCCTCTGCCGGCCCCTGTCTGGGGATGGGCATGGCAGGGTCCCAGACACGCACTTTACCCACTCCCCACAGACACGGCGCTGGGCGTGGGGCAGCAGAGCGCGCAGCAGAGCCAAGTCCAAGGGAGGCAGAGCCGCATGCCCAAGCCAGAGCCCATCACCCGCACCCACGGGTCTCGGGGGAAACCCCAGAGAACCACGTGCTGGTAGAGGCAGCAGCGTCTGATCTGGGGGTCCCCGACCACCCTAGCCTCTGTGCGTCCTGTGAGGCTTTCAGGAGAGAGGCAAGAGGGGGGGCCGGGCGTGCAAGCCCCCATGGCACTGTCCCGCTGCCCCGCCCTCCAGGGTCACTCTCCTTCGACATCACTCAGCTCTCCAAGCTCTGAAACACGAGTTTGGGCGCTGGACCCTGAGGTTGGCTTTATGATCAGAGGGGCACCAGGGCCCCTGGCAGTGCCCACATGGGTGCCTAGGCCTCGGCCCACATGACTGCAGCCCTGAGACCCCCCCACCCCAACCCCGGCCAGGCCGGCCCCGCTCCTCGCCCACCTTTCAGCCTCCCGGTCGTGCTCTTCAGAAACACGCTCCCGTCCCGCACCAGCTTCTTGCGCTTCAGGTCCTCCTTGGCGAACATCTGGCCGCTCTTCATCCTCATGATCGACTTGCTGTCTGTCTTCGTGTAGATCTCGTGGAGCGGACTTTCTTCTCGTACGCGCCACCTTGCTGTCCACGGCTCCAATCACCTCCTTGACCAGGCTCAGGGCCTGAGCCACCTCTTCCTGCTCAGCGTCATTATCTTAGAAGGGAGGCATACGTGGGTCTGGGCCTTCCAGGGGCGAGGAAGGGCAGCCCCTCCCTGGGCTCTGCAAGTCCCGGCCACCCCACTTCGCTGACATCACTGGACACTCATGCAAACAGCAAGCAGGTACATGGCCCCTTCCAAAGCCGAGAGGAGCGGGCAGCCTAGGACGGTGGACAGGGACACTGTCCATGGGGCTCTGGGCTTCCCCTGCACTGATCTGGGGTTGACCAGCTGTGGTGGCTGACGCACAGGGAGGGCATTCTCGCCCTGCTGGCCCCATGCCAGCGGCCAGGCCCAGGAGCCTCGACAGCTGGAGACATGGCCCCTCCCTCCTGCTCACACCCAGCCTAGCCACAGTCTAGACGATGTTTCAAGGTCTCACTCAAGGCTCCTAGGGTAAAACCAGGGCCTCTTCTCCACATGTAGGAAGACGGGAGGGGACAGTCCCTGGCCTCCGAGACAGCGGAGAGGGAAGACTCACCTTTGGTGCACTGCAGAATTCTCTGGAACAGCACTGGGTACTTGGTGATCCGCTGGGTGACGAGCAATATGCACTCCGGGATTCCAAGCCGCCGCACCACGGAACTGCTCATCTTCCTCTGCAGGGAGGGAAGCAGGTCAGGGGAGCAGGGGACGGCGCCAGGCGGGGAAGCGCCGGCGGCTGCAGAAGTACCTTCACGAAGGCCTGGAAGCGCTTGTCCCGGGTGTAGAGGTCCTTGAAGTAGCTCACAGACTGGTTGTGCTGCCCACAGAACCTGCCGTAGGTCTTCTTCAGGCGCTCGGCATTCTCCCGGAAAACTGGGGAGAGAGCCCAGGTCAGGCTCTAAGCCCATTAGGACACAGTCTTCGTCTGTTTGTAACCTCCCGGCCCCCTGAAAGAGCTCACTGCAATGCGGGCAGCTGTGCTGGAACACAGCCTGGCCCTGAATTCAGAGCCCCACAAGCAGATATGGGTGCATCAGAGAGCCCGTGTGTGTCAGAGAGCCCATGTGTGTCAGAGTGCCCGTGCGTGAGTGTCAGAGAGCCAGTGTGCGTGTCAGAGAGCCCATGTGTGTCAGTGCCCGTGAGTGAGTGTCAGAGTGCCCGTGAGCGTGTCAGAGAGCCCATGTGTGTCAGAGTGCCCGTGAGTGAGTGTCAGAGAGCCCATGTGCATGTCAGAGAGCCCATGTGTGTCAGAGTGCCCGTGAGTGAGTGTCAGAGAGCCCGTATGCATGTCAAAGAGCCCATGTGTGTCAGAGTGCCCATGAGTGAGTGTCAGAGAGCCGGTGTGAGTGTCAGAGAGCCCATCTGAGTGTCAAAGAGCTCGTGTGAGTGTTAGTGTGCGAGCCTGTGTGCGTGTCAGAGAGCCAGCGTGCAGGTCAGGAGCACCCTCTGCACAGACGCATGCGTGTCAGAGGGGCCCAAAGGCTCCCGCTGTCTCATTCACATGTACAGAGCTTCCAGAAGAGATAGAGCAGAAGGAGATTGGGTCATTTGTTGAGTGATAAAATGTTCTGAAATTGCGAGAAGAGCTGCACAGCTCTGCAAATACCCTGCAAACCTCTGAACTGTGCACTTTTAACGGAGGCTATTGGAGCACACAGCCCTGTGAATGTGGAGCATGGTGCACCATCTATAAGGCAGGCAGGCGGAGGGGCCAGAGCAATAGGACGGCTGGGAGGGCCTTTGCCTTGCAGATAGCCGACACAAGTCCAATCCCGGCATCCCATAGGGTCCATGTACACACCAGGAGCGACCCGAGCACAGAGCCAGGAGTAAGTCCTTAGCACCGCCAGGTGTGGCCCCCCACATGAACACTAATGTGCTCTACAAGGTCACGCTGACTCACACAGCAGAGATAAGAGCTCGGCGCGCAGGGGCACCCTCGGCTGACGGCACTGACCTGACTGACCAGCACGTCCCCCACCCTCCTGATGAGGAAGTTCCTGTCGCTCCTGTCCACCAGCGACTCCTTCCTGCGCTCCAGGATGCGCTGCAGGAACTGGCTGTGGATGCTGATGAGCTCGTCCAGGCAGGGGAAGAGCTGCTCCACCATCTGCTGCTCAAACAGCAGCTCCGTCATCACGCCACGGCTGTACACATCGCTCATGATCTTCAGCGTGCGCAGATGGTGTAGCTCCGTCTGCATCAGCTCTGTGGGGAGGAGGGGCCCGTGAGCAGCCTTCCCCTCCCAGCAGCCCCACCAGCGCCGCCCACGAGGATGCCCGTGGGTACCCAGCTCTCCCCCCAGCACCGCTGATCGCCACAGATGGGCACCCTGGATGCCGTCCCCAGGGCAGGCACAGCAAGTGCCTGGGCCGCCCCTTTCCTAACCCTGAGGTGCTCTCTGCAGGAAACGCTGCACTACGCACACTTAGTTCTGCCTCTAGAGGGGCTGAGGAGCCGGCTGACCCATGCCCAGCAAGCTGTCTAGGGCCGGCAGAGCCGCCCCGCCTAGCCAGCACGAGCCGGAGGTGCCGGGACAGGGCGGAGAGAAGAACAGGCCTCGGCAGTGGCTCAGCTTTCCTGGCCCCTACCCCTAGTCCAGCCTGAGGAGCTGTTGTCAGCACTCTTGTCACAAGGACAGTTCACAGATCCACGGGACGGAGGGAGGGCAGCGGATAACCCCGGTGGGCTTTAAAATAGATGCCATTGGGCTACATTGGCAAGTGATAGGGTCCAATGGAAATGTTGCTGGTGCCCGCTCGAGCAAATCGATGAATAACGGGATTCAAGTGATCAAGTGATCAAGTGGGCTTTAAAAGCTCAGCTTTTAAAAAGCATCTCTGAGATGCGCCACACAGGAAGATGGACTTTCCGGGCCCCTAAAGACCCAGAGGGGAACGCTGAGAGGGGCACAGCAGGGTGAGCACAGCACAAAGAGAACCGCACCGTAAATCACTTCCTGCCGCTTCACCACCTCCTTCTTCTGCTGCTTCAGAAACTTGCTGTCCACGGTGCGACTCCAGGACTCTGCTTCCAGCTGCTTCGACTCAGCCTCAAAGTCCCCCATCAGCTGCCCTTCGTTCATGTCTGTCCCTGCCCAAGACAGCACAGATGGCAGGACCGGGCTGCACAGGGCCGCAAGGCGGGGGTAGGTGCCGGGCCCGGGCTCTCCAACCAACCTTCGGTCATGATGGCCCACAGCAGGCAGTGCTGGGACTACTGGGCCTCGAGACACCAAAGCCTCCACAGTGCCCTGGCGGGCGAGGGAGGGAGGGGGCCGGCGGCAACATCCCGCAAACACACGCGTGCCCAGCCCGTAGCGGCCCCTCTTACCCTCGTCTGTCAGGGACTCTGTGGACTCGTTGACTTTGCTGATCTTGTTCAGCGAGTCTGTGGAGTGTGACAGAAACTTCCAAGTGGTTGACATGCTCTCGTCACTGCCGACTCTGGAACGGGAAGTGGCAGAGTCAAGCCGTGCGGGGGCTGGGGACATCCCCGCAGGACTCGGAGAGGACCAGGGCCAGCCACAGGGGAGGCAGGAGCTTCAGCCACTGTCCTGTCTCTCCAGCTACCTAGTCCGTCCTGATAAGCTGCAGCCCAACTCTGGGGAGCGCCTGGCCAGGACACACGCCTTCCGCCAGGTGCCCCGATGTGCAGCCCTGCCTGAGCAAGTGAGGGCAGAGCTGAGCCAGCATCAGAGAGGGCCCATTCCCTCGACAGCAGCAAGGCTCTGGACCCCCAGCCGGCAACACCATCATCAGCCTGAGCTAGCGTCTGGGGGGTGTTGCAGGACTCCTAAGGGCCGCTGCATCTGCTCTGGATTGCCTCCCGCAAATCACTCTGTAGATAAGGGGGGTAGTCTAAATGTGGCAGTTTATCCGACCATGTATGCTATACTAGCTGGTATAAATATTCTCCCATGCTATCACAATCATCGTGGGACTAGCTAGATCTTACCAGCATATTAGCCTGGCCACGTAGGACACCTAAGTAATTAGACCAGAGAGAAATGCTGTTTGCTTCCAAACAAACAAGCATGGCTCCCTGATAAAATATAAAACTACAATGAAGTAGAGGAGACTTGTGAAGGCTTGGAGAAATATTTAACTGGCATTGGTGTTGATCTTTGGTACAGTGACATGCCATCTCAGAAACCCCCTTCTCTACATTTCAAAGGCATTCCCGGCTCAAAACATTAGCACAGTAAAGGCCCTAGGTGAGATGCAGGGAGGGATTACCTGAGGGCATTGGACCCTCCCTGCTTTCCATAACAATGGGAGGAAGGTCTGAGTTGGGGGGGGGGGGGTATAAACTAGCCGGTTCCCGCTCTCCCGGTCTTCTTCCCTGTGGGATCTTGCCTTGTGAGCGTTTATTCCCCTTGGAAGTTTTACACGTGGTGGTCGCCATCTTGGCCTACACGTGGCTGGGGTTCTAGCCTGGAATCCTAAGCATCGGGTTTTTCCTTTTGCTGATTTGTATGCCTGAACCTGTGATAAGTAAAGCCTTTAAAACTGCATCGGATTCCTGAGTGTTCATCCATTCCTCGCCGGCTCGAGGTAGAAGGGAACTTCGCTTCCCGGCACTGTCGGGACCCCGGCGGAGCGCCCGACATGGGGGGACCCCAGGAGGAAGTCAAGGTAACACTCCAGCCCCACAGGATGGAAACAATCACAGGAGCCAGTTGGGCCTGGCCCCTGGGCCTCCCTCCCCGCGAGCCTGACCCCACAGATGTCCGGGCTGACCCAAGGCAGACAGAGGGGGCCCACACTCCTGGCTCACTCACACCGCGATGTTCTGTATGGAGATACTCTTGGAGAGAGACATGCTCTGCTGTGAGCGCCGGTTTGCAGACAAGGGGACGGCAGCAGTCTCGTCGGCCAGGAGGACAGCCGAGCGTGGGCGCTCCTTGGGCTGAGAGGCTGCGAAGGAAGAAAAGGACAACAGCTGATGCCTCACCTGCTGGCCAGGTCACCTGGCAGCGCCCAAGATATGCAGTGACCATGGCCAGGGGCACTCTGGCAGTGTCTGACCAGGGCTGGGCTTGGGGGCATGTGAGCATCTGAGTGACCACATCCCGTCTTGATCTCTTCCTCTTAGCCCCGTGGTGAGAGCAGAAAGCTGGAGTCTCAGGGGGTTAGCAGATGGCCTCAGGAGCAAGGGTCAGTGCAGGGAGCTGACAAGCAGCACAAGTCTGGCCTGCCAGAGGCTGAGACGGGTCACAGAGATGAACCCGGGAGAACACCAGGCCGTGGGGCTCCCTGCGGCGAGGGGCTGGGAGCAGGGTAAGGAGCCCTGTGGGAGCGCAGCTCACTGGAGCTGGGAGCAAGGAGAGGGCAGGGAGCGGGGGAGAGAACAGAGGCGTCGGGCTCTGGCTGGGAGCGAGGAGAGGGCAGGGAGCGGGGGGAGAGAATGGAGGCGTCGGGCTCTGGGAAGTGGCGAGCAGGAACGGGGCCCCCTGCACGTGTGCCTCAACCGGGCTGAGGCCAGACTAGCGGACACTGCTGGCCACTCCCCAGCCAGGCCCCCAGCAGCTGGGACTCATCCTATGGAAGGGGTGCTGGGTCCCTCAGGACTGTCCCCAGGCACCTAAGCTCCACTGAGACACAGCCTGAACATCCCCAGGAGTGACCAGAGCTGAAGAAAGCGGCTCGGGGGCTGTCCACTGCGCGGTGTGGGGGGACTCCGCACAAACCAACACTGTGTGCAGTGAGCACCCCTTGGAGCCACGGGAAGCAGCAGGTGCGCTTGCCCCCTCAAGGCCAGAGCAAGCCCTACTGAGTAAGGGTCAAGGCGGAGCCCGTGGGGTGAAACACGGGTTCCGGACAGCGGCAGGGGGCAGGGTGGCCGGGCCTGGGAACCCAGGAGGAGTGGGGAGAGCAACGCAGGGTCCCTGAAGGCCACAGGGGCCCCGAGCAAGTAGCAGCACAACACATGCAGCTGCGAGAGGCCGAGGAGGAAGTGCAGGAACAACAGCACTCTCCGAGGCGGGGTGGGGCTTCGGGGCTCTCCACTGGGACACGGGCCCAGCCCACGAGGCCACTGTGGGGACCTCTCCCTGCGACCTGCCCTGCCCATGCAACAACCGGACACCCAGGGAGGAGAGAGAGGCTGGGAGCTAGGATGGGCCCAGTGTACACGGCTCGGGGCAGAGCAGAAGAGTGGGGTGCAGGGCAGAGGGCTGCATTCACTCGGGCTGCAAGACAGGCCAGTGTGCTTTATGCGGAAACAGGAAACAGACCTCCGAAGAAGGGACGCCAGCACAGAACTGAGGGGGTGCCGGAGCCGCAGCTCAGACAGGGGCGGGTGAAGGTCTCGCCCCACCTCACTGTCACCCGTCCATACGGCTGGGGTGGGGGCTCTAGGGGCCTGGAGGGCAGCACGGCCACATGAGGTCTCTGCATTCTTCCCGCAGATTCTGATTCTGAGGGTTGGGGGGGAGGGGACCAACCCAGCTTTCACCCCGACACACAATTCCAGAGGCCCACGGCAGGCTCGGAGGCAACGTCTCTCTCCGCAGCTCCCCTCACTGGTCACCAAGCAGGGGCTCGACTCAGCTCAGGGGACCCGGAGTCCGGAGCCAGGGCAGAAGTGGAAGCGGGGGTCACTCACGTTTATTTCTCATGATGACCGTGGGCAGTGACGAGGTGTCCTGGGCCTGCAGGCTCCCTCTGGGCTGCTGGAAGACAGGGACCATGAGTAAATCCTCAGGCAGGACGAGAGCTGGGGTCTGGCCCCTCCTGTCCCGGCTGCTGGCCTCAGCCTCGTCCTGCTACGCGCACTCAGCTTCAGCAGGGACAGCCAGGTGACAGGCCACTGAGATTACAGATACCAGCCAGGGGCTCAGGCTGACCCATGGGCCTGCACTCGCCTTCCATGGGGTGGGCACGCCCAGAAGAATGAGCGCCACCAGAAACCATGACTATTAGCAGTTGATGCTGGTGAATGTCAGGTGGACTCCGAAAGGCGGTGAAGGCCAAGGAGAGGGCCGAGCTATGGGACACCCAGTCCATGTGCCAGGCATGAGAAACCTGAGCTGATACGGGAGATGACTTTTCAATAACAGCATCAGCTCCCCCAAACGAGTGCTCAAAATGGCCCGACCCAGACTCTGAGTCTGTGGAATCAGTTCCTCGCAGAGCACCCAGAGCCCCAGGGACGAGGCCAGCATGTGGGGCATGCCCAGTCTGGAAATGGACCTCTGGGGGCGAGCTGAAGAGGCCGCCAATGAGTAGGGACCCCAGGCCTGAGGGACACCAAGGAGCAGCGTGTGGGCTGTCCGTCCACTGCCACCCCACCAGGGGGTCCTACATGAGGACAGAGGGGAGTGCCAGATGCTGTCACTTCCCCGGCCTCCAATCCTGGTACCAAATAATGAAAAGGAACCAACCCAAAGACCACGCCCTGCCCGGGCCAAGGACGAGTGGGCCCGGCCAACACCTCGGCTCCACTTACCTTCATCTTGACCTTCGTGCAGGAGACCAGGCTTTCCCGCAGCCCTTGTGAACCAAAGCACCGCAGCCTAGAAGAGGAGCAAACCCAGGGGGAACCGTGGAGCGATGCATAGCCCACCACGCAGCCACAGTGCCCTCACGAACAGGGCAGGAGGCCCAGCCAGCGGGCCAGGGACACCGCAGGGAGGAGGCGAGCAAGAGAAGGCGGCCAGCAAGAGGAGGCAGCGAGCGACAGAGAGAGGTCACTTCTGATGAACAGAACGGGAAGTCTGGAGCTTCGCGGCAGGAAGCAGAGGGGCCAGCAAAAGTAAAAGTGGAAGTGCGTGCGTCCCTCTACCGTCCAGTCACAGACCAAGTCCAGAAGCCCTGATCCAGCCGGTGGGGCCGGGAGGGCATCAGTCGCCAACCTGAGCTGGCTGACCACGCCTTTCAGGAGGGAGATCACGGACCCCGTGCAAATGTGCCCACATCACGTTCCCCCACAAGTGCAGCTGCCCCTCCCGGGTCAGGTCAGCACCTCCCACTGCGGCCATGCGGCTCAGGCGCCCGGTCAGAGCCCCCCAGGACCGTGCGAGCCCCCAGCACACATGAGGGAAAGCTTTTCACGTCCAGCCGGCTAGACCCGAGCGGCTCTCCCGACTCAGGTGTCGGCACAGCCGTGTCTGCGGAGTCTCGGGCTCAGTCTGGCACTGACCGTCTCTGACCGAGACCACTGGGCATGAGGAGCCGCGAGCCCCGCTGACACCAGCCCAGAGCTGTGTCTCTCACCTTGCCAAACAGACATCTGTGAAAGAGGCGAGAACCGAGCGGATCTCACACAGAGCACCCCGCGGTGCTGTGAGAACGCCAGAGGGCACTGACTCCCTCAACAAGATTCCCGATGACCGGAGCACGCCTCGTTCCCCAGAGCCCCTCGGAAAGGGCTCTCGGAGAGATTCCTCTGAACCTGAAAGCCGACAGTCCAGCCTTCAGCTGTGTCACTGCAGAGGCCTCACAGCAAAGCACAGCCACGCACTGCGGGGCTCTGGGGCTCTGGGACTGCGCCGGCCTTCGGCCTCTAACCCGGGGGTCTCGGAACTGCTGGACACTCCGCAGTTTCTCTTTCAACCGAGACAGAGGAGCTCGTCACCGGAGAGCAAGTGCTCAAAGGCCGGCTCGGCCGCCTCTGCAGAGCTATTTCCCTTGAAGGGTCGCGCCCGAGAGAGGACCTCACACAGGCTCTGCAGAGCAGCCCACAAGCAGGGCCCCTCCTGCGAGAGCCCAGAGGGTCTGCAGAGCTGCACTCCTTACTCCCAGCAGAGTGATGCCCCCTGTATGTGCCGAGACAGGCAGGCCTGGGCACACCCTCTTGGCTACCTCCGGGGCAGGCTGAAGCATCACCCCCAGGATATAAGCTCTGCCTCTATGGCTCCACCCCAACCTGGACAACCAGCCCCAAGAGAAACAACAGCTGGGAGATCAGCAACCAAACCCACTGAGGTGCCAACACATGTGCCACGATCCTTCCGCAGCTGCCGATGCTGCCAGCCTTGACCGGGGTACGCTGATTTCAAGGCATGGACACTAACCACAGTGCTGCGCAAAAGGCGCTCGCCCGGGCTCACCTGTGCCGACACACTGCTGCATGTTCGGCCGGGCGTGCAGGGAAGAGAGCAAGCAGGTGGGCGCTTACCTGCACAGGTATAGGCCTCCTTGGTGGTGAAGGGCTTGGCACACTGGCCACAGCTGATGGGCCCCACGATGGGGACAGAGCTGAAAGTGTGTCCGTTGACAGTCTTCTTGTCCTTCTCCTTCTCTTTCAAGTCCTTCTCCTTCTCCTTGATCTTCTCTTTCTCCTTTTCCTTTTCCTGCCAGAGAAGAGAGTCCAGCAGTTGGCCCAGGACCTGGGAGGTTTCTCTTTACCAGGGCATGCCGCCGGCTCTGGTCAAGAGTGGTTGGTGGGTGCTGTGAAACAGAGCAGCTGGACAGAGCACGGAGCAGCCCATGGCCACCATTCAGAGCAGTTCTCCGGCAGCTGCCATCTTGGAGGGCACAGTGACCATCACCAACCCTGGCTTCCCATGTCCCAGGTGACGACTGCTGCCGTGCTTTGAAACACTCCCACGAGTGGGTGCCTCAGCCTCAGGCAAGCAATGAGGGTAAGGCCTGGCCGTGGCTCCACACTCAGGGAAAGCGGCATCTACCTGCCCAGTGCTCCGCCACCCTGCAGCTGAGACAGCACCCTGAGCTCACCCAAAGGAAGTAGCAAGCCTGTCTCTAGTACAGGTGCGGGGCAACGAAGGCTTTAAGTGGGGGCACATCTGCCAGGCACAGGCCAGTCGGGCCTGGCCGCGAGCCCAGGGCTTCTTCCCTGAGACAACTGAGAACGAGAAGAGAGCGAGTCACACAGCATAAGGGCCCAAGTCCTCGGGGTCCCTGCCCAGAGCCCCCACTAGACTGAAACAGCTCAGATCTGCAAACACCGATTCATGCCAAGCCCTTTGGTGAACAGAATCTGACAATATACTCTAACGGCCAAACTGCTACACTTTAGAACTATGAAAAGTCATAAGAGGAGGAGAAGGGAGAAAAACAAATTACTTATCTTTACAAAGCAGGAAACCCCTCTGGGTAAGTGTCAATAACCACAAAAGTATGTAAAACTAAAACAAAAAAAAAAACAATATCCAAGACTCAACTTTTGTATTTCAAATGATTTACTTCTTTTCCACCAGACCTTGCTGAAATCTTCTCCGTGTTCAACTGAACACTTTCAACTGAAGAGCAGTTGACATTCTGCTCGTGAAAGCTAAAGCATGCCCCAAGTTAAAAAACAAACAGATGGAGAAACGCCGGGGCAGAGAGACAGGACACAGGTAAGGCAGGAGCTGAGCCACCATCCCAGGCTCGGTCCCAACTGCACGTGGTCCCCGGCCAGGTAAGGATGATCCCTGAGCACAAAGTCAGGAGTAAGCCCCGAGCTGCCGAGTGTGGCCCCAAACAAACGAACCAAAAGCCTGTGGCAGTGAGCATCCCTCCACCCTCCGGAGCTCTTCTGGTGCAAAAAGCACAGTAAAAGATCCCCTGGCCCTCTGCAGAGACCCCGCCAGCTCTCCTCAGCACACACAGATGCCACGGGCTCTGCCGCGCCATCAGGACTCACCTCCCCATGCCTGGCTCCTATGAACCTCACTGTTATGTGGGGGATGTCAGGGAACCGGCCCCATTTCACCGACATGGCTGACCCCCATGCCAGGAAGCGCCCGCAAGAGGAGGGGTTCATGCCGGCAGGGTAGGGCAGCGGCTCAGAGAAACCAAACCGTAGGAGGAAGCAGATATGGTTGAGAAAGGGAAGGAGGAGGCTGTGCTGGCTGTTTTCTTAAAATACTCTTAACCCTTTGACTGCTGCGGGCAGACGCACCCTCCCATGGGACAGGACTCCGGAAGTTCCCCCAGCTATGTGGGCAGCAGGTGCTGAGTGGCCCAGCAGAGGCCCAGCAAGGACAAGGCCACGGCCTCGAGGCCCGGAGCTGAAGAAGTCCACTTAGTTGTTCGAAAGAGCCCTCCTTTACGGAAAGCGGCTGCCTAGGAAACCCGCGCCGGGAGCTGGTGCCGGGCCCGTCTCTAAAGCTTCACTGCACCCCTGGGAAACAAGGGAACAGCCTGGAGAGGGAAGGATTCAGGTGCGGTGACAGGAAGGAAGGACCGCCCATGTTCCCTAGCTGACACTGTCAGGTGCAAAACAGCCACTGAAGAGCAGAAACCAAAACAGCACAGACCCCCAAACAAAAACCAAACAAATGGAGAGACCAGAGATGAGCCACCAAGCCCCAGCAGGCTGAGGCAGCAGGCACGGTCCACACCTGGCCTCTGACCGGAGGCAGCGAGGGAGGCGCATCTCACGGACACTGCCTCTCCCCGGCCCCTGCGCCTCTTTGCTACAGAGACCACAGGAACCAGCAGCCGGGCTGAGCGCCTGCAGAAACTGAACCCCTGCACCCAAAACACCTCTATCATCAGACGTAGACAATCAAAGGCACTTCTAAACCCTCTGGGCTGCTGCAGAGGGACAAAAAAAGAAAAGCAGTGTGAGGTGGGGGGCTGGAGGGGCTGGCTGCACCCCCACGATGTGTGTCAGGGTTTAACTTCTCCACGGCACAACAACGACAACTGCACTTGCATGAAACAGGCCAAGCTCTAGATACTGAGAGTCAAAAGCAGAAACTGTCTGTCTTCCTGTTACACTTCCTGTTTGGGCTCTTCCCCCTTTTCAATCCATCAATCCCGTTCTCGATTAACTGGGGTTTGTGATGGCAGTTCTCCAAAGCACACATGGGTCAGTACTTACTTTCCCACACAGGCACATTTCTACGAGCCCCAGGGAGGGAACCCGCCTGCTGCCATGTGGTGCCGGAAGCTCCTTTGATCGTTTAAGGACCAGAGACCAGGGGCTGAAACCAGCTGTGCATGCAGCAAGCCTAGTCCTCACAGTCACCCGAGGACTGACCCAGAGCAGCCCCAAGCACAACCAGGTGTGCAACCCCCAAAAGGAAAAGGGGGAAAAGAACAAACTGCCAGCGTGTGTGACCATCGGCACAGCACGACATTATTCAGCAGCTAAGAGAAATGACAGCTGGCCCAACACCTCCAGGGCACACGGCTCTGCTAGAGTGTCCACTTGCGTCCAGTGGAGCGCTGGCCCAAGGGCGCAGCATTGAAAGGGGTTGCCGATATGGCTGTGCACCCTGCTGTCACACTGACAAAGGCCACTTGTTCTAAAGGGGTCAAAGGACAACTTACTGAGAGCAGCTGCTGACCTGGAAATGTCCACACTGAGAGGTGACCGCGATGTGGGTCCCAGGCAGGGACCTGAGAATGCACAGTGGGGGCATGCGGCCACAGTCTGGGGAAATGAGGCCACACTGCTGGGGACACGCAGGCCTGAAAGCCCGAATTCTGAAGCTGTATCCGAAAGAGGAACAAGGCTGATTGTGAAAGAGTGTTGTCACTCTGACCCAAGGGACGAACAGGGGCCAGAGGGTGGGTGATGTCACCTCTGCTCATGAGGCCACTGCTGAAACACAAACTACCTTCTCCCTTCTGCCCATCCCGACCCTGCCAGCAGACCCGTCCTGTGACGCTGACCCCGGCAGAGGACGGTGTTCTGTGAGGACCGTGTATGCGGAGAGGAGAGGAACAGAGGCCAGGATCTCTGAGCATGAGCTCTGCCGTGATTGTGTCCGCTTCTAGGGCCCAAGGGCGCCCGGAAAAGCACGAAGGGCTGGCAGGGCCTTCATCAGACCTGGGGTCCAGTTCCACACTTCTGGACCCCTCACCCCCAGCACACGTGCCTCAGCGAGAGTCACTGGTCTGCCCTGAAACTTGTAGTCGCTGGGGGAAAGAAAGGAAGAGTGGGTAGGTGGGAGGTGGAGAGGCAAGTGTGGAAAGGTCCTGCTGTGACATGGCCCTGCGAATCTGTGAGTAAACTCCGTGTCTTCCATGTTAACACACTTTTTTTTTTTGGCTTTTTGGGTCACACCCAGCAATGTTCAGGGGCCAGTCCTGGCTCAGCACACAAGAATTACTCCTGGTGGTGCTCAGGGGACCATTTGGGATGCTGGGGAAGGAACCCAGGTTGGCCGTGTGCAAGGCAAACGCCCCTCCCTCTGGACTATGGCTCCGGACCCTAACACACACTATTTTCAAAAGATGGGAAGAGTGATTTCTCTAGGTGGTTATTGCAGGCGACCATTATTATTAATATTACTGTCATTATCATCATTATTGTTTGGGGGAAAGAGTGGGGAAAGCCAGGCCACACCCAGCAGTGCTCAGGGCTACCTCCTGGCTGTGCTCAGGGTGCACTCCTGAAGGGCAGGGGAGACACTCAGGGGTGCTGGACACTCAGGCTGGGGTCCGCTGTGCAGGCAAGAACCTCACCCCCTGCCGTCTTCCCAAGCCCTTTGTGACCTCGAAGCCCAAATACAGGTATTTTAATTCCTAACCCACGTGTGCGGACTAAGCACCAGGTGCCTGGGCTGTGGGTCAGAGGATCGTCAGCACAGGACACCCCCAGCCCCAGCTGTGCCCCGACAGCAGGCCCGGCCCACCCAGTGCTCACCCGACTCTTCTTGCTGCTCGACATCTTGTTCTTGATGTAGCTGAAGGTGCGGCTGACCTTGGTTCCACTCTTCCCTTCGAAATCTTTCTTGGAGGGGCTTGGAGGCAGGAAATTATAGTTCTCTTCCGTTATGCTGAACACAAGCAAGAGTAGTGTTCTTAAGGCCACAGCCATTAACTGGTTTGTGGCACTCCCCCCCCCACCTGCCCAGTGTTCCCAACATGGTGCTCAGTGGACCATGGGGTGCTGGGGATCAAACCTGGGGTCCCCGCATGTAAAACACGAGCTTCAGTCCGTGAGCTTATGTGACACCCAGCCTTGGGTGTCACACTGGAAACACTGAAACACCGCCCTGTGACCCACGATGGAGTGCAACATGCGAGAAGAGTATGGCATCAACTCATCAAGCCTCTTCCCGCAGTCGTCTCCGACCTGTTCACTGACGTGGGTGTCAGAGCACAGAGGGCGGTGCTGTGGGGCTCTGAGACCACCATGCCAGGAGCAGGACACAGGGCACCTGGAAGGCGCCAAGCTCAGCCATGCTGCATGTCGAGGCTTGTTGCTGGGCAGAGCCCAACAGCCAGTGGCAGTCTCGTGATCCCACCTGGCCCCCTTCACCCACAAACTGCTCCCCAACCATGTGGCTGACAGCAGCCCGGGTGGGCTAGAAGGGCAGATGTGCTCAGGAAGGCGGCAGCCGAGGGCCTTGTCGGAATGACCAGAAAAGACCTCGGGCACAGAATGTGGCACCGTCTCAGCACATGTGTCCATCCATAGGTCGCGGTCAGCGCTGGGAGCAGCTCCCAGAGACCTGAGCGGAGACAGAGAGCAAAGCGGCACTGCAGGAAGGACGCGGCGTGAGGGCGCGGAGGGAGCAGAGGAACATGGAACACGGAAGCGGCAGCAGAGACCGAGGCTGCCGGCTGCGTGCAGGCCCGGAGGCAAGCCTCGCGCTTCCCGCCACAGATGCCGAGCACCTGCCAGAAGACGCTCTCTTTATGCTTTCCAGAACGTTCTTTTAGAAGCGTTCTGCACTAAAGCAGCCTCTGTGAATGGGCAGGGCCGAGGCGCAAGGACAGGCACAGTGCTGTGACTGAGACGGGAGAGAGGTCACGGGCCAGCACCGTGGCAAGGACAGGGACGGGAAACTTGACAGGAGGACGCAGAGCATTCTAGAGCATTCTAGGCCATGGAAGGCTGCTCCCACCAGAACAGTGAGTGATTCTCAATGCATGCGAGGACTTGAAAAATCAGTGGAGTCCAACAAAAGCGTCTGCCTGCTGTCAAGCGGGGGCCGATTCTCTCCCTCAGAGCTGCACACCGCATGCACGCACACACAAGAGAAATTCCAAAGCTTAGGAGAGCGGCACAAGCATGCACACACGCGTGCACACGTGAAGTATGAGACGAGGACTCGCGGGCGAGGGATGGAGAGCCGCACAAAGCTCAGCAAGTGTGGCATGACAGTATCCGGGAAGAGATGCAGTCTGTGGGCAGGATGATGCGAGTGAAGGGGGGAGATTCTTCCTGATGTTTACGCTAAACGATAAAGCCTCGTTACAGACCACTCGCATCTCAAGGAACCACCCGGAAAGTCAAAATAAAATTGTTTTCTTACGGAAGACCCAGAGACCGTCTGGGTCTCCCTCCATTCTGTCTGAGGATAAGGGCAAAATGAAAGGGGAGCACCTACCTCTCGGCCAGACTGGCACTGGTGGTGTGGAACGGCCGTGAATCTAGGAAACCAAACAGCAGAGAAAAGTTAGACCAGCAGGATGGTGAGAGAGAAAAAATTCACGGAAAGCTACGGGGCAAAGATCCAGGAGAAAGTGGGAGAGCTGGTACTCGGGAACTCTCCTCTGGGATGTGGAAGAAGAGAAAGCAGAAACCTTTAAATTAGAGGTGGAAACGACAGCAATAGGAAGTATTTCCATTTGAAAAATCTGACTAGGTTTGAAGTCACAGGAAGACTGAGCCCCAGGAAGACTGGAGCCCCAAACCAACCCGGTGGGGGCTGATGCTCAAACACACAGGGAGCACGCAGATTCCCTGCCCGCATCCATGCCCAGCTCCCACCAGTCATCTCTGGGAAACAGACGCACTTGCGGTAGTGAGAGGAGGCTGGTAACTCTGCTGCTTCCCGAGCACCTCTGGGAAAGGGGTCCCCAGCAGGAAGAGCAGGGGCAGCCCTGGACGGTCACAGCAACTCGGGGTGGGCAGACAGAAGCTCAGAGCTCTCCTTCTGCTCGGCCACTCAGACCAGGGCAGGACGCAGGCCCTGGCCAGCAGGCGGGTCAGACAGTGGGTGAGGAAGACTCTTAACGGCATCTGCTCCACCACTGTAAGCAAGTGTGGAGCCCTCAGCCACTCCGTGAAAACCACCACCAGCTTCCAGTAGGCGAGTGCCAGGGGTGTGCCACAGCTGGTTCAAGGCTCTGCTCAGCTCCCGGAACAGGCTCCTAAACTGGTCTAGGTTCTGAGCAGAAACGCACAACTGCAGCAGCAGTAGGTAGCCAAGAGGTTGTAAAAAAATCTATATTAAGAAACTTAAAATGGAATCTTTGCAAGATTTCTCTGAGTTTTCCTTTGAGCTACTTGGGGTTCTGTTGCGTTTATAATGTGTGGCACCAACAACCAGGGAGGGACAACAAGAGTGGAACAAAAATAACCGCAGAGCATGCCCACGGGTTGGCATGAACTAGCTGAGTGGGACGTGTTGGGTGTTTTCACCTGGAGATGACTTCATTCACTGACGACTCAAAAACCACCAGTGGCTTTGAGATGCTTTCCCGAGAGCCCTGAGTGACATGGACACCTCTAAATTCTCTCAAGTGACCAGGGTTCTGTAGTGCGCCACCCTAAGGACACCAACAAAATCCAAACAAAACTCATGCTGAAGGAAAACACCAACAGACACAGAGCCAAGAGTGAACTCCCAAATAAGCTCTATCAATTAAATTTAAAACAGCACTTGACGTGCGAGGAGAATCTGACTCCAAGAGGGACTGCCAACTTTTTAACTACTGAAAAGCACTTTTCTTTGCTAGCTATGGCCTCTGAAATGTAATTCTGGAAAGAGAGATTAACCTACCAACACCTCTGAACTCTGAAAATATCAATATTTCTAAATATCTAAGAACAGGAAACAGCCAATGTGGCTTCTTGACATCATCACAAGGCAAAACAAAGCAATCTGTCACTGAAGTCAGCCCATAAGGAATTACTGCAGGCGAAGAGCCTATTTCAACTGGATTGTTCCTTAAAAGGCATGAAGTGACCTGCAGCCGTCAGACTCCACCATCCCAGGACTGGAATGGAGGGAAGGGCACAGTCAATCGTTTCCAGACTGGCCCATGGAGTGCTAGCCTCAGGAGAGGTCAGCACTAACTGCCCACGTGCTGCCCTCTCCTAGGGGGCCCGTGTGACCGCCGTGGAGAGTCATAATGTCCACATTCTCTTTGGAAACCGGCTTGGCCCCGAGTTTCCCGTAGATCTTTTCCCTCCTCTCCCTCCCACCCCATAAATCGCAGTGGATTTTCAGTTTAAAGGAACATCTGCTGAGCCGCTGGATGTAGTGTGGGCAGTAACACGCCTGCTGTCCATGTCGGCACGAGGGCCTGGGGTCGCCCCCTGGCTGGACAGTCTCTTCACGTCTCTACCTTTGGGGGCTCGTCATGGTGGCTGCACGGAGCAGTCAGGGGCAGGAGGTGCTCCCTAGATTGCGTCTGTCTGAGTCCCCACGAACTCTACCTGGCCTCTTCCCACCATGTCTCACCAACACTCAGACGTGGAACAGCCCTGAGAATCTCTCCACACTCCTCTCCTCTGGGAATGACCCTCTGGTCACGGTGGGAAGGAGATGGGTGCTGTTGTGCCCATTCGCCAGATACCTTTGCACAGTGAGTCCATGCGGCGACCCGGGGCCCAACCATGTTAAAGCCCACGACTGACCACATGACTACAGAAGGGACTCGGGCCTCACACACACTGTCTCTGCCAGCATCCGAGCTCCAGGAGAGGACCTCAGGCCCTGGATGCAGGCCGCCCACCAGCCTCGAGCCACGCAGGGAGCTGTATGAGGGAGAGGGCGGCATGCACGGGAGCCGGGCTCAAACCCCTCTCAGCCAGGCACGGCACAGCAGGCACTGGCAGGTGGCGCAGCTGCTACTTACTCTGCAGCCGCTGCTCCTCCCGGAAGAGCCCAGAGCAAAGAGCGTTTTAGACTTAAGGCGGAGCGGAGAGATGCTGACGGAGAAGGAGATCCTCCTCGCCGGCCGCCTCTGCTGCTGGGCTGGGGAGGGTCGACAGAGACATTAGGGCCAGGTCCCGGGTCCCCCAAACCCACACACTCGCGAACACAGTGCAACTGCGGATGCACCAGTTGACAGCGCACAGCCAAGCTCATCCCTACAGGTGCCAAAGGTGGGGTGCGGGGGCCTCGGGATGTGGCATGGGGGCTCCCTCCCTCATCCGCCGCAGCCCTGAAGGACAGAGCGTGTGTGTCCTTCCACTCTCCACCCTCCCTGCCTGCCCTGGGAGATGCCCACCCGCTAACCACACCAGAGCCCCATTCGCTCCTTCCATCCTGTCACCTGCACCTTTTCCGGCTCAGGGGCCCACACCCTCCAGCTGCGTCCACTACTCCCCAGCTCTCCATCCACTCTCAGTGCATCAAGGTGGTTTCTAAAGGATCTGCTCCAGTGCGGCAATAATGTGAAACGAGGCATCCCCACTGAATTTCTCAGCCTCAGTTCTGACCTGACTCCCGCCCCACCGTGCCCCTTCCTGTGGCCCCTGTTTTCTGGAGTGACCCCCTGGTTTCATGCTGTGACCCCACATATGCCATTTCTATGGCAGCTCCCTTGGAAAATCCTGGGAGCAGGCAGGGCCATATGCTGATCTGCCCCACTGGGACAGGTCCTCTGAGCTCCCTTTGATCTCTAGACCACAAATCTTTGATTGATTGATTGACTGATTGATTGATTGATTTTTGCTATTTTGGGTCACACCTGGCCATGCTCAAGGGTTACTCCTGGCTCTGCATTCAGGGGACCCTATGGGATGCCGGAGATCAAACCCGGGTCAGCCACATGCAAGGCAAACGCCCTCTCTGCTGTGCTATCATTCCGGCCCCTAGACCACAAACCTTGAGGGGAATCCCAGCGCATGGAGAGCTGCAGACTGCGTTTCCCCCACACACTCCATGAACAGTCCCTGCAATCCCCATGATGCTCTGCGAACAGACCCTATTGCACACAACATACTGAACACAAACACGTGACTGCATACGCATTCAGTACGTGCAATTTCACCTGATGACCAAAACGAGCCTCTTGGCCTGGCTAAGTCTTTGGTCCCTGTTTGGGATGCTGTCCTTGCCCAACGCAGCTAGTCTGAGGAGACAGGAGAAATCCTCATCCCACTGTCCCCAGCGAGGAGTGTGGGTGAGTGCAGGCAGCAGAGCTGACCCTTGCTGACCCCCGTGCTGGAGCCCTCCATCCTAGCTGACACGGACGAAGCTCAGCTGGCTCTCACATGTGAGCCCTGGGCTGGTTGTACCTGTAGCTGCACAGCCCTAATCAGCGCCCTGTCAAGGCACGAAGGCAAGTCTGTCCACTCACACACACGAGGAGGAGGAATGGTCACCAGGACACGGGGACAGGGTCAGGGACAGAGGTCTAAGGGAGCCCCTGGGGTACCAACATGTGAAGGTTCGATGCCCTGGCGTGAGAGCACTCGAGGGATGCTGTGGGCCGAGAGGTTCCTCTTGGGCTGGCGAGGTGGGTGAGGAGGGAGGAGAGTCACAGCCCTCTGCGTGTGCAGAGGACGAGCTGCCTCTCCAGGCCCCCAGAGCCACAGAAACTCTGGGCAGGCGAGGGCTGCACTTGGTACGTGATGCAAGAGCCGCACAGGCCCTGTTCCTAGGGCGGCGCCCTCTTTCCCACCGAGCACTATCCGACCCCTGAAGATGGACCAGCAAGCGCATTCCTCAGGCTCCCGTCCACGGCAGCAGATCCAAGGCACGAACGGGACAGTGGAACCACCCATCCTGCTTTGCAGCTAGGCGCGCCTGTCCACTTTCCACCCAGAAAGCCATCCCGAGACCGTTAGTCACCGCCTCCCAGGGGCGTCTCCCTTTCCAGCCATGGATGCGGGAAACGGGTTCTCGGGAAGTCACATGACCAGCTGCTCTGGTTTTCAAATCTAGCGAATAACTGGAGGCATTCCAGACGTTTCCAAGTGTTCCAGCCCCAGTGTGGAAGGCTGTGCCTGGAGCAGCTGTTTTCCCTTAAAGGCCAGGCGGGAAAGCAGAAAGCAAGGGCGACTTTGGACCTACAGGTCCGGCCACCCCTGAAGGGAGAGGGGCCAGCGTGTGCGTCTGTGGCCCCGTTGCTTGCGGCAGAGCCACAGCCCGCAGAGCCGGAGCACCAAGCACTCGCTCCAGAGGCACAGCTGAAGCTTCCCACAAGCCAGGAGAGAGGTGAAGGGCCTGTGGGCTCCTGTCAGCCAGATCACCTCACCGGGCGCAGCAGGCGGCTTCCAAGTGACTGGGACGGACACTCCGCTGGGACGAGCACGACCAAAACACAAGTCAAGGCGCCATGGCGACAGTACGGAGGAGGCAGCTGCCTTGCACGCAGCTCACCCGGGCTCAATCCCTAGCATATGGTCCCCAAGCACTGCCAGAAGTAATTCCTAAGCACACAGCCAGGAGTGACCTAGGAGCATAAATGATAACCTTTATTTAGTAAACAAGTTGAAGTTCTAAAACAGCCCTGCTGCAAGTGCAGCATAACAGAGCTCCAGATTCAAGCTTCCAGCCTGCGGCAGGCCAGGGGCCCCAAGCACAGAGGCTGCAGGCTGCAGCGGGCACAGCCTATGTCGCCTGCTGCACGAGGCGGCACGCACAGGGACAGGGAGGCAGCGGGGGAGGCTGAGGGAGGGTCCCTGCGCCCCAGCTGCTGCTCAGGCTCTGCTGAGGGTGGGACTGCCCACACACGAGTCTCAGGAAGAGGCGGGCAGAGCTGGGCACACAGAGGCTCTCCTGGGCCACCAGAGCCCTCGCAGCACCTCTGACTCCACCAGCCCAATCTCTACCTGGAGCCAAACCAAAGACAACTAAACCACACATAAAACCAGGGAGGTTCCGTGTCGCGGCCCGGCTGCCACTGAGAAGCCGCCAGCCATCACCCACCTTCAGCCAGGCAGGCCCACACCCCGAGCAAGTGCCCGAGGCCTCGACAGCATCACTGTTCCCGAGGTGCCCTGGGGCCCACGGGGAAATAGCCCAGGTTTCCCACCACCCTGTCAGTCTCCACGCACCACCTCACACCAGATCCACCCCAGGAAGACATCGGTATTTTCACAGTCAAACCAGAGATGGGGTTTGACAACAGGGTGCCCTGAGCGCCCTCCCCCGTCCTACAGGACCCCACAGCCACGCTGCGGAGCAGGCTCTCACCTGCCCAATGCCTGGCCTTGCAGGGAGCAACGTCTCCCTATGCGGCTTACACCAACTCACTCACAACACTAAGTGACAACAGCCAGAGCCTCATGGGGTAGCTCCTTACACGACCTTTCATGAATTATTTCAGAAAGAAAAGTCATGTTTGGGTTTATTTGGGAGGTGAGGGAAGCAGGATCAACCCAGAGGCGGCCCAGCTGCACGCAGAGTGAGCACCTCGACTTAATACTACCTTTGCGGCACCCCAAGTGAGAGGACTTTAAAGATGTGTGTATTGGCTGAGGCCCGTGGAGAGACGGTTTAATCAGTCAAGAGTCCCGGGCTGGAAGAAGCAGAGGATCCCCCCCATCTCCTTTCCCGTAAGTGTTAACACCCCTTCCCAGGAGGACAGGCAAGCTGAGGGGGAAAGACTAAGGGTGCCCAGGTGAGAAAGGAGGAGGAAAAGGCGGGAGACAATGGCGTGGCAAGGGGCATACTCACTGTCCAGCCCAGGATGGTTGATTGTCATTAAGGAGACGGATTTGGTCAAAGGAGAAGAGACAGCTGACGTACAGTACAGACCCTGTGTTTTAGGTCTGTGACAAGCCTGCAAAGACAAAAGTGAGGAGCAGAGTTTCAGTGCGTGCTGGGGTCTGAGATCCCGTGCAGTCTCCCTGCCCCCGCCCGGAGCCCACCAGGGGCCCTGGACCTAAACAGGGTCCAGCCCTGCCTCACACTCACTCGTGTTCATAGGAATACTGGGTGGGGCTCCACATAACGACCGCACGCCACTGTTTGCCCACGAGACATTGGCCCAAGTTTGCAGCGCTGGTGCAGTGAATGCAGGGCTCCGCTGCAGGGAGAGGAGCTTCCCAGAGCCTGAGGCCTCCGTCTGGGAAACCAAGCACCGCGTGCATCGGCAATGCTGTGTCCCTCCTGCCGCCACATTTTGTACGCAAGAAGGGCTTAGCAAAAAGCTGCTGAATGCAGGCACAGATGAAATAACTTCAAGGGAAATTCCAGAGTATATATGATCCTTATTCTTCAAAAATCCAAATACCCCTTGCAGATTGATAGGAGGGCACCAGTAATCCATGTCAACTTTAAAGAACTGGCAAAAGAGATGCAAGTAGAAAGTGGTTCAAGATTCCACGAGTAAACCACCCGTGCGTCGGGGAGAAGCTGACGCCCCTCTCTTCCTAATGCTGGGGCGCTTCTATGTCAGTGTTTCCAAAGCGGGGGACCCCCACCAGACACTGCAGGGCACGGAACAGTCAAGGAGGCAGTGGCTTCCCCCACAGCAGTTGGGGCGGGGTCTCCTGGTCTGCTCACAGAAGGTGGATCTTCGGGGCTGGAGGTGGGAGGAGCGCCCTCTCTTCTGGCAGGGCAGTTTCATTTGGGCACCTCTGTCCTGCGCACGAGGGCAGCTGAAATGTGGTCCTCCACGATCAGGAAACCCCCAACCGTATGTCCCTGTGGTAATGCCCACCTTGGGACATGAGGCACCCCCTTGGTTTGGGGCGCACACCCCTCTGACTGTAGCTGACATCAGTGACCAAAGCCTCTTCCTGTCATAGGAGGCCAAACGCCACCTCCTCCTCACTGGCCTGTGTCGAAAAGGAAGCAGCGACATCATCAGTGGCATGAACTCCACACTGCTCCGCCAAAGCCTCCGCGTGTTTCAGCCTGACCACGGGTAACCATGGAGTCTGAGCAAACAGTGGCTAGGCTTCACACACAACTGTGAGGGCTGGAGAGTGAACTCAGTAAGGGCAGGGACCTTGCAGGCTGCAGGCAGCGGTGACTCGCCCCGCTCGGGTTGTACACGCAAGACTCCTGGAAATCTGGGTGTGAACAGTTTCCACACAGGAGGCCACGAAAATGTCGTAGACTTTCTCTAGGAAGGTGAAGTGGGGAAAGGCCATTTTCAAAAGGCATCAGCAGTGACAAAAGCCACTTGATCCAAAGGCAGGATCATCTGTCAAAGTGCCGGGTTGATCATCTGTCAAAGTTCCAGAACAGCATTGCCCAGACATCAGTGAGGAGACTAGAGGTTACTCATTTCTCACTGAGACTCCCGCCCACCACAAAGCCATGGAAAGAATCACCAAGACGAACAGCCACACGTTCGAATTCAACACTAAGTGTCAGATGAGGACCTCCAGGTCACTTACAAAGACTTCAAGGAAATCCAAAGGACAAAAGAGTTGTGGGCCTAGGATCTGTTCACAAACTCACAATTTCTGGCATTTTCCTTGCTAATGATTTCCAAAGGCCTTTCCATGTGTGCGATCAATTTATTTCCTAACTTTCCCATGGAAGCCTCTGTAGGGGTGACTAAGAACTGTCCCCGTGCTCTCCACCCTCCTCCGCTCGCAGGCTGAAAGACCAGAGCGGCCTCCAACAGACCTACTGTGCCCCGTGTTCTCCTAGGCATTTTCTGACATCTGGGCCCAAATGATAACAGACCGAGAGTCGGCCTGGCTTGGTCGAGAAATGCCTCCCCATCCCCAGAATCCTCTTGGCAATGAATCGAGTGGCCTGGGCCCAAGCAGGGTAGGGAGAGGGGACAGAATGGAAGCTACCGAATTCATACTCTGCACTCCCCTCCCCAGCGGGAAGATGAGACCTACGAAAAGCAGTGACATCGAGCGAGAAAGTCTGTGATCTTTAAGACGAAAGAAAAAAAAAAGCAGAAAAAAATCTGTTCTTCATTTGGGGCTGGAGTGATAGTCCAGCGGGTAAGGCGTTGCCTTGCGCGCAGCCAGCCTGTGCCGGCCTGGGTTCGATCCCGGCATCCCATATGGTCCCCGAGCACCGCCAGGAGTAGTTCCTGAGTGCAGAGCCAGGAGTAGCCCCTGAGCATTGCCGGGTGTGACCCAAAAAAGAAAAAAAAAAAAAAAAGACGAAAGAGTCCGGTGTGGTGACAGTGGTGGGCAGTGAGCAGCGGCCAGGTAAAACTAAGGTGCTCTCTTGGGTCGGAGTGATAGTGCAGCAGGCAGGGAATTTGCTGTGCATGCAGCTGACCTGGGCTTGATCCCCGGCAAACCATAGGGTCCCCTGAGCACGGCCAGTAGTAACCCCGAGCATCGCCGGATGTGACCCAAAAAGGCAAAAGAAAAAAAAGTGAGGTGCTCTCTTAAGAAGCCGAGCAGCAAGACAGTGCCGGGAAAGGGGCGGTTTCTCTCCCGCCCATCTCGGAGCTCTTCTCCACTGGGAGGGCAGCAGAGCTCGTCAGGGAAGAAAGGAAACATCTTTTTTTTTCTTTTTTAATTTTTTCAGTTCTAGAGATAGAACTCAACACCTCACACGTGCAATGCAAGTGCTGGGCTGCTGAGCCACGGCCCCAGGCCTAAGAAAAACAACTACGTGTCCTGGGGTTCCAATGCTCACGTCTCTCCTGCTGGGATGTCTCTGTGAGCACAGAGTAATGCATCTCCGGCTACTGTCAGGTGCCGAGAACTTGCTTTGCCCCAGGCTGGGTGTTATGCGGCAACACATAAGCCATGCTGCTCCCTCTAGCCTTCTGCTGACTTGACAATGCTCCCACCACAGTGCTCAGAACAGGAACGCTGCTCTGGTCACAGTGCTCAGGACACGACTGCCTGCCGAGAGCAACAGGGGCCCCTTACCAGCTTACCTGTGGAACAAACGTGCTCCTGTGCTCTCGCTGGCCTGACTCCAGATCTTCTTCTGAAAGGGACACCAGAGAACTCCGCCGCTCCTCGTCGCTGAAAGGGCCGCCTGGACTCCTGGGTGCTGGCGGGCCCTGGCTGACCCCCGGCCCCAGCCCCTCCGGCCAGGCCTTCCAGGCTGAAACTGAACACAGAGCCCCAAGGTTAGCCCTTCCAAGTCAGCCTGGTGCGAAGCCGCTTCCATGCTGTCCTCTGCCCTTTAACCTTCCATGTCCCCTGGCAGAGCTCCCGCCTCCACCCAGGCAGCACCCGGTACACAGCCCACTCTGCCTCGGCGGCCTGGTGCAGAGGGAAGCCTGAGCCGAGCTTGCCACACACCAGCTCCTCTAACGGGGCGGGTGGCAGGTCTTGCTCTCAGGTGGCCTCACTGTCCTGTATGGCGAGCTACACTTGAGGTATGTCTCTGCCTGGACCTGCTGCCGTGAAATTCTGCCTCGTGCAAAAAAGTACAGGCCACAAAGGAATCGGGAACAGAAGAGTCTTTAGGGGACACGAGAGACAATGAGGAGGGTCTAGGGCTTCCCCACGGGCCTCCTTCTGTCCCAGAAAGCCGGGCTGGGCCCTTGTGAGCTCTGTTGCCTGTGCACACTGTGGGCGGCTCCTGCGGGTGCCAGCATGGACAGCACAGCAAGCCACTGACAATGGAGGATGGATGGCTGCCATTTAAAGGCTGGATTCCTTATTTTCCTCTGAATTTTGACAAGCCCCCCCACCAAAAAAAAAAAAAAAAAAAAACCCGAAGCCAAAAACCCAAACCCAGGCATTCTGCAGGCATTGCCCAGAATGGAGGCGAAGACTGTGGAGAGTGAAGAATGCTTGCTTTCTGCATCGGGGCCCAGGGTTCACAGCTGCTGCGAGCCCCGCAGGTGTCGGGCTGTGGCCACGGCGGACGCAGTGGTCAGTGGCAAGCATCCCTGCTGCTGCGAGGGCAGCGGGAGCCCATTGTCTCTCCTCGGACACTGGGGCCCAGAGTCCCCATGCCAGCCCCAGGGTCTGCATTTTGCTTTTTCTGTTTCACAAAGGACTTACTAGGAACTAAAAGCACAACTGCGTTTGCCCTGAGGGTAAATGAAACAATGCATTTTGTTTTCCTTATTTCAACTTGACAACAGGAATCATGGGTGTGTGTAAATAAACCGTAAACCCCTGGGTACGGGGAGAAGAGGGCTGACCCTTCAAGAAGACACTCAGCCTCCGACAGGGGATGATTCGGGAAGCCTGGCCTACGCCGACCACAGATGCACCTAAAAAACGCTCTAACAATTAAATTGGGCGGCTTGGTTAAGAAAAGGACAATGAGGGGGTTGGAGTGGGGAAATTCGGATCTCAGCAGACCGGCTGAATTGGAGGCACCACAGAGATACGCGTATCTGACCAGCCCTTGCTGTGCACCGTTCCCGGAGGGAGAACTCTGCAAATCTGGGCCCTGAGATGGACCAGCACAGAAGAGAAGTGGAACCCTCACCCCCTGCATGGACACAGGGGTGAGACCCCCACAGCCCGCCCCAGGACAGCCCCCAGCTGCCTGTGCACTGCGGCCGTGAGACAGTACCCTACCTTCTGTAATGAAAGTCAGCACTCAGGGCAGCAGAAGGGGGCACGCCAGAAGGACACCAGCTCAGACTGGGGAGGACAGACGGAGAGAGAGGACACAGGACGGGTTACTGCGGCTGAGGAAAGGGCACACACGAGCAGGCGGGTCTATCTCGTCATCCACAGATCAGGAATGTCGTGACGTGCATTTCAAACTTGAGAAGCTAGACGAGAACCCTCTGATGTCTAAAGAGCTGCTCCATGGATGGCCCTCTGGGGAGCGTGCCTGAATGACCACGTGAGCCCTCATAGGGTCCCACACCCAGGACTCTGTCTCAAACCTGTTCCAAAGAGAGGGGTCCCCGCAGGCTCCTCTCCTCGCTGTGCTGCCCCCACCCCCTGCGCCCTGCTGCCCTGTCCACACTAGCACTCCCAAAAGCAGGGGGCAGCACAGCTGGGATCAAGAGTCTCCAGCACAGAGCAGACAACTAGTCTGTCTTTCAGAACGGTGGGATCAGCCGAATCACCGCCATCTGCAAACCCTTCCACGTGAGAGGAAATAAAGGGGCTTTATTTGGGATTGTTTTGTTTTTTTTTGCTTTTTGGGTCACATCTGGCGATGCTCAGGGGTTTCTCCCTAGCTCTGCACTCAGGAATTACTCCTGGCGGTGCTCAGGGGACCATATGGGATCCCAGGGATTAAACCTGGTCGGCCCGTGTGCAAGTGAACACCCTCCCTCCTGAGCTGTCGTTCGGACCCATATTTTGTTTATAAAGTGAGGGCCTCTAGGACACCGGATTCAAAATGGTCTTTTTCTTGTGATTTGTATTCGTCTTCCTACGGCTTTTTAAAACACCCTTTGATCATCCGCTTCTTCCATCACCTCGGCAGTGATACTCGGTTCTCAGCAGCAGCAGGGAAGGCGGCGGGGAGGAAACCCTGCCCTGCCACAGCCAGGGGTCGGGTCTCTCATCAGCAGATGCACAGGCACAGCCGTGCGTGGGCCTGCAGGTTCGGAGGAGCCTGTGCTCAAAGGGCTAGAAGGGGGCTCGAGGGTCCAGCTTCCCTGGGATCCAGCAATTCTGCAAGGCCCTGTGGACCCCAGAAGGCCTGTTGTGACACACCTGATGAGCGCCTCACTGGGCGGAGAGTGACGATGGACAACAGACAGCAGAACCATCAAATGCCACATCCTAAAGCCAGCCCCGTGGACAGCAGACAGCACAGTAGCAGCATGAACAGAAAAGCGACAAAACAGCCTCCCACCCATCGGGAAGCAAGAGGCTCCTGCAGTGCACAGAAGCCAGCAGGACACAACGCCCAAGCTTGGGGGACCCCAGAGATCACAGTTCAAAATGAACCCTAATCCAGAAAGGCCGCGATGACCTGATACCTCAACCTCAATCTCCAACTTGCTACTGAAAGCCAAAGCATAACTCAGCTCAGATCACCAAAATAAAGCACCTGCACCCTTGCCCCGAGAGATTGGACACCGCCCCTACAGGTTGAGTCCCTCCTACAGGCTGAGTCCCCCTACAGGCTGAGTCCCCTACAGGCTGAGTCCACCCCTACAGGCTGAGTTCCCCCCTAGAGGCTGAGTCCCCTACAGGCTGAGTCCCCCTACAGGCTGAGTCCCCACCTACAGGCTGAGTCCCCCTAGAGGCTGAGTCTCTCCCTACAGGCTGAGTCCCCACCCCTACAGGCTGAGTCTCCCCTACAGGCTGAGTCTCTCCCTACAGGCTGAGTCTCTCCTACAGGCTGAGTCTCCCTACAGGCTGAGTCTCCCCTACAGGCTGAGTCTCCCCCCTACAGGCTGAGTCTCTCCTACAGGCTGAGTCTCTCCCTACAGGCTGAGTCTCCCCTACAGGCTGAGTCTCCCCTACAGGCTGAGTCTCTCCCTACAGGCTGAGTCTCCCCCCTACAGGCTGAGTCTCCCCTACAGGTTGAGTCTCTCCTACAGGCTGAGTCTCTCCTACAGGCTGAGTCTCTTTAGCGGCCGGCGGTCAGGGTTCAGGGTTAGTGGTCAGTGTGCGGTCCTACAGGCTGAGTCTCCCCCTACAGGCTGAGTCTCTCCCTACAGGCTGAGTCTCTCCTACAGACTGAGTCTCCCCTACAGGCTGAGTCTCTCCTACAGGCTGAGTCTCCCCTACAGGCTGAGTCTCTCCAACAGGCTGAGTCTCCCCTACAGGCTGAGTCTCCCCTACAGGCTGAGTCTCTCCTACAGGCTGAGTCTCCCCTACAGGCTGAGTCTCCCCCTACAGGCTGAGTCTCCCCTACAGGCTGAGTCTCTCCCTACAGGCTGAGTCTCTCCTACAGGCTGAGTCTCTCCTACAGGCTGAGTCTCTCCTACAGGCTGAGTCTCCCTACAGGCTGAGTCTCCCCTACAGGCTGAGTCTCTCCTACAGGCTGAGTCTCTCCCTACAGGCTGAGTCTCTCCTACAGGCTGAGTCTCCCCTACAGGCTGAGTCTCTCCTACAGGCTGAGTCTCTCCTACAGGCTGAGTCTCTCCTACAGACTGAGTCTCCCCCTACAGGCTGAGTCTCCCCTACAGGCTGAGTCTCTCCTACAGGCTGAGTCTCCCCTACAGGCTGAGTCTCCCCACAGGCTGAGTCTCCCTACAGGCTGAGTCTCCCTACAGGCTGAGTCTCTCCTACAGGCTGAGTCTCTCCCAGTTCCCTACAGGCTGAGTCTCTCCTACAGGCTGAGTCTCTCCTACAGGCTGAGTCTCTCCCTACAGGCTGAGTCTCCCCTACAGGCTGAGTCTCTCCCTACAGGCTGAGTCTCTCCTACAGGCTGAGTCTCTCCCTACAGGCTGAGTCTCTCCTACAGACTGAGTCTCTCCTACAGGCTGAGTCTCCCTTACAGGCTGAGTCTCTCCTACAGGCTGAGTCTCTCCCTACAGGCTGAGTCTCTCCTACAGGCTGAGTCTCTCCCTACAGGCTAAGTCTCTCCTACAGGCTGAGTCTCTCCTACAGGCTGAGTCTCCCCTACAGGCTGAGTCTCTCCCTACAGGCTAGTCTCTCCTACAGGCTGAGTCTCTCCCTACAGACTGAGTCTCCCCTACAGGCTGAGTCTCTCCCTACAGGCTGAGTCTCTCCTACAGGCTGAGTCTCCCCTACAGGTTGAGTCTCCCCTACAGGCTGAGTCTCTCCTACAGGCTGAGTCTCTCCCTACAGGCTGAGTCTCCCCTACAGGCTGAGTCTCCCCTACAGGTTGAGTCTCCCTACAGGCTGAGTCTCTCCTACAGGCTGAGTCTCTTTCCCCACAAGCTGAGTCTCTCCACAGTCTGAGTCTCTCCTACAGGCTGAGTCTCTCCCTACAGGTTGAGTCTCCCCTAGAGGCTGAGTCTCTCCTACAGCCTGAGTCTCTCCTACAGGCTGAGTCTGCCCTACAGGTTGAGTCTCTCCTATAGGCTGAGTCTCTCCCTACAGGTTGAGTCTCCTACAGGCTGTCTCCCTACAGGTTGAGTCTCTTCCTACAGACTGAGTCTCCCTACAGACTGAGTCTCCCACAGGCTGAGTCTCCCTACAGGCTGAGTCTCCCTACAGGCTGAGTCTCTCCCTACAGGCTGAGTCTCTCCCTACAGACTGAGTCTCTCCTACAGGCTGAGTCTCTCCTACAGGCTGAGTCTCCCCTACAGGCTGAGTCTCTCCAACAGGCTGAGTCTCCCTACAGGCTGAGTCTCCCCTACAGGCTGAGTCTCTCCTACAGGCTGAGTCTCCCCTACAGGCTGAGTCTCCCCTACAGGCTGAGTCTCCCTACAGGCTGAGTCTCCCTACAGGCTGAGTCTCTCCTACAGGCTGAGTCTCTCCTACAGACTGAGTCTCTCCTACAGACTGAGTCTCCCCTACAGACTGAGTCTCCCTACAGGCTGAGTCTCTCCTACAGGCTGAGTCTCTCCTACAGACTGAGTCTCTCCTACAGACTGAGTCCCCTACAGGCTGAGGTCTCCCAGGCTGGTCCCACAGACTGAGTCCTGTACAGGCTGAGTCTCCCCTACAGGCTGAGTCTCTCCCTACAGGCTGAGTCTCCCCCTACAGGCTGAGTCTCCCCTACAGGCTGAGTCTCTCCTACAGGCTGAGTCTCCCTACAGGCTGAGTCTCTCCTACAGGCTGAGTCTCTCCTACAGGCTGAGTCTCTCCTACAGGCTGAGTCTCTCCTACAGGCTGAGTCTCTCCTACAGGCTGAGTCTCTCCCTACAGGCTAAGTCTCTCCTACAGGCTGAGTCTCTCCTACAGGCTGAGTCTCCTCCTACAGGCTGAGGTCTCTCCTACAGGCTGAGTCTCTCCTACAGACTGAGTCTCTCCTACAGGCTGAGTCTCCCCTTACAGGCTGAGTCTCTCCTACAGGCTGAGTCTCTCCCTACAGGCTGAGTCTCTCCTACAGGCTGAGTCTCTCCCTACAGGCTAAGTCTCTCCTACAGGCTGAGTCTCTCCTACAGGCTGAGTCTCTCCTACAGGCTGAGTCTCCTACAGGCTGAGTCTCTCCTACAGACTGAGTCTCCCTACAGGCTGAGTCTCCCCTACAGGCTGAGTCTCTCCCTACAGCTGAGTCTCTCCCTACAGGCTGAGTCTCTCCCTACAGGCTGAGTTTCTCCTACAGGCTGAGTCTCCTACAGGCTGAGTCTCTCCTACAGGCTGAGTCTCTCCCTACAGGTTGAGTTCCCCTACAGGTTGAGTCTCTTAAGGCTGAGTCTCCCACAGGCTGAGTCTCTCCTACAGGCTGAGTCTCTCCCTACAGGCTGAGTCTCTCCCTACAGGCTGAGTCTCTCCTACAGGCTGAGTCTCTCCTACAGGCTGAGTCTCTCCTACAGGCTGAGTCTCTCCCTACAGGCTGAGTCTCCCCTACAGGTTGAGTCTCTCCTACAGGCTGAGTCTCTCCCTACAGGCTGAGTCTCTCCTACAGGCTGAGTCTCCCCTACAGGCTGAGTCTCTCCTACAGGCTGAGTCTCTCCCCTACAGGTGGACCCGTACTGTGTGCTCATTCCACATCATCTCTCGCGTACTGAGGAGGCTCCGGAGAACAGGCAGTTTCCAACTCACCCACCTCATGAGAACTTAGCCAGTCCCTGTTGCCTGATGGCTTAACTCAAGCTGCATGTGGAACTCGAGGAAGCATCAACTGCTGGGCGCAGACGCCCCTCCAGGCCAAGCAGCGCGGCTGCCCTGAAACCTGCCCAAAGGGCAAGCAACGAAGATGCTGCCCACCCCTGTTCCTGCCTGAGCCCCTGCCTCTCGGAACAGGAGGAAAGTTCTCAAGCCACTTATCAAAGCAAACTTATCTTGGCATCTGACAGGTGTAAAGCAAGTCAGCACTGTTTTGACTAGAGCTGACTTTTTAGGCTATAAATCACCTGACCTTAAATTATCATAAATTCTGATTTTGTCTGACAGATACAGCTAAGGGTTCGGAGAGCACAGCCTCTGCCAGCAGCCTCTCACCGCCGCTCCAAAGCAGGGGCGGATTCCTCACAGGGCCGGAAGCCTGCTGTTGGGCTATTAAGGAACATGCCAGAAACCTTTGAAGGCACACACCTCCGTAGGCCCCACTCAACAGCAGGACACGGACATGTCTCTGGACTCTCCGAGACAGAACTGGGTGAGACCCTACGATGAACATGATCTGAACATCAAAAAACCAAACCAAACCAAACCACAGGGTTGGAAAAACATGCCGAGAAGTAAAACCTCAAGGTCCAGGTAGAACAGGAAAACAAGTCAGAGTAAGAACCGCTTCCTCACGACACGAGGCGGCTGTGTGGTGCAGTGACCCCACACCACACACACATTCACGATGGGAGTAAGGACCTGGTACTGCTTCTGGAGAGGACCCAGCACGTCCCAGGACCCTCGGGAGCTGCCTGAAGCAGACGGGCGGGCTCCCGGCAGACTGAGCGGCTGTTAGCGTGAGCTTGAGGCAGCAGGGTTAGAGGAGGAGCGAGGGCGCTGTACCTTCTGCTATGAATGGGCCTCCTGACACTGTCTCCCACAACGTGCAGGGAACTGAAAATGAAGGGGGAGAGGTCAGCGTGGGTGAAACGAGAGCACAAAGCACGCGGCATCGTCCTGAAAGAGGGACAGCCGGCGGGGATGAGGTCGGGAGGCAGAAGGGACGGCCCAGAGCGGCTGTGCTGCACCCTCCTGGCTCTGCAGGTGTGACCAGGAGACCAGGAATGGGGCTCAGTGAGGTGCGAGAGAAAACGGGGCGGACGGAGCTAAACTTCACATTGCACCAAACGCTCCTGTATTTTTTTTTTTTTTTTTGGTTTTGGGTCACCGCGATGCTCAGGGGTTAATTCTGGCTCTGCACTCAGGAATCACTCCCTGGCGGTGCTCGGGGACCTATGGGATGCCGGGATCGAACCGGCATGGGCGGCTGCAAGGCAACGCCCTACCCGCGGCCGCCGGCCCTCCTGTATTTTTTTTTAACGACACCCACCTCCCAGCTCTTCCCCTTTCCCGAGCCGCCAACTCTAACCACAATAGTCACTCTGTGCTCGTTTAGTCTGTGTGTAATGGAACGTGGTGGAGATGCCCCTCTCTGCGCCGCCCATCCCCTCCTGTTCTTGGCCTCCACCCCCAGAGCACTAGGGGGCCTTCAAGTAAAAACTCAATTGAAAAATAGAGGGGTTAGCCCTCCTCTACCCCCTGCACACGCAGCAACACTGGACGCTGGGCCCCGTCCTGGCGCAGGGACCCAGAGGGTGACCAAGGAGAGGAGACCGCAAGGGAAACCAAATCTTATTTCTTGGGGCTGTCAACTGCTAACAGGGCGTCTAGTGAGTAAGTCCATTCTGCCTCAGGAAGAGAACTCAGGCTGGAGGGGCTGTTCCCTACATCTGACTTCTTCATTTTTAAAAACTGATGTGAATTCTTACCGGGGGTGGAGCAATAGGCAGCAGGCATTGTGCTTGCCTCGCATGCGGCAGAAACCTCCTTCACATCCCAGCACCCCACAGGGGCCCCTGAGCCCTACCAGGTGAAACCCCTGAGTGCGGAGCCAGCCCTAGCCACAGCCAGATATGCCCCACCCCAAAAAATTGAAACAAACAAACAACAAAAAACACCTAAAGTCCACTATAGAATAATAGCCTCCTGGTTAGAACCACAACCAGGAGACCAGCAGGAAACTGGACTCCATGGCGCCCGGGTACATTAGTCAGGATCTGCTTGGATGACCACAGCAGGAATGAAACCAGCTGGCTAGGGGAGGGAGTGGACAGGAGTCTGGGGAGAGCAGCGCAAGGGAGCCCCCAGAGTGGAAAAGGCAGGAGGCCGGCGGAGGGGGCTGCAGACAGACTGAATGCTCAGAGCGTGGGAGACTAGGCCGAACTGCCTCACCAAGAAGTGCGGGGACAGCTCAGTGCAGAGCACACCTCCCAAAGCAGGAGGCCCGGCCTCAGCCCAGGAAGGAGCCGGGGCAGGGAGAGGGGGCTGCCCAGGGGTTGTCGGGCAGGACACCGCGGGGCATTCATCTATGGGAGCTGAGACCACCTCAACCCACTGACTGCCGGAGACCTGGTGAGAAGCAACGCTCAGGAAAGCGTCGCCACACGGGCCATGCAGAAATTCCGCTACTTAAAGGTCTCAGCCTCTCGAGGTTGAACAGCTCAGGCGTCAGCGAGACTCCTTTCTGCATGCCGCAAGGCACTCGATTTCTGGAAAGCACTTTGAGAAACAGAAATGTCCCAGGACTGTGAGATTTCATGCTTATTTCTGAATTTGAAACGGATTCAGAACTACTCTTCCAATCTGTGAGTTACGTCAGGCTTCCCCAGAATGGGAGAGACCGTTTCCCGCCACCACCCGAGCGGCCACCAGGGCCATCCGGCGACAGAGGCCGTGGGTGCGATTTGGGGGTGCTTTCTGCAGGACTGCGTAAAGGGAGCCCTCCAAGAAAGGCTGCTGAGGAATCTCACCTCTCAAAGAGGGGGAGTAGGACCCCGAGTTTGGGGCCCTGGGAGGCCTGAGTAGAGGGTGTAAGGGAGTGAAGAGCTGGTGTCACGAGGACAGCTGTCCCCCTGGGGGGGCATTCACTGTGACCTACGCTCTGCAGGTGAGCCCAGAGGTCGCAGCAGAGCAGGGAGCCAGGCACGAGCTTTGCAGATGCTCACAAACATTTGGGGCTTCACAATCTCCCCTCACACAAGCCAGGCAGGTCGCCCTCTCACCTCCGGTGGTTCATCTCCGCGTCACTGGCTGGCGTTCTTGCCCGGTCCCCAGCTGTGCCTCCGGAAAGGGGACAGTGAGCGCATGGAGCCCCTGAGCACCGCGGGTGCTGGGCACTTCGGTGACACTGTCCGTCTCCTCATCCTCCAGGTCCCCGAGCCTGCCGGGTCACTGGCACCCTGGCGGCCCACGGCACATGCTTCGGGGCTGACAGCACCTTCCAGGCCGGGCTGATCTCTGGGCCTGCTCCCATGTGCCATGTGGGGCAGGGACACGTCACTGCCCAGGGAAGAGTGGCGGTCCAGCGAGGCAGAGTCATCGGTACAGGAGCTGGAGCCGGTGAGGTCGCAGCCGAGCTGCTCCTCCTCGGGCTGCAAAAGAGAGAGGCATGAAGGGTGGGCACAGGCCGCGGGCGCTCGCTCTGGGGGCAGGATCAGAGCTGACAGCACTTCAGGCCAAGAAGCAGCACTCAGGCCCAAGGTCACGGTTGGGCTCCAGGTGTCTCGGGGAAGGATGGGTCCAGCCGTGGACCTTCCCACCTCCCTGAAGGAAGAAGAGAAGAGGAGCATGAAGGAGCCTCCCCTAGGGTTAGCCCCGTCTGCCAGCGCCGCCATCAGCAGCACGGCAGGGGGCCCTGCATGTGTCTGGGCTCCTACTGGACAAAATGCCTAAATTCCTGACAGGCGAGGGTCATTTATTCCACGGGACCAGGAACACCGCCTGCCCGGCCGTGTCTGTGGAATGCTGAGGTGAATGCCCCCAAGGCGAATCGGTGGCGGCTGTCAGAGCCTGTGGAAAACATGCAAACGGCACAGGAACCCACTTCACGGGCGCCACAGGGCCTGGAGTGAGTTCCACCACAAAAGCCGAAATGGAAGAAGCCACTGTGCCCTCCCATTTCTCAGAGCACTGCCAGGACCAAAGCACGAAGCAGAGCTGGGTGGACGCCAGTCCCTGACGTACGAGCTGGCAGGCTGGGCATGGCGGCGCGGCTGGAACCCTGCCCCTACTCTCTGCCCACCGCAGACCCCAGGCCAATGTACAGGGTGGGAGATGAGTCGCTGGCTCCAAACCCAGCAAGACCCGATGCCCAAAGGGGCTGCAACGTCACTGCTGCTTCAGCGGGGGCAGCACGGGCAGCGTCGGCGAGGGAGAGCCTCTCCGTGGCCCTTGCTGCTCCTCGGCCTGCCATCGTGAGCCTGACTCATCTAACTCTCCAAGGGCTATCTCAAGTGAGGGGAACAAACAGCCCTTCCGTTCTGCCTGAAACCAGCCCCGTCCCTCCGCAGGCCCGAGCAGCACTTCCCTGCTGAAGTGCCCGGCATGTGCCAGTCCTCACTCGGTGCCTGGGCCGCCTCTTCAACGATCTTACATTTCTGCCAGCACGCAGGAGCCCCGTGTCAGTCTTAAAGAATCATGTCCATCTTTTCCCACAAGCAATCACAGTCTTTCCCATTTGGATTCAGTACGTATGCTCACTAGTATCCCTATCACCAAAAAGGCACGGAAATTCAGGGTCAGGACGGTGGGATATCCACACACAAACCCACCTTAGGGGAGGGCTGAGACTCCACCAGGTCTCGTGGGTCCCTGAGGTTCACGTATTGAAGGTGGACTTAAAGAGCTTTGGGGGAAAGAGGCAGCAGTTGTAAGCTTTTTGGGGGCTGTCCAATAACCTTGTGAACCACATGACAGCCTAGACGACGCAAGTCTTGGGGGGGCACAGTTCCTGCTTTGTGCCAGAAAGAATCCCGGGTTTCTGCTCCCCTTCACACAAGAAGTCAGTTTTAGGATGATCTAAGGGCAAGAACTCAGGACCTATTCCACTGAGAAGGAGCCGGAGTCCCCTGAACAGGGCATGGCGGGAAGGTCATGGGACAGACTCAGTGGGTGACACGGGCGGCGGCAGGAAGTGACCTAATCCTGCATCACAGCTCACAGAAAGGGGTGTTGTAATGCCTGTCTGCTGGCCAGTCCGGGGAGGACGGGGGAGTGAGGGGGGGTTGTGTTTCAGCGCCTGGGAAGAAACCGTGGGTGGAGCCCCGAGGCCAATAGCCACTGCCAGGTTCCAGGCACACCAGCCCCTGCCCAGAGGGCCGGCTCTGGAGGTGGAGCGGAAAGACAGGTCAAGGGGCGGGGCGGGATCACGTTTCAGCTGTTCCTCAACAGCTGAGTGGTCTGAGAAGCCATCCTGACCACAGGAGAGGGCACTTCCCAGGGACCCTGCTGAGGGAAGCCATGCCCGCAGGAGAGCTGGAAGCCCCAGCTGGACTGCAAACTGCTCGCTCAGCAACTCCGGGCGGCTGCAAGCACGGCCTGGCCGGTGTCTGAAGCTCTCGTCTCCTCTCCTGGGGCTGCTGGAGACGCTGGGAGAGCAGCCCTGAGCTGAGCCATGCTGCTTAGTGCCCAGCATGCAGGGGTACACCAGGTTCTGGTGGCCAGGGGCACGGCGCCATGCAACAGAGGAAAACCTTAGTTGGCTTCAACTTGCAAAACTCTGTCCAACCAAGCCGTCCTCGGGGGTAGGAAAAACCCACAAAATCTGGCACCAGCCATTAGTATCAGCAAGCCCCTCGGCACCTATGACAGTGGTAGTGAGGTGGTTACAGAGATTCTTACCCTCCTGTGCTAGAGACTGAACAAGGGCCACAAGCCGCGATTGAGGTGCCGACACAGGGAGCAAGCCAGCACGTCCTTAGCCTGACCTTGAAAACGCTTGTCTACTCGAAACAAACATTTCAAACACGGGCAAATGTTTATCAGTTCCCTCACGAGCCCCGAGCCCCCTCAGCGAAGAGCAAGGGCTACATGTTTTCTCCTCTGACAGAGCAGCGGGGCTCCCGCAGGAAGTGTCCTGGGGGCAGGCGAGCAGCCCAGAGTCGGCACTGAGGAGCCAGGGGTGCAGGGCAGATTCAGCCAGTCCTACCGCTGAAGAAATCCCGCGGGGAGCGGGAGTGACAGGCCCCAGGGAGGGCACTTGGCTTGAGCGCGGCCAAGTTGGTTTGACTCAACTGTGAGCACAGAGCCAGCAAACACCCCTGAGCCCTGCTGGGTGTGGCCCCCAAAACAAAATAACCCTTTTGCACTCCTTTTTCTCCTTTTTTGTGGAAGTTTCTGGAAACGTCATGGATTTCTGACATTCTAGATCCCTTGAGCCAATCCATGGGGGAACAGCAGTTGGACCCGGAAGTCTCAGGATACTTTCCAGGGCCCTCTGGAAGGGAATGAGAACCGGACGAGGAGCAGAGCTGGATGCGGCTGGGACAGCGGGACAACAGGCCTGGGATAGTGCTAAAGCCGAGGCTGGAGAAGGTTCTAATCTGGGAGCTGGGTGCTGCCCAATGGTGAGAACACACGCCTGGCACATGAGGGGCCCAGGACCCATCCCCGCACCACAAGGCAAAAACCACTAGACAAAGCACGTTCCACACTCAAGGGCCAATGCATGAGCGCACCCTGGGAAGAAACTAGGCAGCATGAACACAGCGGCCCCTCGTCTCACAGCCGGCCCCTGACAGGGACACCCACTGGGGTACCCGGCCTGAGTCTGTGCAGGAAACAAATCACACTTGCCAAGACTACGTACAAGTAGGAGCCAGCTCTGCCCCTCCGGAGGCCCCTCAGACCGTGTGAGAACACCCACGACTTGTGGGGCGGGCACAGGCTCCCAAGAAGATAGGGAAGTTCCAGCAAAGCCGGCGCCATGAGAGGGGTGAGTGCCCTGTGAAGCCTGCTGTCAGCTCCGGGCCAAAACATGAATCACAACTCTCTGGTGAGCTCCCACGCCGACCAGCCGGGTCCTTCCGCCCACTGCCAGGCCTGCCCTGTCCACTGCTGCATGCACACGGCAGCAGCGTCTGCGGTCTGGACCCCAGGACCACTGGGGAAGCACCCGCAGTCCATGCCGCGATCTGGACCCCAGGACAACCTGGGAAGCGCCACAGTCCATGCTGCGGTCTGGACCCCAGGACCACCTGGGAAAGCACCCATAGTCCATGCTGCGGTCTGGACCCCAGGACCACCAGGGAAGCGCCCGCAGTCCATGCCGCGGTCTGGACCCCAGGACCTCCAGGGAAGCGCCCATAGTCCATGCCGTGGTCTGGACCCCAGGACCCCGGGGAAGCGCCCGCAGTCCATGCCGCGGTCTGGACCCCAGGACCCCCGGGAAGCGCCCCGCAGTCCATGCCGCGGTCTGGACCCCAGGACCCCGGGAAGCGCCCACAGTCCATACCGTGGTCTGGACCCCAGGACCTCCGGGGAAGCGCCCGCAGTCCATGCCGCGGTCTGGACCCCAGGACCCCCGGGAAGCGCCCGCAGTCCATGCCAGCGGTCTGGACCCCAGGACCTCGGGGAAGCGCCCGCAGTCCATGCCGAGTCTGGACCCCAGGACCCCGGGAAGCGCCCGCAGTCCATGCCGCGGTCTGGACCCCAGGACCCCCGGGGAAGCGCCCGCAGTCCATGCCGCGGTCTGGACCCCAGGACCCCGGGGAAGCGCCCGCAGTCCATGCGCACGGGTCTGGACCCCAGGACCCCGGAGAGCGCCGCAGTCCATGCCATGCCAGGGTTCGGCGCTCAATCACCCCACACATACCCTGGAGAAGACGGAGCTGTCCATGTCCTCGCTGGGCGAGTGGAAGAGGTCACAGTCGCTGCCCGCGCCTCCGGAAGTGCCCCTGCCTTGGCGGCATGCTCGCTGCCCAGTCCGACATCCAGGAAGCTCTCTTGAAAGGAGAAGATTTTCCGTCAGGGTCACACCAGCACTCGGCCCCTCTCACACTGCAGCCTGCCCTTCCTGCCAGCTCCCTCCCACCCCCTTGCCTCCTGCTGCTGTGAAGGGACAGGCCAGCAGCTCTCGGCTCTGAAGCTGCCCTCCTAGGTGGACACGGTCCCTCCGGCTGCGGTGTGTGTGGAATCCAGAGGTGCATGAGGCCTACTGGGAAGGCGCCTGGCCTGCAGGCATGAGGCAGAGTCCCGCCCCAGGTGCCACTCACATGCTGGGCCCCTGCCTGCTGGAACCCTCAAGTCCAAGGAGTGCCATCTCCAGGGGGCACAGGAGATGCTACAACTAAAGTGGGCAGCCCTGAGGGTAGGCCTGTGGGTGCGACTAAGCACACGGGTCCCACCTTTCCCCTCACTTCACCTAAAGGGGGCGCCACAAGCAACTTTAGGCAGCCCTGCTCACGGCCACGCGACGCAGGAAAGAACACACAAGCCGGAGATGAGACAAACGCTGACTTAAACCACGGCTCTGCCGCATCTAGGTATTTAAATGATGACCCTTCCCTCCTGGTAATTAAGTGCTTTTCTCTCTCACTACCAAAATGAACAAGTTCTTTATTTGGAAACTATGTGATAGGGGTGTGAGGCCAAGTTCTATTTTAAGACCTAAGTTCTTTCTAGACTGTTACTTTATCAAAATACCACACAGAGGGGCCACGGCTCCGCAAGTTAACCCGCTCAAGGTTCCTGCAGGGGGTTGGGGAGTTGTTCTGAAACTCCCCTCTGCGGGAGTGCGGGTCTGGCTCAGAGCGGAGCGGTGTGCCCCTGGTCCCGTGGGGGGCTGCTCCCACCCAAGGGGACAGTGACTGGTGAGTCAGGGGAGGGTGTTCCCGGACACTGGGCACTGGCCGTCCCAGAACTCAGACCACGGCAAAGTCAAGTCCGCAGGGCATTTAACCCCACCTCTCCGAACAACTCTGTGACCCGAAGGCCACGTGACCCAGCAGCACAGAAGAGCGGCCGACATTTGGGGTATCACCGAGCTCCCAAAGAAACTCAGCGGGAGACTGAGGCAAGAGTGAGGCCCCTTCCCAGGCCACCTGTTCCTCACCCGTGGGGTCACAGGAAGCACCAGGACACAGCTAAAGCCCGGCTCCCCAGAGATGGGGGTTGAGCCCCCGCTGGAAGGAAAGGGCTGGCAGCACATTCAGGCAAAACAAACCCAAACACCCCAATGGTCTGAGGCTCGCTAGCATGGGGCCGGTGGGCCCAGATCCAGGAGGCTGTCCTGCTAACTGTGCAGGCAGGGCCTGGGCCTTGACAATGCTGGCATGAGTGCCAGTGACGAGCATGTGGTAGGGGAAAGCAGGGAGCCCCCGGCTCCTTGCGCTGCTGTGGTACCCTCAGAGGGAACTGGGTGGGGTGGGTGGGTCAGGAGGGGCCGGGGGCAGTGAAGGTGTCCAGCTCTTCTGAAATCAATCACATTATGCACTCGGGATTAGCAGGGACTTTCGGGCAACATCCAAGAGGCACTTCACTGGTCCAGATTAAGAATCATCATTGTTAAGGCCCAGCACAAAAGGCTGGAGCCCCAGGACTCCCGGGACTGTGTGAGTCCCCAAGCACTGCTGGGTAAGCCCTCCCACACAAAAGAACAAATAAAATAAAAGAGGCTTCTTAAAAAAAAAACAAGAAGACTCATTTATTAACAAAAGGTCCTTTTTTTAGGGGCTGGACAGACAGTCCAGGGATGGGGTTGCGGGCATTTGCCTTGCACGTAGTGGCCAAGCCCAGGTTGATCTGGGACACCATATACGGTATCCCAGAGCACCACTGGGAGTGACCCCTGAGCACTAAGTCAACTGGAAGCCCTGAGCACCACCGACTGGTCCAGAAACGTAGGCATTTAAGTAGACAGTGGGGAATTCTCCAATTAAGAGACATGGTGCATGTATGCACACTCGAACAAGAGTTTCCCACCTCGGGCAATTCCCACACAGAAGTGTCCCGAGGAGTTTCAGCTTTGGGAAGCAAGCAGGGCCCAGAGCACAATCCGAATGGTCAGCTACTGATGAAACCATCACCCGAGCTCATCTCCGACACCAAGCTCCCTCTGTGTCTATCGGCTAAGTGGGAGGAGCCCAGACAGCTGAGGGCTGGTTAGCACAAGCCTTGCCCCAGTTCACAGCTAGGCACCCTTCTACTTGCTTCCTTTTCCCGCTTGAAAAAACGAATAGCTCCGCTCTGTGGCTGAGGGAGCACAGCAGAGCCAAGGACAGAGAGGGCTGGACAGAGCAAGCTGCCGGCTGCCCAGCTGGCAGGCAGACAGACCACATCCAGACTGGAAAACAGGCCGGCTCGAGACAGTTGGAAGGAAAATCCACAGGGAAGACCCAGAACCCGCCCCGCCAGAGCACCACACCCAGCAAGCAGCAGCGAGCCAGCGCCACAGGGACCACAGGTCACATCTGGGGCCCAGAGTCGGTGGTGATGAGTGTCCCCGCTAGCGAGCTGGACAAAAGAGCAAGGACAAGTCAATACGAGACGAAGGATGGTCAGTCATTAAGAAGCACCCACAAGCCAGGGCGACAGCACAGGGGAGGGCGTTGCCTTGCACGCAGCTGGCCCAGGTTCGATCCCGGCATCTCATAGGGTCCCTGAGCACCACCAGGAGTAATTCCTGAGTGCAGAGACAGGAGTAACGCCTGAGCACCGCCGGTGTGACCCAAAATGCAAAAAAAAAAAAAAAAAGTAGAACAAGAGGCCCCCACACTGGGCCGGGGCGGAGTCAGTCCTGACCCTCCACATTCAGTGCAATGTTTCTGAAGGGATGACACTACGCCACCCCCTGCTGCGGGCAGAGGAGTGCTTGGCACCAGGTAGGCGACAGCACAACTGCTCGGCTCTCACTTCCACGCCGGTGACATGGTATGGAATGAAACGGCTGCAATGACGCTTAGAAGTTACACGAGGAGCCTGCAGAACTCTGCCCCGCCGCACAGAGCAGGCACTCGCTGGGCATGTCCAGTAAGGGCAAAGCTGTTAGCTACAGTGTGGGCTCTGACAGGAACCCGAAAAGGACAGTCGGCGCGGCCCACCCCACACCAGAGTACGACACTCCTAGTTGGAATGACCGGGTGGGCTATTTTTTTGGACAGAGAACACTCAAAAGATAGTATCATGTGAAGTTAGTGGTAAAAGTGTTGCCAGACCCCCAAAAATAACTATCCAACTCCTACCAAATGAGAGTGAGCTACTTTAGGGGAGGGGGGGACCCTGCACCTTGAGGGGTATCAGGACCCTCAAGGTGACCCTGACATCAACCTGTCTGTAACGTCTGGGGCCCGAACCATTGGCTTTGTAAAATTGAGCAGGATGTGTAAGTGCAAAGAGGCTGTCGGTCATTTGGGTTTTAAATTGCATCTATGCAAACAAATTCTAGCTGGAGTGGACTGGGAGTCGGCCAGCAGCAGTCCTGGGCTCTGCCGGAACAAGCCACCCTGGCCTCCACCTGCCTTTATCCACAACTGATGACCAGATGAAGCGATTTCTGTTTTAAGAATGTAAAAATGTTTCCTGAGAGTAGAAGAGAAAGGAAAAGGGGAGGGGGTGGTGCGCATGATTCAGAAGAGGCCCCAGTTCCACATGGGGGACTGAGGAGAAAGTCTCTTCCTGTTTGATGCTACTTTCTGGAGCTGTTATTATCTTTCTGTTCAAGGGATGAGAACTAAGCCCATAATCCTGAAGTACCTAGAATCTGCCCCCAAAAACCATGGCTCTATCATGGTCTTCAGTCTTAGGCTCAGAATCTCCAGACCTGGAGTCTGTCAAACTGAGACTAAAAACAGAACCCCTTTCAAAACACCAACATGGTGATGCCTGGGCTCCAGTGCAGTGTAGAGGTGGGTGATGCAACTCGGGATTATTCCTGGGGAAACGCACACAGGTTCCAACTTCATTCTGTGAGACGAATGCATCAAACTACGGTGGATGAAGATACTGCCTAGAAATATTCAGACTGTGAGACAGCCTCATGCAACCTGGACACGGCCGGCAATTTAGCCTGCGTGGGGAGGCAGGGCTAATTACACTTTCAGAAAAGCCAAATCGTTGAAGGAACCAAAACAGTAAGTTGGTTTCTACTTTGAAGTAGAAAGTACACTTTCAAGGAGGGCCCTGATGGGGAAGTGTCAGCTAAATGCGCCGAGAGGACCGACTTGGCACGGGGTGGGATGCACTCTGAAATGCGGCAGAGTGCAGTCCCAGCTGACAGCTCCTCCTCCAGTCTCAACTAGAAGAAAACGCTTCTGGTTTCATGAGAAATCTACACCGTGGGCGTGGGCAGGGGCTGGAGTGGTCCGCGTGTCACTGTGTCACTGGACACACGCCTCCGGTGTGAGAGCCTGTAACGCTACGGCTGCGGGGACCTTGGCTCGGGCCTCCAGTCACCGGGCACCCGTGGCCACACCTGGGCGAGCGCCCGGGATTCTGAGCTTTCGACCACACCTCGTGGCACATATGTGAATGCCGACCCAAATCACATGTCCCTGTGCCTAACGTGCCGGAGAGGTCAGATCTCCACGTCAACGGTCATGGGGGTGATGTGACGGGAACAGATATTCGCCAGCAGTGATTTAAGCAAATGACACAAAGGGAACCCTCAGCCCCACCCCCCACTTACCTGCGCTTGCGGTGGGGGCCAGAAGAGATGCCGTCGCCCGGCAGGGGCCCGATGGCGCACCAGCTTCCTCGGTTTATCTGCAGAACAGGAAGGGGCAGAGTGAGAGCAGGAAAGCAGTGGGCGAGGCCGCACTGCCCAGGACGGCCACCAGCCCCAGAAACCCACCGCTTCTGCTGCCACCTCCATTCTTGACTCCTTCATCTCAAATTTTTATCTCATGAAAAAAAAATCTCATGATTAAATCAGAGCACCATATACCCAGTTAAGGCACCTAAGAGGCTGACCCCGAGATTCAGGCATCCAGGAGCAATAGGAAAAGGGCGTGAGAGTGGGGACGGTACAGGCGGGAGATACAAAGAAAAACGAAATCGACATACGATTAGCCAAGAATCAAAATACACATTTAACTTCCTCGTTTGCCAGTCCAAAACAGACAGGAAAACAGCTCTTCTCTGCTCCAAAAAGCCACTGTCAGCTGTGTCTCAGACTCCGAACCCACGGAGCGGGGCCGGGCTCCGCTCACAGGGCTGCAGGGCGGCCGCGTGTTTGCCTTCAGGGAGCTCAGGTCCAACCCCAGAACTACACGAACCAGGACCCCAAACACTGAGCGGGGGACCCTGGGCAGCAGGGTGGGCCCCCAAACTAAGAAAAACAGAATAATTCTGCTACCTTTGAACCCCCATTAAAGCGCCACCAAATGTGCACTCTGTATTAATGCAAAGAATTACTAGCCTTGGGGGCGGTGGGGGCGTGAGGGGCAACAGGCCGGATGGCCTGAATGCACATGGAGGTAAATGTGTCTCCCTAATCATCACAGCTTCATCTCCAGGCTCAGGATTCACGGAGAGGCCGCCGAGACTCCAGCTGGGAGAAGCTCTGCACCTGCCTCCCTTCCCGGGGTCCCTCAAGGGCTGAGGTGGGGATGCAGAAGCTGAGGCCAGAGGGAAGCCCCCGAGGGGCCCCAGGCCATGCTAGGCACTGGCCAGCCTCCCTGTAACTTTGTTTCCTTCACATCCCCAGAGCACAGCAGAGTGACCTTGCTTCCCAGATAGGAGAGACCCGCTGTACTGTGCTCAGAAACAGAGAAGGGAGGCCTTGCTGACCGTCTACCCCTGTGCTGCAGGACACTGTGCTCGGGTCCGCCTATTGCCAAACACTTTTCACAGCAAGAACAAGGAGCTGAAGTCTGGCAGGGTAGATCTGACATCACCAGAGACTTGGTGGAAAATAAAAATCATTGTTGAATTTAGACAAAAACATTGATATTGAATGAGGTTTTATGAAAGGAGAATGAGCTGCAGTAGAAGCCGAGAGCAGCCGGCGTGCAGATGGTGCTCTGAAGCCCGAGGCATGGCAGCCGGGCACTCCGTGGGAGTCACCCCAGCCGAGGGCACATCCAGGCTCCGGGGAGGGTCTGCACCCCAGACAGGCGGGCAAGTCAGAGCACAGAGGCCCGGGGGCACAACCACAGCGGGTGCTACCCCAGAACAGTGGACGGGGACAGTGCGACGGGAAAGTGAGGCACAGCAGACTGCAAGGAAGGGCCCCCGAAGCCAAAGCAGGTGAGGAAGGGCAGAGCTGAGGGAGACTCGCGGGGAGCTCTGAGGAGAACCTGGCCGCCAGCGAGGGAGCAAGACAGAAGACGACTGAGGGCCACGGGAGGCTGCAACACAGCAGCTGGAATGCCAGGCCCGGGCGAGGCAGGAGGGGCCTCCCCAGAGATGCATTCCAGAACCCCTTTCCCTCAGGGGCGGCTCTGAGCATCTGGAGAACTCAGGGGGCGGGGTAGGAGCCGTAGCTACAAAGGTAAAAGCTCCTCTCCAGGGCACTGCCAGAGAACAAGGACAGGGACGGGGATGGGATGGGGACAGCAGGGCGGAAGAAAGCAGGATGCGGGACACAGTGACCGTCCAGTCCAGAGCACTGGCAAGGTCCAGAGAGACACTAAGAACAACACCACAGACAGAGCGAGAGGGGGCGGAGGAGTGCAGAGGGAAGGGGCTGACTGGCAGGGCCTTCCCAGTGGGCAAGGTCACGGCAGTGGCTGGACGGAGTCCCAAGTGGGGGCGTGGGACAGACGGGCAGAGCCACGTGCACCCAAGAGGAGCAGTGTGGCAGACGGTGCAGGCGGGCCACGGGGCCGCTGGCACACAAACTCACCAGCCTGAGTGTGAACTCGGCAAGCCAGTCAAAACGACACTGACAGCACTTGTGACAAAGGCCACTATAAAGCACGTGACACAGTGACGGGGTGGCAGGAAACGGAGACTCGTCGGCTGTCTGCCAGCAGGAGGAGCAGCCGGCGGGGCCCCTCAAAGCAGGAGGTGGCTGACAGTCCTACGCTCCTGTCTCGGGATGCTGCTATGCTCGACCCGCCTCAGGCCCACACCCACTCTCCTTCCTTCCTTCCTTCTCTTCTTGCACAGGAGCCACGGGAGGGCCACATGGAGGCCACAGTGAATGAACTTAAAACACATCCCCAAGGTGTGTACAGCATGGGCAGCCCCTGCGCCCTGCCCCTGAGGGCTCCTGCGGCCCCCATCTGCTCGCAGGCCAGTCCTTTCAGAGAGGGCACAGCCAGGGTCAAGGTGCTGGCGCGACGCGGAGAAGCTGGCCTGGTTACTGCGGCACTCTTGGCTCTTCTGGGCCACGTCTAAGGCAGCCAGGAGGCGGAAACAGCGGTGTGGGCAGAGCACGCAGAGAAAACAGAGATGAAGACGAGCAGCATCTCTCCCCAGGTCTGCGGGCCTGGCCACGCCGCAGGGGCGGGAGAGAGGTGCGCTGGACGGGACTCAGAAGCAGGCGACGCCACTGAACATCCATGCTTCTGGCAGGGGCTCTTACCTTGGGTTTTTTTTTTATTTTCCAAGCAGAAAGTTCCTGAAACCTGCTTTCTAGCCCTGATCCTATTTAAGCTGGAAAACAAACTTAAATCTGTTTCCCGCATTCTCCCTGAGACAGTCAGCTCTTGGACACGACAAGAACACAGCACCCGGAACTCCAGTGAGTTCAGCACACGGGGAACATGGGTCCTAATGGAAAGTGGCAGACCGTGGCCGTGGCTCCTGCCACGTGGACTGGGAGCAGGACTGGTGACGCCCGATTCCGCTAGGTCCCGGTGAAAAGAGGAGCAGAGAGGAACAGCCTTCAGCTGTGCTGATGCCCGAGCACCCTCAGGGCGCATGGCTGCACCCAGCCTGCTCAGCCGAGCCTGTCTGTGCTTCTGAAGCTGCTGTGTCAGGACACCTGGCCAGAGAGGCTGAGCAAAGGAGGCGAACACCCCCGTCCCCTGCAGCCCCAGCACAGACAGGGGGCTGCGCCAACCCTTCACCTCATTCTCGGCTGGCACAAACCCCCGCAGAGCTGTCCCCTCCACTCACTGGATGTGAGGCTCCTGGTGACCGCCACGCCTCTCTCGGCAAGTTCCAGGGGCAGGAATCATGCTAGTGCTGGCCTGCGGGGCGGCACCAGCTGCACGCTACAAAGCTAATGAAGCGGAAACGGCCCCTGGACTCAGACTCCGTCCCATGCCCGGGGCCCGATCTGCCCATACGTGGCTCCGCAGAACATTCTAGTGCCGCCTGTCCTTCTGGACTAAGGTTACTCTGTGGATGAAGGTGGAGAGAGCAGCCAGCAGGACATGTGAATCTACTGGAGAGTCAGAGCTCAAGCCAGAGCAGCGTGGAGAAATGGCCCTCAGGATTTGGGACAGTGAGTGCTCCAGAGGGCAGGGGGCACTGGGTGCCCAGCTCCAGCGGGAACAGGGCCCTGGGGAGTCCAGCTTCAGCGGGAACAGGGCATTGGGGGAGTCCAGCTCCAGCAGGGAACAGGGCATTGGGGGGAGTCCAGCTCCAGCAGGGAACAGGGCACTGGGGAGTCCAGCTCCAGCAGAGAACAGGGCACTGGGGAGTCCAGCTCCAGCAGGGAACAGGACACTGGGGAGTCCAGCTCCAGCGTGAACAGGGACACTGGGGAGTCCAGCTCCAGCAGGGAACAGGACACTGGGGAGTCCAGCTCCAGGGGGAACAGGGCATTGGGGGAGTCCAGCTCCAGGGGAACAGGGCACTGGGGAGTCCAGCTCCAGTAGGGAACAGGGCACTGGGGAGTCCAGCTCCAGGGGGAACAGGGCACTGGGGAGTCCAGCTCCAGAGGGGGCACTGGGGAGTCGCTGCCAGGGGAACAGGGCACTGGGGAGTCCAGCTCCAGCAGGGAACAGGACACTGGGGAGTCCAGCTCCAGCGGGAACAGGGACACTGGGAGTCCAGCTCCAGGGGGAACAGGGACACTGGGGGAGTCCAGCTCCAGGGGGAACAGGGCCCTGGGGAGTCCAGCTCCAGGGGGAACAGGGCACTGGGGAGTCCAGCTCCAGGGGGAACAGGGCACTGGGAGTCCAGCTCCAGGGGGAACAGGGCACTGGGGAGTCCAGCTCCAGAGGGAACAGGGCACTGGGGAGTCCAGCTCCAGCGGGAACAGGGCACTGGGGAGTCCAGCTCCAGCGGGAACAGGACACTGGGGAGTCCAGCTCCAGGGGGAACAGGGCACCGGGGAGTCCAGCTCCAGGGGAACAGGGCACTGGGGAGTCCAGCTCCAGGGGGGAACAGGACACTGGGGAGTCCAGCTCCAGGGGGAACAGGGCACTGGGGAGTCCAGCTCCAGGGGGAACAGGGCACTGGGGAGCCCAGCTCCAGCAGGAACAGGGACAGGGCACCGGGGAGTCCAGCTCCAGGGGGAACAGGGCACTGGGGAGTCCAGCTCCAGGGGGAACAGGGCACCGGGGAGTCCAGCTCCAGGGGGAACAGGGCACTGGGGAGTCCAGCTCCAGCAGGGAACAGGACACTGGGGAGTCCAGCTCCAGGGGGGAACAGGACCCTGGGGAGTCCAGCTCCAGGGGGAACAGGGCACCGGGAGTCCAGCTCCAGGGGCTACACATGCCCCCTGCCCCTACCTCCAGCTATCCGAGAAGGAAACTGCCACGAGTTCAAGTTGATCAGTACCCAGGGAACAAAAGGACTTAGCAACACAGAGTCGCGTAGAGCAAGGAGAAAGACTGTGGCCCCTGAGAGCAGCCTCTCTGGGCCTCGCCTGCGGCTGCTGTCCGTGTGCAAGGAGACCAGCAGGACACAACAAGCACAGGCCTGCGGCGGCTCGGCCTCTGCTTCCCCTTCAGACCACAGGGCCGCGCGGCCGGCCTGCCTGGATGCTGTCAGCACAGCGGCCAGGCCCACATGCCACGGGGGCTTTCCTCAAACATCCGCAGAGTCCCGCATGCCTCACGGCGGTCCCGTCCTAACCTGCCCCAGAGCTCCAGCTGCTCCCACTCCAGCGGCGCAGCAGTATTCTTGGAGCTTGGAGAAAAGTTCCCAAACAGCAGCGCCTCAGCCCACCTCCTCCGCCTCAGGCCAGTCACTGACGGGAATCCGGGAGTCGCAGGCGCAAATCCTTTTCTCTGTGCCCTGTACCCGTGCAACGGGGGTCTAGAGAGCTATGCTCCCCTTCAGCCCGTGCCTGACACCCATGGGACACTGTGGCTGCTTTAATGTATAGTTCTCTGTGGGCACCAATTGACACCAGCTCTACCCGTCTTGTTTCAGGACTCCTGGTGCTTATGTACTTGTAATAATGCCCGTTTTCTGAGAAGTGGTTTTCTATACTGAAACCCTTTCATTACGTACTCAGGCAATTTGGTAAGGGGGAAAAGAGGGCAAACACAAGGAAAAACTAATCAGTAAAACACTAATTCCATCTACGTTAGCTAGGACCTTGTGGGTAAGGAAAAGAACACAACTCTGTCACTGGGGTCCTCTCACTGGACAGTGCTCAACAGGACCCTAAGCTCGTCTGAGTGGGATGATGTTGGGGTGGCGGTGCTCAGCACAGAGCTCTGGGGTATGCTGTGTCCCACGGTGGTTGGTGAGGACGCCATAGGCCCCCCTCCTCTCCTCTCCTTCCACCTCCCCGAACAGGCCGAGTCTTCCAGGCTCAAGCAAAGCCTTCCTCAGTCTCTGAGGACGAGAACTGAAACATCAGTGCGATTCCGAGATCACATCTGGGAATAAGCTCGAAACACCAAGTGACAAGGGTTCCCAGCCTCACAGGGCCTGTGGCAAGGCCCACGGCCACCTCCCCACAGATTTCAGAGGGGCAGGGACACCCGGCACTAAGTCACATGCATCCACCAGCCACAAGTCCATTCCTTGACCACAACCAACCAATGAAACAAACCAACAGGGAGTCGATGGAGCTGACAGGCAGGAAAGCCCACCACCCCGTCTCCTTGTTGCGCCTCCCAGAGCACCCCAGTTCCTCTCCGAGGCGGAGCTGGGAGTTACCTGGCTGCCGGCCAACACCCCACCTTGGCCAGAAAAACCACTGAACTTCCAAAAATCACGCCTGGGTTGCCCAGCCTTCCCAGACTCCCCTCTCGGGGCACTAGAGGGGCTCTTGCTAATTTTAGCCGAAGGTCCAAGGCCTTCTGTGAGCAATTAGCTATCCCGAGTCTCCCGCCCCTTGCCCTGCTCAGCAGCCGACATCAGTGACGCCTCGAAAACAAACAAATGCAGCTCTCACCAGTCAGCGGCCAGGCCGAGGCCAGCCAAGCCCCCACTGAGTCAGCAGCTGCGCCAGGGACCCTTCCCAGGGAAAGCAATGACCCCTCCCTGGAGGGCCGTGAAGGCGAGACAGAGACTCCCCAACAGCTGGGGAAGGCCAGGGTCTCACACGCACCCCCGAAGGCATTTCACAGGGGCTCGGCAGTTCTCCCCTCCACACCACATAGGCCCTGTCCCCCCGCCCGGCCTCACCTTCAGCAGCACCACATCCACTGTCCTGTCCACCTTGGAGATGTCGCAGAGGCTGTAGCGCCTCTTGTGCCGCTTCGTACATTCTGCTCTAGTGCCGACAGAGGAACCCAGAGAGAACGCAAGTGCCCTCTCCTAACCTGGGGTCCCTGTGCTCCCACAAGGCCCTCTCAAACCCAGGAGGTTCCAAGTGCACCAAAAAGAAAGCAGCAGACTCCAACGGCATGAACCAGGTGGCAACTCCAGAGCTCCGCCGAGGCCTGCCCTCTGCTGCTATACCTCAGGCACACAGGGATGCAGAGAGACGCGCCCCCGAGCCTGCGGGGCCAGCGGGGCCCGCAGAGAAAGGAAGACTGAACTGGTTCAGCATAATGACAGGGCTGGGACAGGGGGCCAGAAGCAGGCAGTAAAAATCCACCCTGTGCTTGGTCAGGAAAAAGTGAGAAAAAAGGTAGGGGCAACAAGAGGACGTGAAAAACGTCTCATCAAAGTCTAAGGAAAAAAACAAAGATGAGAGCAATCAGTGTCCCCGTTAGGGAAAGAGCCGGTGGAAGGCGGCAAGTCTGCGGGAGAGGAGTCACAGCGGCTGCAGGGGGAGAGGCTGCACTCCAGAGCGCCAGGACTCCAGACCACCCCTGCCCTGACCCCGCCCCTCCCGGGCGGGCCCAACGTCACTGCTCGCCCTGGAGGTTTGGAAACCTAATTGCAGTGGTGGGAACGTGATTCATGCACAGACAGAGGGAAAAAAACAAGGCTTCCTATTCCAAGCCGCTTCCCCCGCCGCCTCCTCCTTCCCGCGTCCCTGAGAAAAGGGCTCTGTCCGGCAGCCACAGCGCGGGCTGTGACTTTCCAGGCACAGAGCAACGTGCAGAGGGCGGGTGTCCAGCTCAGCCCCCCACGCAGGCACCACCACCGCCAGCAAAGCCCCCGCTGGGCAGGGAGCATGTCCGCAAGCTCTGCTCTGTCCTGGGACAGGGCCTGGGGATGGGACACACACACAGAGTTGCAGACGCAGAGGCAGGGCACGCGTGCGGAGACCCCTCACCTCATGGTTACAATGCTTGCGCCCCATTCGTGGCCGTTATCCCTCTGCCTTCTGGGGGCTTCTGAACACTCCCCTGTCCAGCATTCTGGGGCCGCAGCCGTATTCCAGAACCCACTGGAGGGGTGCTCTCTAGCTGGGGCGGGGCGGTGTGAGAGTCCCAGGACAGACACACACCCCCTGACGCACTCCTTGATGCCCGACGAGGCCTGGGGCTGCACTGACCTGGGCGAGCCAGTGACACCAACCCACTGCAAGGGAGCAAGGCTCAGGCCCTGCACTTCCGGTGTCTGGGCTGCCTGCAGGCCTGTGGCCGAGGCTGCCTCCACTTTACCCTACCTGCAGCTCCAAGATGGGGCCTTGCCCCCCTGCCCATCACTTCTGAAGCCCAGATGTGCATGTGAAGGCCTTCAGCCCCCCACACACACACCCTCGAGAGCCTGCTGCTGACACGGCCAACACCACAAGACACAGAGCCTGCTTTCCACCCGGTGACCAGAGGGAGAATGCGAGGCCGCACACAGCAGCCAGCTGAGTACAGCAAAGGGTCAGCAACGGGCCGAGGGGACCAGCCGCCAGAGCCCAGAGGGCTGAGGACGGAAACCTGACTGCGGGTTACCTCTGCAGGGAGGCCCCAGCCCTAACGGGCCCCCCTCCCCGCCACACCCGGCAGGGCCCTCTGTCCCCCCTGCCGCCCCTTCCCGCCGCCTTAATCAGAAGCAAATGTTTCCCTGCTTCCCCGGTTCCCAGGCAGCCCTCTGGGATCAGAGACGTGGAATCACAACGGCCAGTTCTCCACCAGGCCCTCCCCTGCCTCTCGCAGGCTGAAGGAAGATAATCTATACTGATTAATTCCACAGATGGTTCTGCCTCGCAGTGGAGGTGAACGAAAAGAAGCAAATAACAAGGTCTCTGTCCTCAAGAAGTTCATGAAATTAAAGAAACCTGTTTCAGAATGACCTAATCATCTGAAATGGCCCAAATTCCTGCTTTGAGATGAACTCCATGAACGGACTTTCCGGTGGCCCGGGGTGCTGGGCTGGAAATCTAACAAGCTGTGTTCCGCAACGGATAGGGATGGGCCTGCGTCAGAGCATTTGGGCTGCTGTGTGGACCACGGCACCGAGTGGGGCAGGGACGGGCTTGCGTCAGAGCATTTGGGCTGCTGTGTGGACCACGGCACGGAGTGGGGCGCAGAGCCGCACTCTCCTCTCTGCCTTGGCTCAACTCTCCCTGGCAGAGGCCGCACCAAGCCCTGTGCTTGGCTGCTGTGCGACAGTCCAGGTTTTTATCAGAAACATCTGGAACCACTGAACCGTTACTCTGTTAGCATTCTGAAACTCAGTGACCAATCAAGTCGTGTCCAAACCAGGGCTGAGAGATACGCGTTTTCCTTTTGAGACCATTTTCTCTTCCCTTGGTGGAACAGAAACCCTGCCTCTCCGCGCTCTCTGCATCCTCCTCTCTGGCCACAAGGGCCCCGAACTCTCCCACAGGGAATCTTTTAATGGACTCATACCAGAGTCCCATCGGTCTTTAGGACGCTAAGAAATGAAGCATGGAAACTCTCTGCTTTCTAACTGAGGCCTTTCTTTTGCCTCGATTTCCTCAATCACAGATTCAATTTTTTTTTTTTGCTTTTTTTTGGGTCATACCCGGCAATGCTCAGGGGTTCCTCCTGGCTCTGCACTCAGGAATCACTCCTGGCGGTGCTCGGGGACCCTATGGAATGCCGGGATCGAACCCGGGCTGGCATAGGCCGGCGGCGTGCAAGGCAAACGCCCTACCCGCTGGGCTATTGCTCCAGCCCCCTCAATCACAGATTCTAGTATGTTATCCAACTTACTGAATCAAGGCAATGCTCACCTTTTGTTCTCTGGCTCCGGAAGGGCTGTCTACAGTTTTGTGGCAGGTAGTGAAGCTGCCAGCACAGGGAAGGGGACGCCCACCTGACTCTCCCTCTCCTGGCCCCAGGCATTTGGCAGAGGACAGCCGCCAAGGCCTCTGGGTGGTGGGGGCAGAGCTATGAAAATCAAGCATCCTTCTCTTCCTAAGTACCATGACAGCAGTGGAGCCCCTGGACGTGGGGCCCAGAACTAAAGAATGAAACGGCGTGGACAGCGAGCCAGTAGCGCAAACCCTTCCTGGTCTCACGCTGAGGAATCCACCCACGAGCTCCTAGGATGAAGCAGATTCACAGAGAGAGAATAGGGAACTGAGAGATGTTCCCACCAAACACGATGGGGGGAAACACAAGCTTGTTCTCGTCCAATTCTGGAAGCACCACTGTGTTACGCATGAAATGAGAAGAGGCAACTGACACCAGCAACTGACACTCATCTGTGACTCCGGCGCGGAAGTGGTGAGTGGCCCACAGACACGCGCCAACCAGGGCGACATGCGCTGGACTGCAGACAGAGGACATGGCACTGCCCCCTCCCGCCTGCAACTTCAGTCTCTCAGAACACGTGCCAGAGCTGGGGGGGGGAGGGTCCTGAGCCCCCTGAGGGTCTCCTTCCTCCCGGGTTCACTGCCTCCTGTCGGGATCCCCACCCCTGCACCCTGCTGACTCATTGCTAGAGGGTCCAGGAGGCTAGGGGTGGGGAAGAGGAAGCAGGAGAGAGGGCAGTGGTTCTTCTCAAGGTGGCTCCTGGGTGCTCAAAGCTGCTGTTGCCTTTGCAAGAAAGCGCCGTTAGACAGTTCAGGGCTTGACGACGACAGCGGAAGATGGAAAGGTAGTGGGAAACTGGGAGGGAAACACACCAAGCCCCCACGAGGTCTGTTCTCCGAGCAGAACAGGAAGGGAGGACCCTGAAAGAAGCACACACATCCGTCTTCCTGAAACTGCCAACGAGGCAAGCCAGAGGCAGCAGAAGATGGGAGGCGCGGGGCGGGGGAGGCCCCAGGGGTCAGGGATACGCCGCCCAGCACTCCCTGCCAGCCAGGGATCCACGCATACATGCCACTGGTCCTGGCTCTAGTTCCATCTGTGGGTTCCTGGGGTGACAGCGCAGGAAAAGCCCCAGAGTGCCCCCAGAAGTCAGCTGGGGAGGTCTCACAGCTAATAAAGGTCTCACCAAACTCCGTTCTGTGCCTCTTCTTCTTTCCCTAAACACCTCCCAGAGTCACCACACAAAGATGCTTCTCTTGTGCAGAGACTTGGTCACTTCCTAGACCAAGCGCTACAGCTCCATGGGACGAGAGACAGGAGAACGGGTAGGGCACCTGCCTTGCACACGCTGGCCTGGGCTCAGTCCCCAGCACCGCACCCGTACTGCAAGGAGTGATCCCTGAGTTCAGAGCAAGGAGGAAGCCCTGAGCACTGCCAGGTGTGCCCCCCAGCCCCCAAAAACAAAGCTGCTGGACAAAGGCCGGTGAGGAAGAGTGTCTCCTGACTCCCCAAAGCTCCTCTGTCTCCCTATTCTTGAACGCTGACGACACTGCACTGTCGATTCCAATGAACTCACTTCCTGTCACTATTTTCCCACCCAAATAGTTTATATATAGACATTTATGACTGCTGAAAGCATGAGAGTCAGACCAACTTTTGGTCATGGCTTCTATTTCAAATTGTAATCTTGGACTTAAAACATGCGTTTCCACTTACTACTTACATTTCTAGAAGTCAAAGCAATAGAAGAGTGGGGGAATGCATTTGCCCTGGCATGCAGCCAACCAGGGTTCTAGCCCCAGCATCCCATACGGTCCCCGAGTACTGCCAGGAGCTCCCTGAGAGCAGAGCCAGGAGTAAGCCCTGAGCACTGCCAGGTATGACCCAAAGAAAATAATTTCTAGACAGCTTTTACTAAGTAAGGTATTATTTTGCAAACTTCTTTGAAAGAATTTTCAAATTTTCCCAAAGAATGTGGCTTTTTAACACTTTAACCTTTTAAAAACTTGGAACAGTAGGAATTCTTATATAAGTAACAACTTATACATCAATAACAATTTAAGCCACGAGAAATTTCACACACAGAATTTGTGTTACTGGGACCAAATATCTTTGGTGCCCACGCATGCATACACCGGACCACTTCAGACTTTGGCCTTCTGGGGGAGGGCCTGGTGGTCCCCAACACCCGGCACCCGAGGAGTGCGGCCCACTCAGGCCCTGGCACTGAGTCATGTGGACCAGCTGGTGGAGTATCACTGGGAGTGTCCCCCAAGCCACACTGCCTGGTGCGAGAAACGCTGCTGCAGCTACTGAATATTACAGCTTGACACATCATGGTCCAAATCTCTTCAAAAAGCTTCACGAGGTGAAGTCAGAGCAGTCATTAGACCAGGATTTGTGGCAGGTCTCTGCTTGGCAGTGTGGATCAACAGGGTGGGTATTAGGCTGTGGTAATGACATGGGAGACAAGTCACAGAAGTACAGAGCTACCAGAATATTCCGCCTGAACAGACCCCAGGGGCAGGAGAGGCCAGCCGAGGAAACGGTGCTGGTCTGAGGCCCAGTGAGTGGGCAGGAGCATAAAGCGGGATGGAGACCCGAGGGGCAGAGACTGCTCGTGCTGGGCCCCAGGCAGAGGACCCGGTGGGGCTGAGGCCAGACATGAGAAAGTTCAAGCAGCAAAGCAGCGGGTGAGTGCGGGACAGGGTGTTCTGGGCAGACACGCTCCTTCAGACGCAAGAATCCTACGATGGGCACACAGCAGCTGCAAACCAGGGTCAGGCAGGGCCACTTTACTGTAGTGGGCAGAGCAAGGCTTGTGGTGACACAAGCTGTGGAGCCATCACTGAGGACACAGGAGCTGGACTTGGAGCAGTGAGAGAGAAGAGGAAGAAACCGAGGGTCCTCGCACAGGGGCGGGAGCAAGAGCACACTGTGGGTCGTGCCCAGCAGCCTGGCATGGTGTCCAGGTGGGGGCAACACTGGGTCAGGATCAGTCCCCAATTCACACAGAGCTTGAGGTGTGGCCTTTCTCGACTCAGACTCAGGACGAACACCAGGTGTGGCCCCAACAAAAGGAGCAGCAGTTTTCTGAGAGATAGGAGGGAGGACGGTGACAAGCAGGCGCGCTGCTGCCCCTGGAGTGCCCGTGCACCGGCCCGGGAGGACAGACCCGTGTCCTGGTGACAAGTGGGCGCCTGCTGCCCCTCAGAGTGCCCATGCACCGGCCCAGAGGACAGACCCGTGTCCTGGTAACAAGTGGGCGCACTGCTGCCCCTGGAGTGCCCGTGCACCGGGCGGGGACTGACCCGTGTCCTGGCGTGCTTCAAGCCTGCGGGCACCCAGCTCTCCCTGCGACTGCAGCCAGCGCACACAGGCTGAGCAGTCTGTGCCTAAGGACACAGTGGGCGCCCCCAAGGGAAAGACCTGGGGCGAGCTCTGAGGGCCTGCTCTGCTGGGCACTGTCCTCCCTGGACCTGGGCAGGGACCAAGCCTGGCAGGCCAGGGACAGCAGTGCCCCAACAGCCCCTGACGGCCAGCGGGGGAGGAAACGTGGACAAAGAGCGTTTGAGAAGGAAATGGAAAGAGAGTGGGAAGGGCCAGCAAATGAGAGGCTCATCTCTGGGCCCAAGAACAAATCTAGAAAACACCGGCAATGAGGTCAAGGGAAGCCGCACTGACATTCACTGCCCGGCGCCTCCTAGTGGGACCCGTCATCACAGGCCAGGGCCAGTGAGCACAATCGGGGAACACAAACCCCACTGCGGTGCCCATCCAACTCTGCCCTCACGGGGCAGCAAGGCCAGGAGCCTGGTCCTGGGTCCCCAGACTCTCGGCCCTTCGTGTATCACCTAGAATGAGAACATTATAAAGACACCAGGGCCAGAGCACAGGGTGCGAGGAGAAATCATTCTTTACCTGGGTGCGAACAGGGTGCCCGAGCCAGCCGCAACCTGCTCTCTGCCACCATCCTCAGAGCGGAGGGTTTAGGTCAGGCTCCGCCAGTGCCATGGAACACGCCCACATGCCCAGGGGCCAGAGGTGCGGGGAAGGACCTTCTCTGTGCTGTGGTGAGCAGAGGCTGCGGGGAGCTTCCGCCAAGCTCAGATCAGAGCTGCTCGGAGCCTCTGACGCCCGAGCCACTGGCAGAGGCCCCGCTGAGGACAAGAGCAGCTGAGCAATGGGATAAAGAGTTAACCTTGGGAGAGGAGAAAAGAGCCTCTCGCTGGCAATGAGGGAAGCAAGCAAAGAGGTATTTATAGATTTTCCTGGCCAACCCCAGAATTTCCAGTGTCCCTGAAAAGCCGCACTCAGAAGACCAGCCCCGAGTGGCCCACTGGGACAAAGAGCACTGGGCTCACGGGTGACCCTGGGAGAGGCCCACACTGCCAGGGCCTCTCCAGCTGGGAGACGCTCTGTCCACCTCCCGCTGACACGGGGCAGCGCCTGGCCTGCCCGGCCTTTCTGCCTGACCCACAGAACCGCACAAAGCCTCCAGACCCTTCGAATACACCACCCCTGTCACCTCCAATGGCCATGGCAGCAAGACTGGCCTTTCCTGCCTGTGAGACCGGCATCAGCAGCACGGGCCTGGGTAAAGTCCCTCTATGGCTGCGCTATCCCTCCAGTGGTCAGTCAGAGGGGCTGGAGAGGGTCTTGCAGGTCAGGAGCCCCCTCTGAGGAGCAGGAATGGACACTGAGGTACATGCACATACCCAGGAGTCAGTACTGCTCAGCAGAAGGTGCTGAAGTGCGGCAGCGGTGCAGGAGGGGGTCTTGTCCAGATGCTCCCAGACTCAACCTGCCATCCCCTGGGGAAAAATAAACATACAGAGCCCCCACCCCTTTAGTAACTACTGTCTCTTTCTTTTTGGTTTTCTTTCTGGGTCACACCCGGCAATGCTCAGGGTTTGCTCCCTGCTCTGCTCTCAGGAATTACTCCTGGTGGTGCTCAGGGCACATAGAGGGATCGAACCGGTCGACTGTGTACAAGGCAAGTGCCCTCCCCACTGGGCTATGGCTCCTCTACCTTCTTTAAGCCGAACAAACAGGAAGTGCCCCAAAGGGAAGCTGGGGCTACTGTCACCTCCCTGGATGGTTCCAGCACCCGCGGGAGGCTGGGGAAGGCGGCATGGGAGCATCCCCTACTCAGCCGCCAATGAACGGGTCCATCCCAGTCGAGTCCCTCCCATGCATGCGCAGCTGCTCGGCCTCCCCGGGGCTCCTGAGAGCAACAGGCTGCAGCCGGTGGGCTTGGAGACCTCTCCTGGATTCGTCCTCCCTAAGTGTATCAACTGGCTCAAGCAGCATCAGAGCCTACCCGCAGCTACCTCCGGAATGACGATAAGTGCTTCCGGGGCTGGGCAGCTGTGCCTCGCAGGACGGCCCTGCAGCAGCCGGACAGACCCTACCATCCAGTTACGTAGATTCACGCAGCATCTCACTCCACCAGTCTATTCAATAGGTTATTCAGGAACAAAGAGGGTAGGACGTGTCAGCCGTTCTGCACAACAGAGTTTGGGCTGCAGGTCAATCACTAAAGCCCCTGGAGTGGTCAAACTTGCCCCTGGCAGCTGAGCCAAGAACCACTGGGTCCCGCTAAGCCGAGCCCTGCACTAGGAAGAGAAAGCAAGGCAAGCTCGCCCCCTGGAGACAGGAGAAAGAAACTGTGTTCCTGGAAAAATGACTCATCTACACAGAGCAATCCAGAGGACGTTAACCAAAAAGTTATCCAACATAGCTCTTTCTACTCTAAGAATCAAATATTAGCATCATTGTAAAACAAGTTAAAAATAAAAATTTGGTAAATTTGACGTCTGGCTTTGCAGTTCCAGGAGGAAAAAAAGGCCCAGCGCACATGGTTCGATTTGATCGAGGCATGTGTGTTCAACGGAGTTCAACTTTCCAAGAAGGCAGGAGTCCGCGGCTGTGCCTGGATGCGTCTGGAGTGGTCTGGGAGTGGACGGGGTTGCAGCAAAAGAACCACCTGCTAGATCAGCCATTCCATGTGGCAATGCAGAGACAGCGCTGAGGGGCTGTCCCAGGGTAGCTCTTCCCTGACACCCGAGGCCGCGTGCTGAAGAAGAGGAGGACGGGCGAAGACACGTGGACACCCGCAGTTGCTGCCCTGAGCTGGGGAGCAGGAGTCACGATGCCACCTGGCACCAGGGAATGTGTTTTCATGGAAGGATCCCACAGAGCTGCTGTCCTGCGCTGGGGCCAACACTACCCCTAGCATTCTTTTCTTTTCTTTTCTTTCTTTTTTTTTTTTTTTTTTTTTTGCTTTCTGGGTTACACGGCGATGCTCAGGGGTTACTCCTGGCTCTGCACTCAGGAATTAGTCCTGGCGGTGCTCGGGGACCATATGGGATGCCGGGGATAGAACCCAGGCCGGCATGGGCCGGTCGCGTGCAAGGCAAATGCCCTACCTGCTGGGCTATCGCTCCGGCACCTAGCATTCTTTTCTTTTCTTCTTTCTGGGTCACAGCCAGCAATGATCAGGGTTACTCCTGGCTCTGCACTCAGGAATTACTCCTGGCCATGCTCTGGAGACCAAACAGGATGCCAGAGAATTGAACCCGTGTCAGCAGCATGCAAGGCAAATGCCCTCCCCGCTGTGCTATCACTCCAGCCCAAACATTCATTAGGAACTACAAGGCAGTACTGGAAAACTTTAGTAATTTCTGTCCCAAAATTGTATTTGGGTATTTATCTTTGGATAAATACTACCTTGGTGGCAAAGAGCAGCAGCTAAGCTAAGTGGAACGTGAACGAAGGTTGGAGAGCGGCCAAGAGCCAATCAGTAGTGCTCGACTTTAAGCATGCATGTGAGCATCGTTTGAGGGTATGAGTCTAGAATGCAAACACCTGCACACGGGACACTGGAAACGGAGCCTGGTGGTACCCTCGGGATGATGCTTCTGGAAATGAGACCTCACGATAGACAAGGAAAGTCTCAGCCAATCGCCAAAGTCCTCAGGCTGCCTAGGAGGCAAAAATCTCCCACCATTCCTGCCCTAGAGCGAAAAGTGCGAGCCCAGACCATCTACAACAGTCCACAGGCTCATCAGAGCTCAAAGGCAGCAGAGGCCGAGCAGCCCCCCGGCACCCAAGCTGGGGTCTGCTATTACTGGGTAGTTCTGAAAACACAATGCCCTGTATGCCTTTGGTTCCCCGCGGGTGGAAACAGATGCTTTCACCTGAAGCTTTGCCACCAAGTACGAGGAATCGCCTCGTGTCAGGCTCGCAGGAGCCAGGCTCGGATCTCGGTGTGTGATCGACATTCACGCACCACGGAGGAAAGAGGCCAAAGAAAACCTGGGAGCACTGGACTGTGAAGCATGTGGGCATAATGCTGAATGTCATGTGCAAACACATTAAGGCTCTGACCCACAACACCCCACAACAAACCATAGTCAAAGTGAGGGTAAAGTGATCAACGGGGAAAGACCGAATTGTTTATAGTTCATGGCAAGGCTTCAGCACGGTGAGCAATTTCCAGCCCCACGAAGCGTCTACGAGGACGGTCCAGCAACGAAGCAGCAGTGCCCACCCATCCGCGTGTTTTCTGAGTGAACACAAGCAGACATGCATCGTGCCTTGGCCGATTCCCGTGGAAATCACCCAGCGCACTGACCACTAAGTGAGGGCTTATTTCCTGTGCCCAGCGGTAAGCAGACAGGACTCACCCGAGGCCCCTGTGTATCAACAACCACATTCATTGAGGGACGGAAGGTGACCAAACGGGAGACCAAGAACAACCACAGTTAGGTTCTTTACGTCTCACGAGACCTGCCGCAAAGCAGTCCAGCTCCGCCTGAGGTCTGCAGAGTCTGGCTGGCTGCCGGGAGAGGACGGTGTGTCACAAACTATCAAACAACACCCTAGCGGGCCCTAGGTCTGCACACAGATGGATGGACTCATGTCAAAGGTCAGGTGGCTCATGTGGCACCCACGTCACCCCATATTGGTGACAGCCGGGCAGTCACCTTTCCAGACTGCCGGCACGGGAGCAGCACCAAGGAGAGAAGCAGCTGCAGAGGGACGGAGGGAGCGGGTGCAGGGGAGACCTGCAGTGCAGGGACAGAGTTCCGGCCACAGGCACACCGGCCCGTGGAGTGGGGTCACCTGCTCTCTCCGGTCCCACCCAGCCCACTGCCTGTCCACAAAAACCCCAGCAGACACTAAGTCCTTTGAAAGAGGGTCGGGCGTGACACAAGAAAGAATTTTCATGCCACCTGAACATCGTCTGAAGTTCAACTTTCAGACACCGCTTTTCCCACCCAGCCAGTGACCACACAGTGGCCTAGTGTCAGTGGGGGCTGCGTCTCACCAAGCGGCCACGGCCCCGCGTATGGACGTCACTCTGCTAACCAAATGCAAACAGACCAAGGATTCCGCACATGCAGGGGAAAACAACCAGAGGAGGCTGGGGGACAAGATTGAGAAGGACGGGCACATGATGCTTCCTCCTCGACTCAAAGCGGGCAGGGCAGCCCGGGCGGGCGGCAGGGCTGAGGGCAGGTTTCTGCGGCCGGGACCCCTGCCTGACGCAACACTAGCCACAGCCTTCTCTAAGTGCACGAGGGAGCAGACACACTAGCCGCCTTGGGGACACAGACTCACGGCCTGTGGCACTCCCTGCACTGTCCCCCCAGTCCCGGGCCCGCGGCGGCAGGAGGACGGCCCTGTTGCGCATGTCTGAGTCAGAAACCAAACTGGCGGCACTCGCAGCTGCAGCTGACCTTTACGCTGACCATGTCCTCACTGTGCAGCGAGCCTCTCTCCCAGCCGCTCCAGATGCAAGGAGAGCGGCAGGGAAGGGCTGAGGGGCTCCCCCAAACACTGCTGCTCCCTTGGCTGTGCCAGGCGATGCCGACACACCCCACAGCCCCGCCCAGCACCACGCTGACATGAAGGCATTTGAATTCAAGGATGTGAGCTTGTCCCTTCCATTTTCCGGGTTCCGGAAACAAAGACGCAGGGACCCTGCAGGGTGTGTGCCCTCTAGCATCTGTCTGAGGAAAGCCTGCTCAAGGGGCCACCCAGCATGAGTCATGACCACGGCCTGGGCCTCCCGCCCTGCCTGCCTCACTGCCCAACACTGCACACAGCCAGGCAGGCGCAACTCTGGCCCTCTGGGGTGCCATCCAGAGAGACAGGAGGTTAAGTGCTCACCCAGAGGGTCCGCTCTACCAAAAGCGTGGACTCCAGAGCCAACAGCCCGGTCTCAGAAGCGGTATCCCCGACCAGTGCTCCCAGACACAGCAGCAGGACTTGGCTGTGCCGCCACAGGACGCAGTGCTCAGCCTAGGGGGTCCATCAGGGCCCAGGAAAGACCTCTGGACCTCTGAGTGGAAAGCATGCACGTCAGCCCCTGTGGGTGACTCCATACTCCCTAAGTTTGACAGTTAACAGCCATAAACGAGAAGACCCACCTGAAGACCCTGAAGTAAAAACACCACTTTGGAAACCTGAACTAAATGCCGACTGTAAACTGTAGGACCTGGCCAACCCATTAGCCAGTGGGTAAAGCAGAGGCCCCCGCAAGCTGTCAAGGCAGATGTTCACAGCCATACGCTCATGACTGCCAGGAAGTTCAGCACTCCGGTAAGACAAAACAGTGTGTCCAGGCCAAAGAATGCTGCTCAGCAATAAAAAGAAATACCCATGTTGCAACACGGTGAACCCGAGGCAGCACAGCGGTGGGAGAAAGCCACGAGACCTGAGTGGGCTGTTTCATTCCAATGAGCCCTCTCATATTCTCTGTTTCATCTGGGCCGCCAGGGCCTGCAGAGCTCCTGGTGGACACAGGAGACATGCAATGCCAGAGGTCACCTGGGGGACGCCGTCTCCCCAGCCCCTGTGTTTCTGGGAAGTCCCAAGAAGGCAAAAATCATGGACAGAAAGTCGATGAGAAACTGCCCAGGGCCTGGGGGTGGGGAGAGACAGCTAAAGAGTGCAGGGTTTCTTTCTGAGGTGATGCTATCGTTCTAAAATTAGACAGGGCGGTGAAGCCTGCAAGACCTTTGTACTGAACATATTAGAAACTACTAAACCACGGCCGAAGAGGTAACACCATTATTGGGCTGGGGTACTGACTGTGCGTGCGGGAATCAGTCCCTGGCACTGCATGGGCCCTGAGCACCACCAGGAGCAAAGCCTGAGCACAGAACTGGAAGCCGCCAGAAAGACACCAGGTGTGGCCAAGCCCCAACTGTCAGTAAGAGCAACGCTAATAACTGACCCTTTAGGTGAATGAGTGAATTCCAATAATGCTATGAGGAAGGGAAACTGCTGTTTCTATAGTGAACATGTTGTAATCTAAGCAGTATTGAAAGATGAATTTATCTTTTTCTTGTGCTATGTCCAGGAATGACTGCCCTCACGGTGTGGGGGTTCCCTCTGGCTTCTTGCTCCAATCACTGGGATGACGGGTCATGACTAGAACCCACCCAGAACTGCATTCAGTGTATAAATGTGAAAGACCCTGGGAAGGACCTGGCCCTAACTTCCACTACTGTCTAAGACTGTCGCACCAGCTGTGGGTCTGGAGTGTTGCTCTTCCACTGCTGCTGGCTGTCGGAGCTCCACCCAGAAAAGCCCATCTCTCCCCGTGGCGGTTCATCAGTAAATGCACGAGATGCGAGCCTACTACCGAGTGTACCAACCACACGGCAGAGCCTGGCAAGCTGCCCGTGTGGCATTTGATATGCCAAATACCAGGAACAATGATAGACCTCATTCCCATGACCTGAAGGAATGGTTTGAGGCTCTTCGTGTTCCTGGAGCGAGCAGATGCCCCTTGGGCTAAGCTAGCTCATGAGGGGATGTATGGAGATGTTACTGGTGCCTGCTCGAGCAAATCAATGAACAACAGGGAGACAAGTGAAGTGAAGTGATGTCCAGGAAGAGGAGTCAGGCTTAAGACAGGTTATAGATCCCTGGTGGGGCCAATTCTCGCTGAGTGACACATTCACCTTGACAGTAACTGTCCCGTTTGAGGCAAATCTTTTCGTGACTATCTGCAGGGGTGCTTGCAGGGGTGGCTGCAGATGGCACAGGGCGCGCACACCAGCACACAGACGCAGGGCAAACAGGCTAGGACTGAGGGGACAAGCACGCCCTGTCTACTTACCGCCTGGGTGTTCGGGCTGTGCTTCATCTTGGGAGGCGAAGCTTCACCGAGACGCCTCTTCAGAAACGGTGCTGCCCCTGGGGTGACTCAGAAAATCCACCTCATCTTCCGCCTTCGTGTCTGGCATTTCTAAAGAGAATGAGGTGGTTATAAAGGGTCTGGAGCGCCGCTTGCTGGGCCCTGCACCTGCAGTGGAGCCCAGGGTTCTGTGCTGTGTGTGCGGCCTGCGTGCTGCTCCCAGAGGCTGCCTGCAATGGCCGCACGCGCTTAGGAGGGGAGGCAGGGAAGAGCCCGTACAAGGGCTAACAAGCTGTCCATTTGCACGGCTGGCTTTTCACAGCACACAGAGGGTATGGTGCTGCCGTGAGGAAAAAAAAAAACCCTCTGCAGCAGCGAGGTGACCACCGGAACAGCACATCAGGGTGAGAGGCGTTTGCCTCTGCACAGACCAGAGCCAAAGGACTCGGCAAACAGTGCAAACAGAGCTTCAGAAGACAGGCTCCGGGCTCGTCCACACTGCCACTGCTGCCGGGGAGACGCACAGCCCTGGGAGGTTCTTCTCCACTTTCATTTCGTCCCGAACCAAAACATAATCACAAGCTGGCTGCTCCTTTGCCCAAGCAAATGCTTTTTTTCTAAAATCATGCTCGCCAGACAGACTAGATAGCAGCGGCTTGTGCTACCTGGCCACCATCTGGTCAGGCAGATTCAGGAAGGAAGTCATCAAGTGGTCTCTGAAGCAAACACAGCTGCCACACTTCATTAAGAGGCAACAAGCCACCAGCGCCAATTGGTCTGGCTAACCCCCACGCAGAGGGAGGGCCTGGGGCCTCCGTTTCCCATGGGGACTTCTCTGGGGTCACTGTTATCTAGGTCCTGCCACTCTCTACACCAGAGTGCAGAGAGGGCTGCTTCAGCTGCAGAGAAATGCTCCTCGCTGAAACATCACCCTAGTATCACATGTGGCATTCAATGTCCAACTCCAGCTCTGCAAAGCTGCACGGCTATAAATGAACATCTATAAATCATCTTTCCTTTCTCCCACAATTACGTCCTCTTAAAACTAGCATTAAAAACAAAAACAGACAAGTTGCCTTGCCCCCAACTCCAAATCTGTTCATATTCTGTTTCATACACATTTCATGTACATGAAACATTACTGATGTAAAAAGCAAAACCTGACAAAGCAAGCACTTAACATACTCCTTAAGCACACCTTTCTAAATGAGTCAGGAGTCAAAGTAACTTCTCCTTTCCTTGGGGAGGGTTATTTATTTGGGGTGTGATTTCTGGCCCAGCATGACTGCTCCACAGCCGTGGGGTGAGTGTGTATCTGGGCACACAGGCGGCGTGACGACAGTAAACAGTGATTGCTGACGTCAGGGGCTGGCACCTCTCGGCAGACTGCAGGGCATCTGGTGGGGTGGCACTGCACACTGCTCCCGGCCCCTCTGTGCCCAAGGGGCTTGCAGCCCTGCTGCTCTGTCAGCACAACAGGCCAGATGCACGACTCGGCGCAGACTTCCGACCAGCGCCTCTGGCTCTGAGGGGCACTCTCGGGGCTTTTTCTATGGGGCAACTACCCGGGGGCTTTCCCGGCCCCGGCTCTTTGCAAGAAAGCACCATTTCTTTACGGCAGGCCACTTCTCTCTCCTGGGACACCACGAGGTCAGTGACTCCAAGTGGGGAAGGTAGAGGCAGAGGTCGTTTCCCCCCCATCCAGTGGCCAGCCTGACAGTACGCACCACTTTCCTTTCCGCAGCCTCAGGCCTGGAAAGCCCTATACCATCTCTCGGGGTGTGCTGAAAATCCCCGGGGGTTTGACCTTCTCCACACGGGCAGCAGGCCCGCAGGGCTCCTGGGGCCGGCTTAGGTAGGCGGGTCTACGGACCCAGTGGAGGGAGAGAGCTCATTCCAGCAGTGCCACTGAGGAAGAGCGGGGCCGGCTCAGCTTACAGCCACTCCCATTCTCCCAGGGGGCACCCTACCCGGCCCCCAAAATAGACTCGCTGTCAGGCTGTGTTTTTTTTTAAAACGGGGAACTTCTCATTGAAATGCTGTTATCTAGTCACATGAAAACTCGCAGTAATGAAACTAGACATCTAACATCACCAACACTACCACCAAGGGCTTCTCAAATGCCTCTGTTAAAAACACAAATAGAAGCCATGATCATCAGTGCCTGGGGGGACTCCTCTAGGCAGACAATCGGGGTTAGCTGCTCCCCCCCCCCAGTGTACTTTTCCTGTTCGGCTGCTTCATTCCGGACACCCCGCTCCCAAGTTCCCCAGACCCAGCAACACTTAAAGGGATTTTCAACACTCAGAGCAGGAAAAAACCCAGAGTAGAAACCACCCGGCGGCTGCTTACCTCCTAGCCGGGCAGCTGAATTGGCCCTGGCTGGCACCTGGTCACAGGTGGTAAGTCACACTGACCTTCAGGGACACCAGGACTCGCGCCGAGCCCGACTCCAGTTTCTGGTCGGACCGGAGGAGTGCTTGCCCTGCGCTGCCATGCACATGGTTCCCAGGCTGGGCCAGGCTGCCGTGTGAGCTGTCTGCTCCGGCAGCTGCTGCGCCCAGATAAGCCGCCGCCGCAGCGCCTGCCCTGTGACAGCCACAGCCCAGGGCTGGGGCGGAAATCCTGCATCCTCCCCTACGCTCCAGACGCAGGCCTGCAGCAGGCAGGGTGCTGGAGGTCCTCAGTGGGCAGAAGGGCCAGCCCGCCCCAGATTCTCACCAACCAGGTAACAACGCCATCTGGGGGCGGGGGCAGCTGGGAACGCTGCTCAGAACCACTCCTGAACCCACTCCGATGTCGCTGTGCTCAAAAAGCAGCAGCTGGGAGGACTGGGAAGAGCTCTCCGGGCTTAGGCAGCGGGGGAGGTCTGAAAGCTCCCGTGTCTGGCAGCCAGGGCGCTGCAGGCTAAAGCACTACAAGACAGGGAAGCAGCCCGGGCCCACCCGGAGACGTGCCCTCCTGGCAGCGGCAAGGGCTCACCTGACAAGCTGCCCAATGAACAGGAGCCACTGCCAACAAAGACAAAGACACCTGTGTCTGCCAGCAGAACTCACACAGCATAGCCAGAGCACAGGGCACTGCCTGGGACACGGCACAGCCCAGAGCACATGCACGTCACAGCATACAGTCCACACACCCGGCACACCGTGCACACAGCCCAGCACACACCGGGCACACACAGCTCAGCACACACACAGCTCAGCACACACACACACACACACACACACACAGCCCAGCACATTCAGTCCAATAGAGGTTCTGGAGGAAGCAGCTCTAGAGCCTTGGCCGAGCACTTGGCCCCACTCACCTGCTGCCGACGCAGGGCCTGGCACACACGGGGGCACCCTCTCTGGCTCCTGCCCCCAGCCAGGGTTCCAGCGTCTGCGTGAACAACGGCCCCGGGGAAATCTCCCCAGGCAGGAAGGCACCCACTGTCCAGTTAGGGAACACACTCCTGTGGCTGCTCGATGCTGGGTCCAGCTCGCTACAGCAGGAGGCGGCCGCGTGACCTCCACTCCCAGCCATGTCCAGAGCTCCGAGGGCCTTGACCTGCTGGATGACAGCGTCCACAATGCGACTGGCAGCCTCCTCTATGGTGTGGTCCACGCACGCTCCGGGAGGCATCTGCAGGGCAGGGCGGCGGAGGCGGGCTCTCTCCCAGCACAGGCTGCGGTGGGGCAGGATGGCATCCTTTCCCAGTGTCCGGCGTGCCCTCTGGGGCGGCAGCAAGCGGCCATCCTGGCAGCCCTGGGTTTGGGGAGCCACTGACAAGTCTGGGTTCAGAGCCGTGACCTGGCCCCAGGAGACTTTTGGACGTGGCGTGTCGTGGGACCTGGGTGGCTGCTCCTTCCCGCTGGCCCCGGCAGCCGGCGCCTGGCCCTGTGCCGCAGAGGCAGTGCTGCTCCCCCGCGATGAGGAGCTCCCCACTGCGACATCCAGGAGTGCAGGGGCGCTGAAGAGTCTGGGCACCCTCTGTGCTGCTCTGCTCTGCCCCCCGGGGTCCTTGGGCTGACGTCTGCAAGGGGCAGAGGGTGCTGGGCAGCTCCACCTGCAGGGGGCAGCAAGCCTGGCAAGGCCACTTCCTTGTTCTGCGGGTGCTCCGTGTGCCGACCATCCGCGGGCGCGCCCAGGGAAGGCCCGGGCAGGGCCTTGTCCTCAGCCCAGGCAGAGGAGCTCGGCTCTCGCTGGAGTTTGGGCACTGACTGTCCAGAGGGTGTCTGCTGCTCTCCCAGCAAAGGGCCTGAAGAAAGAGCGACTTCTGTGGAGGAATCCGACGCCACTTTGCCCTGGGCACCCGGCCCCCGAGCCGCAGAGCTTTCCGGAGCACCAGCTTTCGTCCACCTTCAGTCAACATGAAATCCGCGGCCAAGAGCGCCTCACTGCCTCTCAGCGGGGAGGGACCAGTGTCCCCACCACGACTCTGGCCCCCAGGGTCTGCGGGGCCTTCAAGCTCACTGCCCAGTCCGGTGGGCTGGTGTTGCCCATGCTGGGCGGCAGGCCGTGCAGGTGGTCTGGCAGCAGCTCCTCCCGGGCCACCGTCTCCCTGTGCGGACCATGTCCGTCGGCCAGAGGCACAGGAGGCCCGGGAGTTGCTGTTCCCTTTTCCTTCTGGGAGGGGACAGACACCAGCACGTCATCTTTGGTTACTGATTCACTGCCCACACTGCCTGCTGGAGAGAAAGTCCTGTCTGATGTCACCGCCTGGCCCAAGCCCAGTTCTGATGCTGCACAGGGGACAAGATGTGGGTGCAGAGCCCCCTTGGGAGTGGTCGGAGACCCTGCCAGCTTCCGGTCTCTTCCATGGGCCTCTGTATCTGGAGCGCTGAGGGGCCCCCCAGTCCACAGGCTCCTGGGGGCGCTGCCAGGGTCAGGGCGCTGCCCCTGTGGGGGCCAGGGCAGCAGCCAGCAGAAGGAGACTCTGCTTTTGGGCCCTCGGCGGGGGCGCTCCCTGCCTGTGGGGTGCCACTGTGCTCACATGGCCCCACGGCCCCCACACCATCTGCGGTCAGCGTGTTCTGGGTCTGGGCAGCAGCGCCAGGTGCGTTCCCTCCTCCGGGACAGCAGCCAGGCAGTCGGCTGGGTGGGCTTAGAAGCTGAGAGGAATCGGGCTGAGAGTTCTGGGCCAGGACCCCTGCCTCTGGCCGGGAGAGCTGCACTCAGGGCGGGCCCACCGGGCCTGCAGAGGAAGCGTCCGGCTCGGGCCTGTCTGCAGTCTCGCCACTGGCAGCAGCCCCGGCCCGGCACGCGCCCCCGCACTGCTGCGGCCGTAGTGCTCCCTGAACTGCCCGCACCCACGGTGCTTTCAGGGATGGGCAAGGAAGAGCCAGCAGGCGTGTCGCTGGCTGAAGGCCCCGTGGGACGGGCACGCAGTTGCTAGTGACACTGGCGTCAAGGACCCCAGCGATGTGGCTGTCAGGATTCTCCACGCTTTCCGCCACACCTGCGCCTGCTGCAGGCGTCACCTTAGGGGAAGCAGCATCCAGGCTCACGGGTTCACTGCGCCGTCACCGCTGTAGGCTCAGGGACCCCATCTTCAGTGGCTGTACTGGCGGCCAGTGCCCCTGTAGAATCCAGCTGGGCTATCCCTGATGCCAAGGGCCAGGCCCCAAGCAAAGGAGCAGCTCCACTAGCCAGGGGCTCCTGCTCTGCGGCCCCTGAGCACCTCTCCCCCAGCTTCTTCATTCCGGTACCACTCTCCAGAGGACCTTCAGGGCCCTCTCCCTCATAGGGGGGCGGAACTCAGCTCCAGAGTCCATGGGACACAGCAGCTCCCCTATCCTCTCGACACTCTTCCCCTTCTGACAGGTGCCGTCTGCGTTCTCTTCCTTAACGGCACTGCACAGGCCCCCCGGAAGTCCTGCTGGCCCCAGGGTGCAGGGAAGTTGGGTGCATGGCTGGGCTCTGCAGGAGGCTCTGTAGGGCAGGGAGGGCAGCAGTCGCTAAGAGCGGGGGCACTGGGCAGATGTGGAGAGTCTGGCACTGTCCCCAGCAAGGGCAGAGGATTGTCCATCGGCTTGAGGTGGGTTTTCTAGGAGAAACCAAAAGACATGGTCAGAAGTCGGTATGGGAGAGCCGTCCCGAGGCCTGGAGAGAGAGAGACAGGCATCGCCGCAGCACCGCTGGCCTAAGCAGAGCTGAGTAACAAGGCTCCGTTCCTCGGGTCCTGCCATCAAGTCCTTCCCTGACGGCCACTGGACAAACAGCCAAAGAGACAATTTCCAGTGTCGTGGAACATATTTTTAGACAGGCTAAAACTGACCCTTATCACTTTCTTTTGAGCATAGCAATAAAGGGGCCAGAAAGACAGTCCCATGGGGAGGGACACTTGCCTTCATGTGGCTGATCCCGAGCCCCACCAGGAATGATCCCTAAGCACAGAGCCAGGAATAAGCCCTGAGTATTACCAGGTGTGGTCCCAAAACAACAACAACAACAACAACAACAACAACAACAACAAGCAGCAATACTAATAAATAGTGACTACCAAAGCATGCAGCTGAGAAGTCTTTAGAGGAACCACAGACCCGAGAGTGCAGCCAACTCCACGGGCCGTCCACCAACGCCCAGAATCTCACTGAGGACACCCAGGCCCTGTGTCCATCCCCACCCGAGGCTGGGAGGGATGGGGTCAGTCACAATGACGTGGTGATATTCTTTCCCCTTCCGAAAAAGCTGTCCCTCTGCTACTGGGGAAAGCTGAGTAAATGAGGACGCGGCAAGCTCAGAATACCTAATCTTTTATTATTCACAGATGTTACTACGGCCTGGGGATATTAGAGGTCATCTCAAAATTTGTTGTTGCAACTTTTTTTTTTAACAGTGCTGGGATGGAAAGGTCACGCAGGCAAGGCCTGTGGTCTACCACTGAGCCACATTCCTGGCAGTTTTTGCAAACTGAAAACTAGCTGTCTTTTTTAATATGCATTGCAGATAAACAACCAGCTGCATTGGAATGGCTAAGATAACCACGCACCTGCTGGAAAACACTACTGCTCCATGCAATTCTGAAAGATACACATATAGAAGAACGGGAAGCATAAGACCAAGTTAAGAAGAACTATTAAAACCTGTTACACTAAGTTATAAACTTACAAAAATCACACACACACACACACACACAACACGTGGAGGAAAGGGTGTTCCTGAAACATCTGGCGGCCCCTGCATCCATCACTTTCTGGGCCCCCAGAGCCAGGCAGGGAGCTCCGGCACCTGCTGTTTCTCTCCACAGTTGCCCTCACCCAGAGAGAAGCCCGAGCCCTGGCAGCTGGTCCAGGGAAAAACAATGACCCTCCTGTGGGCTCTTCGGCTCTGCCCCTGTCCCTGCTCCCCAGGAAGCCCTGCACTGGGCTGACCCTGCAGGACCGTAAATGAAATTATTGCCCAGCGCATTCCAGATTGAATCAGCTCTGAAATCAACTGGGCGGAAAGATGATCTAAACGCAGCCCTGGGGTGCCCCAGCAAAAGCGGCGCCCAGTGGGCCTCTGCCGTCTGTGATCACTGCCACACGTGTGCCGGCTGGCAGCCGCTGTATCCTGAGGGTGTGAATGGACTTTGAGATCTTCATCTTCCTGCCCCGTCGATTCCCTCGTGAGAAGAGCCGAGGAGAGGTTTTCTGAGCAACCCCAGGTCCTGTTCTTCTACCTCCCACTCCTTTAGAAAATCAAACTGGACAGACCAATTTCCTCTGGGGCCAGAGCAGCAGAGCTCAGGCCGTGCATCTGGCTTCAGGGCTGTGTCTACAGATTTCCTGCCTAGGTGGGGACCGCGGAGAATCTCTGTCACCTCCACATCTGACGTGCGGGGTGAGGCCTGTCTGCCCAGAGAGCACAGAGCCAAAGGGCCCAAGAGCCTGATCATGGCCCTTTCCTTCCTTACCATGAGCTGCTGCTGGATGTTCCGCAGCTTAGGAAACAGGCGCCGTGCAGCTGTCTGGGGAGGCGGCTGGGCCCGTGCTGGGCTCCAGAGGCGGAGGTCAGGGTGTAGACGTCCAGGTCTCGGCGGTGTCTCAGGGAGCAGCTGCAGGGGACCTCTTGGGAGAGGCAGCTCCAGCACTCAGGCTCCCCTGGGTCCTCCCTGGACACAAACCAGCTGGTCAATACAGCGTGTCCCACCTCCCGAGTGGCGTCTCATCGGCAGCACCCCCACAGACACTTCCAACCCCACCATGTGAGAAGTTGGTCCAAAGCCCCGGGGACTCAGGGGAGCAGTCCAGGCACAGGGGTTCTGTGTGAGGAACGGAAACCCACATCCGGCCAGGACAAGAAGGGTAGGCTGAGGTCTCAGAGCAGCAGTAGCAGGCAAGCACCTAATGACAAGGGGGTGGTGACAGTGTGGCTTCCCAGGAGCAAGGCACATGCAGCTGAGGACGCGAGGAAGGACAGCGCCTCTCTCCAGGGCAGGGAGGCGGCTCGAAGGGCTGGCGGGTAGCACTGCAAGCAGGAGCCTCAGCCTCGATCTCTGATATCCCGTCAGGGCTACTTGAGCACTGCCTGGTGAGGCCCAAAAAGCCAAACAGAATAAAAAAGAGAAAGCAGAACCGCAACATCTACGACAGGAGGAAGAACAGGTCAAAGTCCTGATCCTGCTGAATCCTGTTCTGAATCAGCACTTGGTTCCAGAATTTCAGGATTCTTTCAAAGGGGGACCGGAGAGAGTGTGCGCCTTGTTTTACGCAGCCACACCTGGCAGCACCCTCAGGGCCTACTCCCAGCTTGGGGTCTGGGGAGCTGGGCGGGACCAGGGAGAGCCCTCAGGCCTCCATTCGGCTGCCACTCTGTCACCAAGAAGCCATTCTGCTCAGGTCACACCAAAAGCACTCATCACATACAAACAGCAGTGCCAAGCAAGGGAGCAAAGAGGCCTTGTGTCCCTTCACGAAGCCTCGCTCTGAGGCGCTGCTGTCAGAGACCCTTCGTCCTCATGGGGATCCGAGGCCGCGGCCCTGACGCCGTGGCACTCTGGCTCTCCCTCCACTCCAGAACACACACCTGCCCGAGATGCCTACTGGGAAGCCCCGTCAGCACTGCGACACCCTCGAGGCAGGACTCATGGGCCCACGGAAGCAGGGCTGGCTGGGCACCATGCCGTGACTCTGGAGCTTGACATGGGGACAGGTGAGCAGCAGCACCCCTGCACCTGTCTTCCCTGCAAGAAGGTGCTGCAGGTATTTCCTGTGACTGCGTGTGTGGTGCCACGCACAGCTGGAGGCCAGCACTTCACGGCCAGCGGTGGGCAGGCCACTATGCCTCACTGCTCTCACTCCAGGTCACCCCCTGCCCTAAGAGGGGAGTAAAGGCAGAGCCGCTCCACGGGGTGAACTGGTCTGCCGTCATCCTCCCTCCACGTTGCCCTGTCGGCCCTGCCCTGATGCCCGCTCTTTCGCTCCCTGACCTCTGTGGGCAGTGGGCAGGCTGGGTGACAATGGCAAGAAGGATTGCCAGAGGAAGCCAGCCAACCCCGTAACCCAGGGGCTCTGCTGTGATCTGCAGGCACCAGGGCTGGGCCCATGCCCTCTCTGAGGTCACACAGTCTCGTGGCCAACTGGTGTGGCTGGCACTCCTATGGAAACAGATGGAAAACTTAGAGTTTAACTGGAGGGGGGGGGAATCTTGTCTTTTCTAAGGCACTTTACTGACATACAATGTCAATACTGGTGGAAGAACCACTAAGAGCAAAGGTGTCAAATGCTGCAACAGTGTGGAACAAATGCACCCGTGTCATAGCTGGCAAACCTCTGCCATGGGGGTGGCACAGAAGGAAGCCAGCCGAGCTGATCCTGCCGCACCGACTCCTGAGCTCCGCGCAACAGAGCTCCTCCCGCATTGCTCTGCCCACGAGAGTGCAAACGGAGAAAAAATAAACCAAATGTCTCTAGCAATTCAGCATGTGTGAGAAGAGGCAGCGGGCTCTGGGTCTCTGCACGGTGTGGATGTGGGGGTACTGTTTGGGGCCCACAGCATTAAGCGGCGTCTTGCTCTCCAGCCTTTCTCGGGGGCTCTGCACCTTCTGGTCTCACTGCGCTGCGCTGCCTTTTTGGGTCTGCTGGGGTGCGGGAGGAAGGGCACACCTAACTGCTCAGAGCTCACTCGTGCTCTGCCCTCAGAGATCTCTCCGAGTGCAGCTGGGGGGACCACATGGAGTGCCAGGGCTTGAACCCAGGTCAGCGCGTGCAAAGCACATGGCCTACCTGCTGTCCTATCACTCAGGTCCCAGAAATTGCTTGTTAACAGCTACCATGAAGGGTTGACATGCGGCGGTGACTTCTAGGATTATAATATGCTTCTTTTTATTCAAGTGCTTTATCATACAGAAATAAGAAAACAAGAAAAAATCAGACTCACTGAAGCATTCATTAGTTTAATTAGAGGAACCGGAGGAACAGTACAGGGGCTGAGGCATGGGCCTTGTGCACAGCTGACCTGTCCACTGTTTTATACCAGCACTGCATGGTCCCGCCCTAACTGGAACAGAGTGGCCAGGGTGACCCTGCAGCATGTGCAGTGCACACAGTGCACCACAGGCCTGGTCAATCGAGCATCACCTAGCGGGGTCCTCGGACTCCTGAGTGCTGCCTGGGGAGCCCAAATGAAATGAGTAACAATAACTGGAAAATGCACTGACATTCAGCCTGAGGTGAATGACTTGCCCATGACAACACCTTTCAGAGTACCTCAAACATCACTAGAGGCCACAGAAACAGATGGGAATGGCTGGCAAAGAAACCGGGAAAGAGGGAAACAGCATTTGCCACCATTTAGGAACCACCCCACAAAGGGCGGGGGTTCCCGACGGTGGAAGGAGCCTGTCTGCTGGTGACAGCGTTGTGAATGATTATGCATAACTGTGTGATTTAAAATGAATATGAATTCCCTCCTCCTTGTCCTTCTCTTAGCCTAAGCCAGAGCAGGTAGACGGCACGGGCAGGTGTGGCTGGGTCACTCCACGGGCAGCTGCAATGACTCCCTCCAACCCCTGCCCTCAGCCACCTCACACACTGCTTGCCAAAACAGCAAGCCAGCAGGGCAAGCAGCACTGAGCCCCCACGGCCTCTGTCCCTGCCACACAGAAGCAATGAGCTGGGCAAGTGGACAGGGCCTGGGTCTCCCTGGACAACCCCAGGGCAGTCATGGGCTCACTAACTGCTCAGCATCTTCCGCCCACAAAGGCCCATGTGCCTTAATGTGTGAGACACACAGCACGTGGCACTATTTCAAAAGGCCATCATCGTTGTTGATACCAACTAAACTCTCCACCGGAGAAAGAGCCAGAAATGCTTACAAACTCTTTTGAAAATTGAGGGAAATAGTAGAAATGGATAAAGTAATTCCAAGTGGATAAAACTGATCAGGAAAAAGAGTGTGTCCTCCTCCCACAATGTAAAAAAAAGGAAGGAAAATATGAATCAAAATTAAAGAAAGATGAGCCATCGAAGAATCTGCACTCTGGCGGCGTGGAGGGGGAGGCAGGGAAGGGGAAAGAGGGCACACAGCAGCCTCCAATGGGGACAGGCCAAGGCTTCCGGCCGAGCAGCTCCGAGGGCAACATCGGCTTCATCCAGGCAAGTGACCACTGACTTCCTGTCTCTCTGCCGGGCAGAGCTGAGCAGGCAGCACATCCCTGAGCTCACTGAACACATTCGATAAACTCAGTACACTCAAGCGTGTTTCTAGCACCCGGATGCTGGGGCAGTGCTCCCAAACTCGGGTGGAAATGGTTACTTAGAAACAGACACAATAGATAAACCAATCAGACAGAGAAACGGTGGCCTTTCCTCTCCGCTGATCCACTTCTTCTCAAGGCTCTTTCCTCCGGTTTGCTGTTTTGACAGAAACATATGACACATCAACTCGCCCTGGCTGGAAGCAGTGTACGATAAATAAAGTGGGCCGCTGTAAAATCATATGAAAGTGCAGGGCTGGGGTGCAGCTGAGCAGAAGCACTAAGAGCTCCTGGGGTCCACCCTGGCACAGCCCCAGTAAACAAAAACTCAGTTCCAACCTCCTGCTCTGGACGATCTGTCTAGTCAGGGAAGCAGTGAGCAAGAATGGAAGATCAGCCCACAGCCTGCAGCCTTTTGAACTGAGAAGGATTACAGCAGGCTCCCTCGATCACAGAAGCACACTCTACATTCTTAATGTGGGAGAGGGAGTGACAGAGAAAGAAAACACAGGCCCCCAGATGCCCTGGGCAGGACGGCCGCGCTCCCCGGGTGTGCATGGGCAAAGGGTGCACTGGACTTTCAAGCGGCGAGCTCCTGTAGCACGGGCACATGCTGACTTTCAGCGACATATTGCAATGCTACTGCCCCCGAAAACAATTTTTTAGTTTCACTATATTATTTTTAAAGTTCAGGCTTTAGAAAAGTCACCTCGTACTGTTCCTCTGACGCCCGACATGCAGTGGTCAGCAGCTGTGACACATACACGATTCCGTGTCCAGCGGGAGCGAGGGAACTCACTCCCTGACCCCGGAAGAACTCTAGCATGCAGGGAAGCAGTGCCAACTCTGCACAGCACCTGCAGCATTAAAACCACTTAGTCTTCTCAGAAATATGATCCAAAGTCTGCAAATAGCTGCAGAACCAAGCTCTGGTAAACCAGCCAAGCACGGGCTGAGTGAGAAACTAATGTGCAGATTTTTAAGTTCACTCCAAGTGATCAGTTCAAAGGCAGTTAGTACGTTCTGTGGATTCAGGGGCTGCGAGCACAGTAAAGAGCAAAATGTGGCAAGTACTTGTAGAGGAGAGGACAAGGAGGAGCGACCCAGACATCAGCAGCCACGGGGGTGGCGCCCAGGGGTGCTGCTGGGGCCAGAGGGCAGCAAGAAATGCACTGGCCTTGTGGTGCCCAGCCCAGGTTCGAGCCATAACAACCACAGCACCCCATAGGGATCCCAGAGCCCAGCTAGGTGTGACCCCTAAGCAGAGCCAGAAGTCAACCCTGAACACAGCTGGGTATGGCCTAAAAACATGGAAGATAAAGAATAAAGAAAAAACTTTCTTAATAGCAGAACCATCCCACGTGAGTGCCCACTGCCGATGGGCCTGCACAGACAGAGGTGCCAGGGACTGGCACGGGCAGAGAACTCCAGGGTACTCCTGGGGTCTGGGGCACGGTAATAGGGCAGTGCAGACCTCTCACGGGACTGTCTCCAACGCACACCCGGACGCTTCCAGGACTGACAGCGTCCCTGAAAGTCAGGTGGAAAGGGGACTCTGCAGGTGACAATCGTGGTATCCAAATGGACTCTACTTGGTGACAGGGATCGGTTGGAGTCTCTGACAGTATCAGGGAACAAGTTCCCTTTTACTTCAAGGGTGGCAACCGACAGACAACATCCAGGAGTTCAGCAGAGTTCCTAAAGGCTTTTACTTATCACCAATAATTAAACAAACTCTGCTACTACAATCCAAGGTCGGTGATCCCCAAACTCTAACTCCTGGCTGGGGCTCAGACCATGTGCTCAGGTCAGGATCTAAACCAAGATGGGGTCTTCTTCTCCAAAGCCCAACTTGTCTTTCCCAAAGGCACCAAAAGCCCAAGGCCTCTGTGGGCGGTCTTTGCAAAATCAACGACCAGCTCTCGTATGCACGTCTCCAAGAAACCACACCTAGCCCAGGTCTAATCAATGCTCACGGACAGGGCCTCCTCCTCTCCTGTACCAATCAGCTCTTATGCAAAATACTGCGGAGAGGGGGTTGGCATAGAATTACACTTAAGAACAAAAGCAGCTCAGGATTCATATACAGGGGGGGACAATATCATCATTTCAGACCCATGAATCCCCAGCGACTAGGTGGTTCTGTCCGAATACCCACAAGGTCCTGTTTCTCTGCTCCAGGGTAGTGTAAGTGCTCTGCCCTCTGTTTGCTGAACGGGCAGTTCTCGCCCACCTGAGGTGGATCAGCAAGACCCTCCTTCAGTCTTTACAGAGCTGGTTTGATTCCAACATAACCAGGGTCGTTTCCTCCTGGTTTCCTTCTAGTCCCACAAAAAAGAACCCGTGGAGCCTAAGAGGAAGGGTGACTAGGCTCGGTAGCTCTGGGTTCATAACAGAAATTATAACAATGTCCCAAGAGTCATTAAAATCGAACTGTCTTCCGTTCTTGCCCCCCAACCTCCTACTGCGATTTGCACAGGAGCCTTAAGGCAATGCAAATGGCTTTAAGCTGCAAAGACCCAGGGCCTGCTCTGGGGGGGCCACCAATACCTGCAACCAGGTCTTGTCCAGACTGTGCTTAGTTCTTATCTAAAAGGGCTCAAAATGGCCATTCCCAGAAAATGAAGGCTCGAGTGCCTACACTGACCTACCCCACGCTCCTCCACCAGGCCTCTGCTATGGAAACAGCCACTGGCCCCATCAGGCAGATGAGTTTTCAGCGCACACCACACACACAGATGTGTACACCCAGAGACAAGAGCAGTGCTGACAGCTGAACTGGCTACAGCAGGAAGGGGCCACATAAAGGGGCCAGCAAGAGCAGTGGTCACCAAAGCAGCAGGAAAGGACAGAGCAAGAGCCAGGTAAGCAGGCAGCCAGGAGCTGACAGGGTAACAGCACAGCCAGGGGGTGGAGCAGGAAGACTAGGCCCTCGGGGAGCTTTCAGAGCCCTGCACTCATAGAGGCCTGGGGAAGTACCAGGGGGACGGCTGTGGAGGCCGACGAGACACACTGCCAGGAGGACGGCCATGGGAAGCTGACCAGATGCTCTGCCACTGGGGCTCCGAGTGGCCTGTGAGCGTCCAGACAGTGCTATGACCCAACAGGCCCTTCCACTTTTCAGTGAGGGGTCACAGGTCTGCTGGGGGTGTGCTGAGAAAGTCTGGAGACCTAGGTCCAGTCTCCATACCGTCCATGACCCGCAGGGTCGGACAACAGCTTTTGAGCTGCTCAACACTGGTGATGCAACAGTTAAAACAGACGCAACTTAGATATTGGAGGTTTTCTGTTATCCCAAATTTTGGAGGCTCTAGTGTAGAAAAATATAAGCTGAGAGGGGATGTCACGGTCCTAGACTTAATTCCCACGGCTGTGTCTGCCCCAGAGCCAATGTCCCACGGGCCCCACAGAGCAGATCCTCCAGAGTCAGGCCCCGTGAAATAGCCAAGCGGGTCCCCAGAACCAGGCCCTGTGGGATAATGAGGCAATAAGCCACACGGGTCTCCACCTGGCTCTGGCACATCCTGTCACCTCCCTATGGCCAACCCTGGCCTTTCTCCCAGCATGTGGCAATTCAAGAGAAGTGGTTGGGGGCTGATGTTTCAGAAAACCCTGTCAATGCAACTGCAGGAAAAAAATTTTCTGGTAATAGCAACACCCATTCAGGGGGAAGTTCGAGGAGAGGGAGGAAAGACAGAGTGAATGCAGAGAACCAACAATGAGGACCAACCACTGAGCAGCAATACTCACGCATCGCTGTCTGAGCACCCCGAATATCTCAAGCCCATCCTCTCCTGGCTGTAGCCCCATAACCCAGCTGGGGGAGAGAGGGGCGTGCAGGCCAGCCCTCCCCAGGGCAGCCTTGCTGGCTTCTGACGGGAACTGCGAGCAGCACCTAGTTCCTTCTTTGAGGGTGACTGCAATATCTTCCATGAAACCACATCAGCCCTCCGCTGAGGGGTGGGCCAGCCCAAGCTGGGGAGGAGGCTCCTCTGCGCCCGCATCCACCTGAGCGGAAGCTGCTCACGCAGGCACCTGTCACGCACCTCACACTGAGGCTCCTCTTTTCTCTCTCCCTTCCTCCCTTCCTCCACCTGGGACCACCACTGGGGCCTGACACCAGCCAGATAAGGGCATAACCTGAGCGACCGCCGCACATGAGGCTGCTCTTAAGCTTTCTGCTGCTCACAGTAAGCGGTGCTCTGCGGTGACGGTGAGAAATGAGCCCCAAGTCAGGCAGTCAGCTGGGCTCCTGACTGACTTCTCCACCTGGACTTAGGGGGGGCGCTAAGTCTGCGTAAGGGAGGGACCGGGCATGCCGAGGCCCCCAGAGCCAGCCCTCTGCACAGCAGCCTCTCGACAGTGTCCAGGGAGGCCTGACTCTTGGGCGCACAACAATGCTGAAGAAAGCGGACAGAGCCCCAGAAGTGAGGGACTGCCAGCCCCCCACCCTGCCTGACCACTGTGCACCCCCATCCGAGGCAGCGGGGCTCTGGTTGTCTTCTTTTTCCCTAAGGCGTTGTTATGTTGTGGGAAGGCACGCCAGGAAAAGCATCTGCGCCTGAATGACTGTACAAGTGCTCCTGCTTACAGAGCTGAGTTTCCAAACGAAAGGCCGAAGTTCCTGCTAAGAACCTGACAGGGCCTAACAGGATGTCAGAGGAACAAGCTCTCATCTGTCACTTTACAGGCGAGAAATGATTTTCTCAGAGCTGATAAACATTATCAGCTTTCCTGCAATGAAGACCCAATTGCTTGCTGTCCGCAGATCCTATGTTGGTGACCAGGTCACTGAAGAGGTGACCATCAACCCAAGAAGCACTGTCCCACGACAGTGTTTGTGCTCCGCTGGACTCCCAGAACACCAGGGCAAATCCGCTACTGTTCTTTCATGCCAGAGTTTCACGGCCAGCAGAAGTGCAAATGGGATATGTAAATATAAGAATAGGGGCTGGAGCGATAGCCCAGCGGGTAGGGCATTTGCCTTGCACGCGGCCAGCCTGTGCCGGCCCGGGTTGGATCCCCGGCATCCCCATATGGTCCCTGAGCACCGCCAGGAGTAATTCCTGAGTGCAGAGCCAGGAGTAACCCCTGAGCATTGCCGGGTGTGACCCAAAAAGCAAAACAAACAAAAAAAGCCTAAAGGAGACTTGAAGTCTCCGAGATATATCTGACTACTCCTCAGCCATCAGATATAAATCCAATCCAGTCTAGCCTTTGGCACATGGGGGATCAGGAGGGAGCCAGGCAAGGCAGTCAGTCAGGAGAAAGACAAGCTCTGGGTATTCCCACCCCTATGTGGCCTGCAGAGAAGCAAAGGGGGTGACAGACAAAACCAAAGGAGGAGCGGAGTGACAGTCCAGTGGGTAGGAAGTTTGCCTGGTTGATACCCGGCATCTCATATGGTCTCCCGAGCCCCAGGAGTGATGGATGAGTGCAGAACCAGGAGCCAACCTTGCCATTACCATCACCCCTAAAAAAACCAAAGGATATAAAGCAGAATATAACTCAGTAGATAGAACTCAGAGGCAGAACTGCCGTTACTGGGGCTGGGTGGAGCTTGAGAGCTGCCGGCCCTATGATATGCTAATATTTCCTTTCAGAGGCCTGCGACTGTGCTCTTAAACACAGTCAGAGGCTAACGGCGCCTCACTGGGACTCATGAGCACGCATTTACTAGAAGAGCAGAGTGTTACCAGTGGGAAGATGAAGCCATTGTTCTATACGAGAGCTTTCAAGGGTGAAATGAAGAGAAATGAGTTGCGAGTTGACATGAATTCCAAGAGAGACTGTGCCAGCCAGATAACTCTAGGAAGAAACCTTTATCTGTTTCTGAAGCAAGTGCCTATACAAAGTTAAAAGGGCACAAAGAGCTGCGGCTATTAGATCAGAGGTTCCTGAATTCACTTGGTCCCGGCCCCAGTGCCTTCCGGAAACCCACCTCCTGGCATGAACAACGGAAAGCACCTCTCGTCGCACTGACTAACCCCAGGGCTGCCAGCATTACTTACTCTGGAGGAAACGGTTAGATCATATTAAAATGTAACTAAACTTTTAAACTAACAGTTATAACATTAACTACTAAACCAAATACGCTTTATCGATTGTGGCACATATTTCATTTGGACAATGTGTCTTTCAAGGCAAATTCTGTATTGAAAGGCATATTTGAAAGAATTTAAAAGCAGAAAGAGAATACTACCACCTCCAAATTTTACAAGCAGAAGAAAACAAACCAGCCAAATGATATATAAGAACCCTGACATAGCACTCTTAATCCAGACATAATTGTCTGAAGACATGTTAGAGAGTAATGGGAGGGGTGCTAAGAAACCGCCCAGCGGGCAGGAGTTCGTGCTCCACTGGGGCGACTGGAACTCAAACTCCAGGACAGTGGAACAAGCACCTCCCAGAGGAACCCCAGTACACCAAGCTGGCACAGCACCAAAACCAAAAAGAAGCAATTTTAAATGACATTTAAATGCATGGTCTTCTTTCTCAAGAGACCTAAGCACACTTGAAGCAAATATTTCAAGAGCACTGTACACGGCTAGAGATACGGGATAAGGCTCCTGACGGTTCCCTGGCTGTGGCGATCCTGGTTGGAATTCTAGTAGCACAGGGCCTGAGCAGGGTCACGAGTGATCCTTGAGCAGAGCCAGGGGCAAGCCCAGAGCACTGCTGGGCGTGGCCCAACACCCCATCCCCACCTCTACCCCCCAAAGTTCATAAATAGCTTGTGCATTATGTTGATGGGCACCAAACGACTGGCCAAAAGGATTACTTGCAGTGCAGTAGTAAGGAGCATTTCAAAGCCACGGTGCTTATGAGATCCACTAAACCAAGATTCCAAAGTACGAAATTCCTCCCAGGGTCGGGGAGATATTTGCAGAGCACATGTCGCACTTGTGCAGAGCTGGGCTTAGCATCCTTCCCCCCAACACACACACCCCGAGCCCGAACTTTAGGGTGTGACCTGGTGTCCTGGAGCACAGCTGGGTGTGACCCCCATACAGAAAAGGACAGAGTTCCTTTTTTTTTTTTTTTTTGCTTTTTGGGTCACACCCGGCAATGCTCAGGGGTTACTCCTGGCTCTGCACTCAGGAATTACTCCTGGCGGTGCTCAGGGGACCATATGGGATGCCGGGATCGAACCCGGGCTGGCACAGGCTGGCCGCCTGCAAGGCAAATGCCCTACCCGCTGGGCTATCGCTCCGGCCCCTACAAAGTTCCTTTTAGAAAATGGTTTCGGTAGGAACGTTTTCAGCAAAGCACGCGAGGGAGCGGTCACTTTGTACAGCCCGAAGAGAGATCTCACTGCTGCGGCAGAACGCTCACGGGGGTTAACTGGCTCAGGGCCCAGGAACGCTGAGACACTGGTTTCTGCCCTAAGCTGAAACTTCAGGGACGGAAGCATTCCGTTCTAATAAACACATGAGATCAGTTACATTTCATGCCGTCTCATATTCATGCTCCTTAACATGCAACTTCATTTTTTGTTGGGGATACTAACTCTGACCCAAAAGTGATTTGAAACAAAATGTTTATCCAATGCACCTATCTGTTCCCTTGGTTAGGAATCATTTTTATTTGTGCTAATAAAAGGCTGGGGGAAATGTCAAATTGTTCTTTCTATTGGTAGACCTTGAAGAACCCTCGACGTGGGCCCGCTATAACACTCAGCCACATTCCTGCCGACTTGTCCTGAGAGGTGAGCCCTGCCGAACAGCCCTTCCCCCTCCTCCCATGCACGTGGGCCCAGGTTCCTGGCGTCCACTGTGGTGGACAGTGAGGCCAGACAACAGTATGTTCAGACCCACATGCTGTTGCCATAGGGTCTGTTAACACAGGTTGGGCTTCAGGACCCCTGAAGGAAACCTCAGGCCTGTGCCTCACACCCGTGTTCTCCTCTGACCACGTGTCTCACTTGCCTCTTGCTTGTTTCCACTCTGGAGAAACCCTTATCCCCACCCCCCCATCTTTCTAAATAAGTTTGTTCAATAAAAACTATCTGCTTCACTTAAAAAAAACCAACCACCTTAACGGTGGTTTAAACACTGTTGCTGGCCGCCCAACGAAACACAGGCAGGCCCTCTGCAAACACGCCTCAGGGAGCGGGACGTCCCAGGAGAGATGCGACAGCAGGAAAAGCTCCTGACAGGCTCCGGGTGCCTGCTGGCCTCCCCACCCCTCTGGCACCTCGTGCGCCCCAGAATCCATGGGCTCGTCACCTTGGTTGCTGGTCCCATCACTACAGTTTCAGGGCAGCCCAAAGCCACACTTTTGCACAAGGCCTGCTAGCTCGTCAGCACTGGGCGAGCCCGGGGACTCGAGGGCTCTGTTTTCTCCCCTGCACTCCCGTGCAGAGGTGGGCAGGAGAGCCCATGGCAAGAAGTGCTGGGCACCAACCGTGCTCAGGGTACAGAACTGTGCTCTCCCATCCCTCCCTGCACAGATACTGCGCTCTTCCATGCCTCCCCTGCACAGATACTGTGCTCTCCCATCCCTCCCTGCACAGATACTGCGCTCTCACATCCCTCCCCTGCACAGATACTGCGCTCTCCCATCCCTCCCTGCACAGATACTGCGCTCTCACATCCCTCCCTGCACAGATACTGCGCTCTCCCATCCCTCCCCTGCACAGATACTGCGCTCTCCCATGCCTCCCTGCACAGATACTGCGCTCTCCCATGCCTCCCTGCACAGATACTCGCGCTCTCCCATGCCTCCCTGCACAGATACTGCGCCTCTCCCATGCCTCCCCTGCACAGATACTGCGCTCTCCCATGCCTCCCCTGCACAGATACTGCGCTCTCCCATCCCTCCCCTGCACAGATACTGCGCTCTCCCATGCCTCCCCTGCACAGATACTGCACTCTCCCATGCCTCCCCTGCACAGATACTGCGCTCTCCCATGCCTCCCCTGCACAGATACTGCGCTCTCCCATCCCTCCCCTGCACAGATACTGCGCTCTCCCCATCCCTCCCCTGCACAGATACTGCGCTCTCCCATCCCCCCTGCACAGATACTGCGCTCTCCCATGCCTCCCTGCACAGATACTGCGCCTCCCATCCCTCCCCTGCACAGATACTGCGCTCTCCCATGCCTCCCTGCACAGATACTCGCGCTCTCCCATCCCTCCCCTGCACAGATACTGCGCTCTCCCATCCCCTCCTGCACAGATACTGCGCTCTCCCATGCCTCCCCTGCACAGATACTGCGCTCTCCCCATCCCTCCCTGCACAGATACTGCGCTCTCCCATGCCTCCCCTGCACAGATACTGCGCTCTCCCATCCCTCCCTGCACAGATACTGCGCTCTCCCATGCCTCCCCTGCACAGATACTGTGCTCTCCCATCAACCCCTGCACAGATACCTGCGCTCTCCCATGCCTCCCCTGCACAGATACTCGCGCTCTCCCATCCCCCCCTGCACAGATACTGCGCCTCTCCCATCCCTCCCCTGCACAGATACTGCGCTCTCCCATGCCTCCCCTGCACAGATACTGCGCTCTCCCATCCCTCCCCTGCACAGATACTGCGCTCTCCCATCAACCCCTGCACAGATACTGCGCTCTCCCATCCCCTCCCTGCACAGATACTGCGCTCTCCCATCCCTCCCCTGCACAGATACTGCGCTCTCCCATCCCTCCCCTGCACAGATACTGCGCTCTCCCATCCCCCCTGCACAGATACTGCGCTCTCCCATGCCTCCCCTGCACAGATACTGCGCTCTCCCATCCCTCCCTGCACAGATACTGCGCTCTCCCATCCCTCCCCTGCACAGATACTGCGCTCTCCCATCAACCCCTGCACAGATACTGCGCTCTCCCATCCCTCCCCTGCACAGATACTGCGCTCTCCCATCCCTCCCCTGCACAGATACTGTGCTCTCCCATCCCTCCCCTGCACAGATACTGTGCTCTCCCATCCCTCCCCTGCACAGATACTGTGCTCTCCCATGCCTCCCCTGCAGATACTGTGCTCTCCCATGCCTCCCTGCACAGAAACTGCGCTCTCCCATCCCTCCCCTGCACAGATACTGCGCCTCCCCATCCCTCCCTAGAGCCCACTCAGCTCTTTACCAAAACACAAAGACAGTTGGAAGGACACCCAATGAACAGGCTAGAGAGATGCAAAGTTTGAAAATCCTGCTCCCTGCCTATTATTTTGAGTTAGTGCATTTGTTCCACCCTTTTCCTCCTCAGCAAAGGCTTTCAGCTTGCTTGGCACCACATGGTCACTGAGGCCACTGGGGGCTCCTGGGCAGGTCTGTCAACACCCCCTGAGCTGGCTACTGAGGGCTCCAGGAAGATCTGTTTGACACCCCCACCTAACCAGGGTCAGCCACCACACTAACAGAGTATCTGGGTTGGGGCTGGAGCGATAGCCCAGCGGGTAGGGCGTTCGCCCTGTATGCACGGCCGGCCTGTGCCAGCCCGGGTTCGATCCCTGGCATCCCATATGGTCCCCTGAGCACCGCCAGGAGTAATTCCTGAGTGCAGAGCCAGGAGAAACCCCTGAGCTTCGCCGGTGTGACCCAAAAAAGCAAAAAAAAAAAAAAAGTATCTGGGGAACCACTCAAGTACCTAACCCTAAACCCAGCTTTGTGTGCCAGGCCAGGGGGTGGAGGAGGGGGAGCCACACTGTGAAGAACCTGGCCCGCCCTTGGGAAAGCAGCCCGTGAGTGGCCACCACTGGGCTACCCTGCACCACACATATCCGTGGTCCTGGTCTCACACAGCTCATTCTGCTTGGGGCCGGGCCTGGTTCTGTGACCTGTGGCCCTGGGACCTGGGCAACTCCTTCACCTCCCGGCCTCAGTGATCTCGGTTACAGAACCAAGACAACAGCATCTTCTAGCCACTCACCAGGCTCCCTCGGGAGCAGGATGGACAACGTGTGCTTTGGCAGCAGGTCTCAAACCTGGCAGAAGCACCAAGGAGCTTCCCAGGAAGGAGGGAGGAGAGGGTGACCTCGCCCTTGCCCTCACTAACTGTAACCACTGGACTCCACGGCTGCAGCCCCTCGCTGAACTGCCGAGCAGCTGTGAGCAGAGGCGTGGCAGCGGGCTCGGGGCTCCCTTTACATCTCTGGTCTCCCAGTCGGCTGAAGCCAGGCGTGGCGGCCGGCACACTGCAAGATTCACTGACACTGAAGGGAGAGCAAGATAAAGACGCACTCCCTGAAACGTGCCCTGAGGAAGCCGAAGCATTCCCCGAGCTTTCCAGAAGCCTCCTGGCAAGCAGACTGAGCACTGCCAGCCCACGGCGGGCACACACAGTGCCACGGGCAGCATGTTCTGGGAGTGGCAGCTGTTACACACGGAATCCTCTCAGCTTCTCAGCAAGTGTCGAGTAAGGACACCGAGCCTGAAATAAACCTGAGAAAGTTGGGCAAAATGCCCTGAATGTTTGAGAATCTGACAAAAGCCAAGCGGGAAAGTGGGCTAAGGACAAAGCAGGTGCCATTTCTGTTAGCGTTATGAGCGACTGGGTAGAATCTGGCTCTGACATCCTCTGACATGTACCACTGCTACCCACACCTAACTGGTCACTCCCCATTTGCTCTGCTGGGCCTGATGACATGACTCTCCCCTAATTCCGGGAGCTGGGGTGCTCCACTAGCTCCTCTCTTCAAACCAGAGGAAGAGACTGTGCAAAGAGCTTGTCAGCAACACAAGGCCTGGGAATTCTAGGTATGGCTCCAGGGCTGAGACCTCGCAGGCAGGATGGTCCACATCTGACCACCATCGCATGGCCCTTCCCTGAGATCACGAACAAGACAGGCCAAAGCAAAGGAACAGTGAGTCCATAAACTGAACTAAGTGGAAGGTTTTCCAGGAAGCAGAAACCCTCCAAAACATGTGGTGGGACCAAGGAAACGGGTCAGTGGGATGGGAGCAAGCAAAGCACACAGCAGCGGGGCCGGGCCGCACTCTAGTTCCCCCACAAGCACCGCTAGGAGTGCCGCCAGGTCTCACCCCAAAACAAAATAGATGCACAGTGGGATTTAAGCTCACGAATGTCCTAAAGACTTATTTGAAGAATCCTACCAAACCCAAGCAGAGTCACTGGTCGTGCAGAAGCGAAAGAAAGCAGCAGGTGGGGACAGCCCCTTAGGAGACTCACGGGGCTCCCCTTCTCGCACACCCCAGTCCAGTCACCTGCCCCCCGGATCTCGCACAGACTCTCTTCCCTGGCTCTTCAAGGCTGAAACCTTAGCAGACTCTTGCAGAGCCACAGTGGGGCTGGGGGTTAAGGTCGACCCTCAGCATTGTTCATGGCTGACTCTGAAGCGGCAGGTCCTTTCTAGCTGTGCCACAGTGACCTGGAGACCAGGCGGGATCGGGGTGGGGGCGGGGCTGGGACTCACTGCGGGGCCTGCCGCTGGAATCGTCCAGGTGGGCCTTTCCTGACCAATGTCTCCGACTCAGGGGAGGCCACAGAGGCAGGACTCGAGCCAGGCAGACATTGGCCTCCAGGAGCCACACACCTGTGTTTCCTCATGCGGTGCCGCAATCCCGTCTTGGGACTCCAGCAGCGTCCAATGGGGTGCCGGCACAGCTCACTTCCCGGCTGGAGGACGCTCCTTACCCGCGCTGCTCCCAGCACCAGCTCGGCCGGAAGCTCAAGGCCAAACGAGCTGCACTTCAAGCTGCACGTCTGTTTCTCTGGAGGGTTGTTCCAGCTGAAAAAGCCCCTCACAGCAGAGACATGCACTCACAGGCTAGATGTGAAGAGGGGCTCAGGGAACACAGCTCTCCCGAGAGCCCGTCCCAAGAGAGCTCTGGGACCCAAAGGTCACTAGCACAGAGACCCACCCTGCTGCCCCAGTGCCTGGTCCCTGCAGCTACCCTGGGAAAGCCTCCTGCCAAGAACTTCCTGTCTGGCTCAGCAGGTGAAGCGAAACAAAACCCAGTTTATGTAACAGTGCACAGGGTCACTTTCTGAGCTGTCCTGCTGGCTTCCACACTGATCCCCCACCCCACAACACACGCCCCGAGAAAGGGGACAACGCAACTCGCTGAAGTCGAGCATGAGCAAATTACACGAGAATCTGGGAACACCCAATTCTCATGACTTAGCTTACAAGGGACCCTTCAACACAGAGAGAAAACAGCCACTGGGGTTTAGTCATGTTCCGCTGTGTGGCTAAGCACACAACAGAAGAATAAACAATGCTCTTGATGAGAGAAGCAACACTTGAAGTTTCTACATTTTCTAAGTTTGCCAAGGAAAGAAATCTTCGCTATTGTAATACCTCATTTCTCTATTCATTCCAGGCAACACTTCAAATGTTTGGCCCGGCAACCTTCCCTGTGAGAAAGCGTAGCAGCTGCACCCAGACACATGAGCAGGAGCTCCCGCTGCCCGCTGCCCGCTGCCGTCAGCGCGGCTCCGATGGAGAAGCCGCCCGTCCCACTGCATTCCTCAACATGACCTTCGTGACCTTCATGACCTTCCACCGCGCAGCAGCGTCTGCAGGCAGTGACTACATCACTTGGCCCCAGTGAACCTTTCAAATCACGAAGGGCTCTTTTCGGGGCAGAGATGGGGGGGAGAATGATCTGTTTCCTCTTGTCCTACACCAGGATGAGCCGGGCACTGGTTACAGAACGCAACCTCAGACGAGACTTACTGAGTTTCTGGAAATACTGAAGAGGCGAGAAGCAGTGAGGCCGGGAGGCGGCACAGGGAGAATGTCCAGAGACAGGCCCTGGGCAGGCGTGGCCCAGGAGCCCTCCCGCAGAAGGCCCCAGCTGAGAGCAGAGGTTTGAATTCCTGGCAAACTCACACTGAGAGGCCCAGGGGCGGGACTCCCTTGGGCTGGGGTGGGGCAGGCAGCAGGGAGAAGGCGGCTTACTGGGTGAGGAGCTGGTGCAGCTGGTGGTACCTCCGCCCAAGGCCAGGCTCACAGGCGTCGCTCCTTCCTGGTTGTGGACCCTGAGGGCTCCGCGGCCACCAGGCTTCTGCAAGAGGAGCCACGCCAACCTCAGCAGTCCCAGCCGCACGGCAAAATGCATGAGTGTTTCCCGGGGGCACCATCTGCAGAAGGGGGAGAAGGGTCAACAGTGAGGAGAATGGTGACACAAAAAGCCTGGGAAGCGCCTACACTGCCCCCCGCCACTCTGGACTGCAGGACACAGCGTGAAGCTGCCGAGTGTGGTCAGCCGAGCTCAGGCCAACTGTCTGGTGAGAGCTGAACCCATGCAGAGGAGCAGGCCCTGCCTATCTCCTGATTTAATGCCACGACGCCCCCGCCCCAAGCCCACACGGGAGATGAGTAAGGGGACCCCACACAAGGGCCCTCTCCTCAGAACAGGAGGGCTGAAGGCAGCACACACTCTGGGGCCACAGCCAGAAGGCTGAGAAGGTGCCACACGACGCGCAATCGCGAACACATGACAGCCGGGGAGCGGCAGCTGCACGCTGAGACTCTTCCGCAGGTCGGGCACGCACAAGCCACTGGCCCAGGTTGCGGGCAAACCAAACTGCTTCAGTGTTTAAGGAAAGAAAGAACCTTCTCCGGCCAAAGAAGAGAGACCAAGATAAGAGGCGCACCACTCACAAAGAAAACGTGTCTCAAGCTATTTTCCTTGAAGGGACAGTCACTGGGGCCGGCAAGCCACTGGGCAGTGGTGGAATGAGGAAGGGCTGACGCAGGACAGGGCAGGGCTCGGACTGGCTCTCTGGCGGGGCGTGTGGGCAGGTGCACTGAGCTCCCCGGCTGCAGGAGCACAGCAAGTCTGGCCAGGCTCCCGCCTGCTGCCTCAGCCACTGTGTGCCCGCTGGGGCCAGGGAGCCCCCACAGTCCCTGCGATCTGTTCCCTTGGCTCAGCACTTCCTTCTCAGGATCCTTCCGGGGGTCCTCCACTCCAGCGTGCCCCTTACTCGCTCTGAAGGGCACCTCCCAGCCGGAAGGAAGCACCTTGGCGCTCGTCACCTGCATCTCCGGCTCCCGCGAGAGATCAGAGCAGGCGGCCAGGCCGGAGGACAGACGCGCCTCACACAGACCCACCTGGCACTCACGAGCTGTGAGCTCTCAGGCCCGGGAGAAGAGCCCCCAGCCCCTGAGCGTTTCCTCATGGAGGGCTCCTGTAGTATTAACATTAACTGTGATCAGTTCATGTGGTCCAGTCAGGGTTGAAAAGACGGGAGTCGTAGCCTTCTCTCCCTTGTCTCTTCCTAGCTCCCCTGCCTGCCCACTCTGTCACATTCTCCACCACAAAGGGCCAGAGTGTGCAGGCACATGCCAAGGTCTTTCTGAGAAAGTAGGAAAAGAGGAGCACTGGGGTGGGGAGAGTCACCTGATTGGAGGAAGGATTGTGAGCTTAGACCGATCATTCTAAGGATGAAGACACATGCTGGCCCCCTCACTGTGACTAGCGCCCCCAGCCTTTCTGATCCCTCATCTGCTCTAAGCCAGATCAGCGTGAGGACTCGAGTTCCAGCAAGGGTCTGTCCCAGCTGCACGCTGGTGGGTGCCGGCACCCACGCCCACCCCCAATCTCATGGCCAGGGGACAATGGCAAGCACCCAAGCTGCTCTCCTAAGCCCTGTGCGATAGCCATGCCTGAGCTGTGCAGATGTGGGTGTCATGCCAGAAACCAAGGGGTCTGCATCACCCAGCCTTGGAAACCAAGGGGTCTGCATCACCCATCCCCAGAAACCAAGGGGTCTGTATCACCCGGCCCCAGCCCAGAACCCTGGTCCTCACGCGCTCCGCTGCAGCCACCTCCTTTCAGAGAAACAAGCAACCAAGCAAGCTCCTGTTGGGGCTACAGGCACTGTCGTCCATGTTTCCCTCCATGTGCTGTGAACTCTCCCGGGTATGCACAAAAGCCAAACGGATTCTACAGCACATACACCCAGAACCAACGACTCATGCTCCCCTAGGTCTCCTTAGCTCACAGCTGTGCAATTACCCTTCCCTCGGTACCTCCGTCACCACATGATGCATCTCCAAGGAGCCAAAGTCTCCGGCTCGCTGTGCCCCCACCACAGCAGCGTGTGGAGCGCTGGGTGGAGTTCATCCCAGAGCGATGAGCTCAGTCAGTCACAGGCCGCGAAATGCAGGTGTACAGAGTACCACGGGGCCATCTGACTCACGCCTGTTCCCGTATAAGCAGACATGTATCCAGGCAGAAATGGTGCCCACCCAAGAACGTCTCCTTCCCCTTCCCAGTCAGAACCTCCTCAGGCCGGAGCCAGAGTGGCAGTCCAGTGAAAAGGGTGCTTGTTTTGCATGCGGCCAGACTGGGTTCAATCCCCGGCATCCCATATGGTGCCCCAAGCATCGCCAGGAGTAATACCTGAGTGCAGAGCCAGGAGAAACCCCTGAGCATCGCCAGGTGTGACCCAAAAAAGAGCAACCTTCCCAGGTCTGGAGCTAACCACCTCTCTGAACTAACTCACCATAAATTAGTTCTGCCTGTTCTAGAATCTTGCATAAATGGAATCAGGCTGCATGCGAACACACATGCGCATATACAAACGTGCGTGCACGCACCCACGCGGACATAGACGGAAACATACACACACTCTGCAGCTCAGCACACACCAGGCCCTGGCCCTGGCGTGGCATTTCCTTTCACTGGGCCGGTGCTTCGGCAGCACCCGCCTTGGCGCATTGCTCGGAGTCCGCGCTCTGCGCACACCCGCTGGAGCTGGCTGGCAGCCAGGTCACTCTGGGCTCACACATTTCCATCTCATCTTTACCAGGTCCTGGATCTGGGCTTGCAGCAGAGGAGGCCAGGAACGGAGGGCGAAGCAAACGAGTGGAGCAGGTGCCTAGAATCCACAGCGCACAGGTTTCACCCAACACAGCCCCGGGCTGCTTCTGCATCTCCCATCTCGGCTTACACTCCAAAGCACTCACAATTGCGAATTCATCTCTGTTCCCCTATCTGCATTTTCCTCTCATTATCCTGAGTCCTTCCCCTCTGTATTCGGGCTTTGTTACTCAGATCACTAACTGCATTTCCTATGAGGTCACTTGGGTCTCTGAGTCCACAGTGAATTCAATTACTCTCGAGATTCTGAATGTCCTTGCCTCATTGCAGCCAACTGCCATTCCATCTCTGCCTGCACTGTGATGGCTTTTTTTTTTTGCAGATGTAATTAAGGCCCTGATCAGTTGATCTAATAAGGAAGATTATGCTGGATAATCTGGGCCCGCCTAACTGAATCAATGGCAGGGCTTCAGAGCAGGGCCCAGCTCTCCCCTGGGGAGAGGCCACTGTGTGCCGGGCCCCGGACTGTGCCCCGCTCAGGACAGCCCTCCAAGGTACCAGACCACAGCTGGGCCACCACCACCTGCAGGAGCTGACCCCAGAGCCACTCTCCTGCTCCTGAGTGCCAGCATTTGGGCCCGCCAGGCTGGAAGAGGTGCCGGGAGGCCTGTTCTTTCTACTCTGGCTTCTGATCCTCTGGTTGAACCACAGTAGACATGTGCGTGTGACTGCTCTCTCCCCCCCTTCCGTCTCCATTTCCTAATATCCCGACTTCTCGGAGCTTTGATAAGGCAAACGGAAGACGGCTTCTTGCTTTCCTTCTGGTCTCCTGAAACCAAGCTCACTCAGAGTCCCCTCCCACCCCCAGCTCAGGACACTGTTCTGGCCCCTTCAGACTGTCGCCTGCCTCTGCTGGCTCCTCTGCTGATGGCCCCTGCCCCTATACCCTTCCTGACTGGAAACACCTCCCAGGGCAGCAGAGCGAAGGCTGTGGAGCTCTGCAATGGCGGCTGCACCTGCATGCCGCTGCCTGCTGTCTGCAGAGCTGTGGCCACGACGGAGAGTGGGTGAGTGCAGCAGTCCACACGGTGCTCCTCAGCTTTACTACACCCACGGAACACTGGCAGGCGGCAGGGTCGCCACATGCACCACGAGCATGTCCTGCCACCATGGATTCTTTGTCAATTAACACTGAACGGGCTCAGAGAGCGGGACCACTCCCGGAATCAGGGAACACAGAATGTCTGGTACTTGGGGCGGGGAACTCTCACTGACATGTCAGAGGACTCACCCTTCCAGCGTGAGGGCCTGTGCAGCCTCCTGGCAGCCTTTTATGGGACAGGCCACCTGTTCTCAGCCAGAGTCACCAGTGTCGCTACGTGGCGGCCCTATGTGCGGCATCAGAGAAGCAGTAGAGGCCTTACATGCACCTGACTCCGGGCCAAACCCCAGAACCTCGTATTTCCCGGCACCACCAGGGGGACAACTGCCCAGCCCGGAGAGCCAGGAGCTGCCCCCACGTACCGCTGGGCAAACAAGACAAACAGAAAGGACATGAGCAGTGAATGCCCTGCAGGCCAGCAGTGTCTGGATCCATCCTTCCCGGTTTCAACGGGAGAAAAGGGAGAAAGAGAGGCAGCGCTTCACAGGCACTGCTGTAGAAAGAGCCTGCATTTCACAACAGTGCGCGGGCCACGGAAGAGTGAGTGAGGATCAGTCCTGAGTCTCCCCTCTGAATGCAAAGCCAGGGTCTGGGCACCTGGGAACAGGCTTGCTGCCAGCGGGGGGAAGTCCCGCGTGCAAGCAGCCTCCTCTTCCCGGACCATACCCCAGGCAACTGCACACTTCACGCCTTCTTCCGCTACAGCCCCGACAGCGCCTGATGGGAACAGGCTGTTCCCTCCACGCCTCGGAGCAGCAGCGAGCACCTCCTGCCTGAAGTGGCTCAAGCTGAAACACCGGCTCACAGAGCCCCTTACCTGGCAAGCTGAACCACAGAACAGAAGGGCTATTCACAGTCAGGTGCCTGGGCCTGGGACAGGAGATAGTACAGGCATAAACCTTGCTTGCGGCTGGTCCAGGTTCCAGCCCAGGCACCATGTGGCTCTTGAGTGACCAGGTGTGGCCTGGGAGGCCCCCACGTACCACCAGGGTAAACCAAATAATTTTTCACATCGCTGGGCCCTCTCATGGAACCACACGCCAGGGTGGCCAAGAAACCCAAGAGAAGCTCGTGGGGCTGCTGAACACAGATCGGGAGTCCCACCAAACAAATTAATTAAACTGATTTCAGGCCCGACACATTCCAACATGCAAAGAAGATAACAAACTTGATGATTTCATGTAACTGCTTTGATGTGGCATGAAAGTGACTCTGCGGGCAGGGTTAGCTCCAAGACAGAACGAGGTCAATGCCTACTGTAGCCTTCACAGCAGACCTTCCCTGTCCTTGGCCCCTGGCAGCTATGGATCTGTTTCCTGTCCGGTAACAGGCCGTTCCCAAAGCAGCTAAATAATCCATGGAAATGTCACTCGCACAAGCCCTCAGGCAAGGAGGCGGGAAAGCGGGGTCCTGGTGTACAGTGGCCGCCTTGCCAGTGCCCATGTGCTGCCCTTCACTGGTCACCTGGCGGCTGGCCCTTCCCAAGAAAGGCCCCTTCCCCAGAAGGAGACACTCTGAAGTGGGCCTGGAGAAAATAAAGCCACTATACCACACCCTCGTCCTCGGCGTCTCACACAAGGTGCCACCAACAGCTTGGCCAAGGACCCCCAAGGAGACGCCCTCAAGACCACGCGCGCTCCAGGGGCCGCAAGACAAATTCCGTTTGCACAGTGAAGGCTGGGAGTAGCCCTCAGACCAAGGGAGCCCAACTCAGTCTGACCAAAGCACGGCTGGTCTTACCGTGCACAGTCTGGTCTGGCCCCAACACGTTCCACTCGGCAGGCAGCTTCAGGTGTCGGAAGGCCAGGGCCACCTTCCGGTCCAGGGAGTCCACATCCCCGGTCAGAGGTCCCGAGCGGTCAAGGAAGCGTGTAAAGTTCAGAGCCTGCTGGTTTCCCGCGCTAGTGGCCAGGAACTGGGCTGCGTCGTACGCCTCGTCCTGGATGAACTGGAAGTCCCCTTCGGCCACCACCAGCACAGGGTGGCCCTCCCTGGAGGCACAGAGCAGCACCTTCACCGTCTCACAGCAGTCGTGGCCTGGAGAAACCCGAACACAGGAGAATTAGCAGCCTCACACCCCAGAGGGGGCAGCTGCGGCCCCTTTCTCCAAGGGACCGCTCCCTCTCATAACCCAATGCTATGGACTGTTCCTTGGGCTATTATTCCCTCCCCAAACAGCAGCCCTGAGGAGCCCAGCCCTGCACCAACCACTGCTGTGCCGCTGACCAGACTGAAGGGTGAGCTGACGGCCGGGAGGCCTGGGGGAGACCGCAGCTGCTGGAGCCCTGACGCCAAGGCAGTGGAGCTGCAGGACAAGGTTGACCTGCCCACACTTAACCAAGGTGTCCGTTCAAACCACAGAATGGTGTGGGATGAACCAAACACCTAGTACTATTCACTTTATCAGAAAGCACGGCATAGAAGACTGTGCTCTCACGAACATCCCTTCCGGTATGGTGGACGCTGGGGCATGGCAGAGTCAACCAGGGCGGGAACTGCAGGCCACACAGCAGCGTCCAGGCTAGGGCAGAAGCTGCCCACCTGCTGCCACCGCCCAGGTGCGCCAGGCAGGTCAGGAAGGCGCACCCACGCACCCCAGGGCAAGGCTGTGGTGGGCAGCTGGTCCCCCACAGAGTGAAGTACTCCCACCTTCAGTCTCAGGACAGGCACTGGTCTCCCTCGCGTCCCCACCTCCCAGAGGTGGGCCTTCCTGATGAGAAGAGGGGACAGGGCTGGGCTCATGCCTCAGCTGGGCAGCTCTGTGCGGGCTCCCCACGGACCTGTGCACACATGGGCACAGGCACGGGCAGAGGGGCCCTCTCCCGGTGCCCAGCCTGGCTCCATATACCTTGGGTATGGTCAGAGAGCTACAGACCTGCGCAGAGCTTGGCTTCCTGCAGGAGAAGGCCGTGGTCCCAGTCTCGTCTCTGCAGCCCCAAGGGTGGAGCAGCCCAGTGGTTTTCACAGCATCCCCGCGCCCAGCACCTCCTAGGCCCCTTTCCCCTCCCTCAGGCTGGGGGCATTCCTGGGCAGGCAGGCATGCCACTACGTGTCCCAAGGCAGGCTTCCTTCACGGCCCTCAGGCTGCAGGGGAGGAGGAAGAGGAACTGCTAGAGACCCCGGGGGCGATCACACAGTACGGCTGGCATCAGGGGGCTGCCCTGTCCCAGCAGCACAGATGTGCTTTGGGTGGAGGTGTGCTGCTTTCAGACGCCAGGCACATGAAGTCAAACGAGAAAACCTCAGCTTCCTTCGAGGGGCTGAGGGCCCCGTCAGCAGATACAAGTCAAGTGATTTGGGTGTTTCGTTGTCAGAAGGGCTTGGTTCCTTCCGTTTCCTTCCCGGTGCGGTGCCAGGGAACCCAGCGGGGTCCCGTACACGCAGAGCACTTGCTCTATCCCACAGCAACCTCCCGGCCCAGAAATGTTTCTTCGAAGCTCTTCCCTGATGGAGCCAGAGTGACACAACAGCAGGGAGGGCGTCTGTCTTGCAGCGGCCACTCATATGGTCCCCGAGCACCGCCACAGCGATTTCTCATCACAGAGCAAGAAGTAACCCCTAAGCATTGCTGGCTGTGAGGCCTCCCTGCCCAAAAAAAAAAAAAAAGGAAGAAGAAGCTCTTCCCTGACATCTGGACAGGGGCCTGTCCCCACCCACTGGGCCCTAGCACCCACGAGGCACAAGTGACTCAGCGCCTTTCAGAGAACCATCTTGGAGGAGGGGGTGTGGGCGGACACCTTCGGAGGCAAATGAACGGGACGGAGCGAGGACCGCCCGGGCTGCCAGCACCTCCCCCTCGCTCTCCTCGCTCTGATGCTCACGGGCTGTTCCAGAGTCCGCAGCACACTGCAAAGACACGGGCAGCCATGGCCAATACCACCACAGCACTGTCCACTTGTTTTTCCATACACACAGCTGCAAGGTCCGCAGCGAGGCGAGGCTCGTGGTGGTGTTCCTTCCTCTCAGTTTCCTGGCAACCAGGAAGGAAAATAAAAATCACAAGCCCTTTTTTGAAAGGGAAGTTCTGAGAAAAGGGTCCGGAGCAGCTTCTGCAGGACTGTGGGGGCAAGAAGAACGTGGCCAAGAAACGTGGCCTACACCGGAACTCCAGGCTTGAAAACGCCTCCGAGGCGGCCCACAACCACGCCCAGCTCACGACAGAAACACAGTCAAGGGGCCTACTGCAGAGCAGCGAGTCCCAGGGGCACTGCGGCCAGCGGGAAGAGCTGGCTACTGAGCTGGAGTGCCCCCCCACTTGCAGACGGGCTGTGTCGGCCCTGACGCTACCGCTCTGCACTCCAAGTGAGACCACCCTGCCTAACACACTGATTGGAAAGGGGAAAGTAGAGCTGGCACTACACAGCTGCTGACCTCAAACAGGCATCCACAGTTGACACTCTTATCACTCCGCAGGCAAGCGTCCCACGGGGTCACCCAAGGAAAGCGCACCCCTGATTCTCTACAAGGAGCTGTTGCCACACAGCGGGCGAGGGTTCTGAGCTCCTGCTGTCTCTGACACGGAGGAACTGAGGGGACGGGTGGGAAGGTGGGAGGGAGAAGTGAAGTCCAGAATAAACAGAGGTGAGGGAAACAACAGCAGCCGTTAATGGTGCCACAAAAACCTCCCCCGCAAACCTGTCCCAAGCAAGCAGGTCAGGAGGGAGTACAGGAGGCTGGGAGCGCTCCCCGGCAGGCCCCTATCACCGCAGGAGGCAGCGTCCCCATGGAGACAAAACACTGCTACAGATCAACACAGGGGCTGAAGCATGACCCAAGAATGACTTCATTTCCGATTCGGCTAAAAGCGGCACACGTCCCATCCGGCTCCTCCTCGGAGAACGGAACAATGGGCACTTTGTTTCACCAGACACCCAGATAGGAACCCTGGAAGGGCAGCCTGTGCCCCCTGACACCCCATCTCCCCTCCGCAGACGGCTGCCCCCTAGTGACCAGCGCAAATAGGCCTCTGTCACATTTGGTCAGAGCAGTCTGAAGCAGACATTGCATTCAGGTGAGCCAGGTTCAACTCCCAACACCACATGGTTCCTCGAGCACTGACCCACAGATTGCTCCCAGCACTGCCAGGTGTGCCCGCACCCCTGGGTGGGGGAATGTATTTCCATTTCAAGAGTTTTCTTTTTTTCTTTTTTTCTTTTTTAGGCCACATCCAGCAATACTCAGGGGTTACTCCTGGCTCTGAACTCAAGAATTACTCCTGGTTCAGTGTTCGAGGGACCATCTGGGATGCTGGGGATCAAACCTGGTCGACCACATGCAAGGCAAACACCCCACTCTCTGTGCAATCACTCTGGCCCCTCATGTGTTCTCAATCATCTTCTTAAACCACATCATAGGTGTGTTGGATGCAGTATTTTATCATCAACTCTGACCCGCCTTAATAAGCCAAAGATAGCTTTATTTCCCAACAGCCAGGACTCCCGGCTCCCAGAGCCGCTACCAGCTCACTCCATTACCAATAGGCAGAACCCAGACCTGCCAGTGGCCTTTTCCCATAGTATCACTTGTCACTTGTATCACTGTCTTGGATGCTACAGGCAAACAGGACTCGCAGACATGGGGCGAGCTGCTACTGACTCTCCCTGTGACCAGCTGCTCACGAGGCGCCCGGGAGGGATGGTGGGTTCTAGTCCTGGCCCACCACCCCAGAGAGCCCCAACAACCGACGACCCCACTCCATGAGGGCCTCCATTCTCCACATCCGACTTCTCTCTCGTCAGACCTCCACCCAGCAGACCAGCCTATCAGCGCCCATCTCGCAGGGCGGTTCATCAATAAATCTGGACTTAGAGATGCCTACAAGAGTATGCTACCGGAGAGCCTGGTCGTGTTGTTTTGATATATTTAAGTAAATTGATCCGAAGGATGGGCTCTTGTTCCTGGAGCAAGGGGCTCTAGGCAAATATGGAGAGTTCTGGAGAATGTGATGAACGGGAGAAGTGATACAGTGATACAGTGATCACTGTCGTTTTTTTTGGCATATCAAATACTGACATGGGTAGCTTGCCAGGCTCTGGGTGCGGGTGGTACACTCTCAGTAGAAGGCTCTCATCTCGTGCATTTACTGATGAACCGCAACAGGGAGAGATCGGCTTTTCTCTTGGGTGGAGCTCCGACCTCACTTTGAAATAATGAAAGGCGCACACACAATTCACTGTCTGCTTCTCAGAAAAGAAACAAGGACACGGGAGGGGAGCGTGGTACTGTCACCTCAGTGCCTGAAGTCAGAGAAGTGAGTAAAGAAACAATGAAGGAATGTTCCAATTTCTCCCCAATAATAAAAGGTCACAAACAGACATCCAAAGAGAGCTGACTTTCGAAGGTTAATCAATCATCTGGTTTGAAAAAAAACTAAAGGTTACAAAACATGGCCAGGGAGGGCAGCCGGGCGCTCGTGGAGCGGGCATCTGGAAGAGCATGGCGTTACACATAGGAACAGAACACAAAGCCCTTTAGCTTCTCAAACTCAGCCAGAAGTTTGGGGATTGCTGGGTGGCCCGGCAGGGAAGCAGAAACACAGCAGCCAGGGCAAATGGCGGGACTATGCACCCAGCAAGCACACACTTGCCGCAAGGGCCCAGCTAGCCTGGCCCTGCCCTTGACAGAACAGAAATCGGGGCTTCTGGAGAGCTTGCCGGCTCAGACACCACAGCAGAGGTGGTTGTGGAAGGATGGAAGGTGAGCAGAGGAGCATGGCCAACCCTGCTCGGGAAATCAAAGTCAACTTTTGCATCTTTCCCAAGCGAGGGGCTGGGGTGCATACACGTGCTCACGGCTGGCTGTGACTGTGTGCACACTCTGCCCATGTGTTGCGTGTTGCACGCTCCTGCACCTGCCGGGACGGCTCCTGGAAGAGCAGCCCTCTGCGAGCCAGGATGAGTCGGGACGCCATGACAATGCCACTCTGAAAGCACTGAGGATTCCCAACGGCAGCTTCAGGACCTTCGGAATCAGACAGGCCAGAACCCTTGCCCTCACGATGCTGCTACTCGGGAACAGGCCGTGACAGATCAATGAAAAGGGACCTACGCTGTGACGGAGCGGGAAAGTGCAGCTGAGAAAATACTGATCTGGCAACAAGGCGAAAGCGGGCACTTGTGCTTTCCTTGATTTTTTTCTTTAATTCTCTCTCCGGTAGCTGTTGGGGCGAACCAGTCATGCTGAAGGTTGGGGGGGCGGGGGTGTCTACATGATCCCAGAGGAAACACCCAGGACCTTGACCTCCTGACACCTGAGTCACATCCCTGGTCCCACTCAGGGCTTTTAGAAAGCCAGAGGAAAGCTACCTAAGAGCTGACGTGACGGCAGGCAAGTGGCGGCAGCTATCCACAAGAGCTTAGTTAGACAGTTTCACAATCTCAAAGTGACATGGCCACATGCTGACAGTCACAGCCTCAAGGCAGATACACGGACAGTCACAGCATGGACGGCCACGGCCTAGAGCCAAGGAGACGCCGATGGGTCCCACACAGAGCCACCTGGGCTGCCCCGTCGCAGATGCACACGCGTCAGCAGTGCTGGGGAAAGCGAGGAGCAATGTCCTCTAAGGGACCTATCGACAGTCAGAGGTGGTAGGGGTCTCCTCTTTGCCCCTCTGATGAAAACTGGTCAGTTGGTGACTGCGGCGAAGACCGTAAGGAGACCTCATCCCCAGCACTACCAGCAGCTTTGGGGGAGGAGCAATGACCTAGTGACCGTCAAGAGTGTCCCCCACGCAAAGAGCCCCTTCGAATTCTGCCCCAGGCTCTCCCGCCAGGATACGGAGGCGAAGCGGGCTGCGCTTCCCCTGTGTCTGCGCCGCTGAGACTCAGAACCAGGCAGGCACTGGCGTCCAGCAACCATCTGAGACCACTACCTTCCCCACACACCCGCATGGAGGCTCCCCCAGACCTCGGCATCCCTCTAAGGTCATCTGGTTGCTGACCCTGATGTTTAACTCTCCATCCCAATGTTGGTTTACTGTGTTTCTGGCTATCTAGGCTTTGCCTTAGAGAAACAAGCAATACCTAAACAAACACCAAACCATCTTGCATGTGTATTTCAAATAAAGACCCTGTAGACTCACCAGGAGCGACGGTCCCAGCGCATCAGCACTGACTTTCCGAGTGCTTGCACAGTGGTGGAGGCTGGAGCCCAAAAACACCAAGTAAAAGACCACATCTTCGTCCACCTTGTCCTCTTCGGCAAGTAAGACCGTCACCACGCAGTCGCCCTGGAGAAGGAAGCAGAAGAGGCGAGTGTGAGTGGGATCTGCCAGGGGTCCGGCTGACAGGAAACTGCGCCTCAACTGGCCTGGTTCGGATTTCCCCTCAGCTGGGACTCTAGGAGGCGGAGCAGACAGGTGACAGGCTCAGCCTGTGCGAGCACTTCAAGCCTCTGACCCATCTTTTGGCCCCTTCTTGAAGCTCTGGACGGCTAGCTGGAGGCCAATGAAGGTCTGCAGCTGGCAAGAGCGGTCTAGACAAACACAAACACGGCGTAAGTGCACGTGTGCCAGAAACATGCAGCCTGGAGAAGGCAGAAGGCCTGCAGGTAAGAACTGCGGTCTCTCTGAGCCAACATTCTAAGTGAGGCCAGTTGGACAAACTAACAGGAAACGGTATAGAAGGCACAGGTTTTCCAAAAGGGAGGAAGGGGCCTTTTGAAACCCAGGGGCTGAGAAAAATCCAAAAATAAGGGAGGGAGGAAAGAGCCAGAGAGAGAGAGATCTCAAAGGGCCAGTCGTGTGCTGCCATTCAGACACCCCAGATTCAAGCCCAGCACCACAGGCCCCCAAGCATGGAGCCAGGAGTAGCCCCCAAACAGCACCAGGTATGGCCCGAAATAAAGGGAGAGGAGCCAGGAGGCTGTGAAGCAGTTGTGCTGCGTGCCCAGACACACCCCAGCTGTGCAGGCGCAAAACACTGCCAAGGCACCTGTCCTCTGGGCTGCAGCCTCGCCTCCGGAGGACGCCTCCGTCCCACCGCTGACCCGGGGCTGTCTCTCCAGACCTGCTATACTCCGCAGCATGGGGCGACTGTCTTCGTTAGAGTGGCCGGGTGGCCACCGGGTGACTCATCCCCTGGCCCTCTGTTCTTCACCCGCCTCCCCGCTCCAGCTGGCCCATGGAATCAGAAGAAAGTCCTGGGCCAGTAACTTTGCTCATGACTGTTTAAAAGCTGACATGTCTGTCTCTCATTTGCAAATATTCTTCTAGCCACATTTTGTTTGTTTTGTTTGGGGGCCACACCACAGTTGCTCAGGGGCCACTCCAGCAGTGCTCGGTGCCCAAGCAGTGCCAAGGATCCATCCTGAGCCTCCTATGGGCAAAGCACATGATCCAGCCCAGTGACCACTGCTCTGGCCCTTCCAGCAGTTCTCATGGAGTGACTCTTCATGGCAAAAATAAATATTTTTGATAGGCAATTCTAGTCATTCTCCTAATTATAAGCATTAGAAGTGTGTCTGATGTAAACATACATGAATGATTTAAAGCATAAGATCTGGTGTTGTGTAAATATGTATGCCACGAAGACTTAGAGCCAGGCCGCTTCAGCATGTGGCCGGGGTCAGAATTCTCATCACTCACAGTCTGCGTCCATTCTAAACAGAGGCTCTGAGAGAAACATGTCCCGCCGTGGCCACTATTTAGGGGGCAGCAGAGCAGCAAGCACTGGTTCAACAACAACCGAGCAAAAGAGGCAAACCGTTAACAAACCAATGGGTCGGCCGGGCGTCTGAAGCCCACAGGTGGCCACACACCTGCCCGCAGCAGATGGACAGAGTCAGAACACACTGCAAAAACGGCCCTGAGAGAACCTTTTTTTTTTAGCACCGTGAGATATACAATTACAAAGATACGCATAATTGGGTTTCAGTCACACAGTGCTGTATGATCTTTTTTATTCTTTTTGTTTTTTTATTTTGGGGTCACACCCAGCAATGCTCAGGGGTTACTCCTGGGTCTACACTCAGGAATTACTCCTGGCGGTGGTCGAGGGACCATATGGGATGCCAGGGGATCGAACCTGGGTCAGCCACATTCAAGGCAAACGTCCTACCTGCTGTACTATAGCTCTGGCCCCTCTCTCTCAGAACTTTTTTTTTTTTGCTTTTTGGGTCACACCCAGCAATGCTCAGGGATTACTCCTGGCTCTTCGCTCAGGAATTACTCCTGGCGGCTTGGGGGATGCCGGGATCGAACCTGGGTCGGCCACATGCAAGGCAAATGCCCTCCCTGCTGTCTCAGAACTCTGACCTGGAATGTTCACCTATCCAACATGCAGTGTCCTGGTCAGCACAGCAAACTTGCCACTGGCCTTGGTCACTGTTCAGGATTCTGCTGTAGGCTGCGTGGACAGGGCTGACTTGGGAATATTTTCTGGAAAGCTGAGGCTGATCCGATGCTTCCTGCTCCCTCACTCAACAGACCGGAGCGAGCAGACAGGGCGCAGCACGGAGGGGAGAGACCCTTTCCCAGGGGCTGAGCCTCCACGTCACCTGAGAGCAGGAAGTTCAGTGAATTTTATCTGTTGGAGCACACGGAAGAGTCGAACCTGAACTCTAAAACCTCACTTCCATCTCCCGAGCCAAGACTTCCTCTCCACACGGAGACCCTCCAGCCCAGGGCACTAGCTCTGTATGGCACCCTCCTTTCACAGCAGGGGTCATGGGGAGCAATAACTTAGTTAAGGAAATTAAATAACCGGGGAGGGAAAGGAGAGGAGCAGGAGAATTCCCGTGTGAGTGGGTGGGGGATGAGGCAGGATGAGGAGCACAATGGGGGAGGGGAGGGGGCCGGACCAGGAGGGGAGCACTGAGGCCCTCAGTACCAAAACACTGGTGCTGGGCTTCCAGTGAGGCGCTGCCCGGCAGGGGCAGGGGAGCAGGAGGACCACTCCTGGTGGGGCTCAGCCAAGGGCACAATGCTCAGGCGCTTGGCGGTGGTCCTACAGACCCAGGGAGGGCTCACAGACACCAGGCTCTTCCACTCGAGCCGTGTTCCCGGCCTCGGTCATAGGGTCCTGGCGAGGGGCCCGTGCAGCCAGGGAACTGCACTGGGACAGTGGAGCTGGCTTGGACAGGCTGAGAACCGATCGTTATGTTTTCAGGAATTCTGCAAGGCAGTTGTTAAACACGGCTATTATTAAAAATTAAATAATAGAGACTTACAATTAAATAAATTATGCTAACAAATGTAATAGGCACTCTAAACTCATCTGTCTTTAATTATTTTTCACCACATCTCTCTATTATCTATGCCTCGAAGCTTACGTCCACGGTGTCCCTGAGGTCAAAGTTCTGTGAAACGGCACGTCCCTTGCCAGCTCTGGGCCCATCAGAGTACAGAGCACTCGGGCTCAACCACTGCGGGAGTTATCTACACACCACTGAGGCTGGCACACGCTCCACAGCCATCTCGGTCCCAGACAGCAGGTTAGGAGAAGGGAGAAGAGGGGGCCAGAGCCGTTTCCATGGGAAAGACAAGGGCAGGCCACGGAGGCCGAACAGAGGGAGGCTATGGGGGATGGAGGCTCTCTGGAGACAGCCCCAGCAGCAGAATCCTGCTAGCAAGAGTCTGACACGGCGCCATCTTCCGGCCGCTGCTGAGCCCCATCAGAGGACAGCTGGAGAAGGGCTGTTCGGGCACATGTTACCTCGGAGGGAACCAGGGGGTGGGGCCAGTTTTCTAGTGACGTCACCTGGGGCACAATGCACCTCTGGGCACTATCTCACAAGACCATGGTCAGAATGGCCCGGTCCAGCTGGGGAGCAACATTACCTCGGCAGATCCCACAAGTCACACGGGGAAGTGAACAACTGAGTATGGCAATGGGCGACGGAAGGGCTGGAACAATGGGTCTGTATCAGTCACTAAAGTGAACAGTTCCTTGCGCTGCACAGATGGGACAGTGAGGAGGGCACCTGCCTTGTACATGGCCGACCTGAGTTTGATCCCTGGCACCCCATAAGGTCCCCGAGTCCCACCTGGAGTGATCCAGTTCAAAGGGCCCAGATCTCTGAGGCATGTTAGTAGAGGAAGAATGATGGAGTCGAAAAGTTGTGCCTACGGCTGACGCCAGCGGGAGGGTGGTTTGCCTTGCACGCAGCCAACCCGGTTCGATCCCCGGCATCCCATATGGTCCCCCAAGCACTGCCAGGAGTAATTCCTGAGGGCAGAACCAGGAATAACCCAAATATCGGCCGGGTGTGATAAAAAAAAAAAAAAAAAAAGTTGTCTGGAGCCAGAGGTTCTTGGTCTTCTTTACCACTTCCTCGACGCTCTTGAAGGCGTTCCCCACTGCACTCTTGCTGCACGCCTCCTGCATAGTTCAGGTGCTAGGTCGCTTGTTATGTTGAGTTCTCGACCTAGGTACACGCAACTGCTGCATTCGGAGATATTCATTCCGTTGAGAGCAAATGGTGCGTCAGGAACTAGTCTATTTCTCATGAACATTGTCTTCTTGAAATTCAGCTGCAGTCCGACCTTTCCATACTCACGGTCCAAGTCGGCCGGCATTCTGCTGCTTGATTAATATTTGGTGTTATTAGAATGATGTCATCAGCAAAGCGGAAGTGATGTAGTTGCCAACCGTCTATTTTCACCCCCATTCCTTCCCATTCCAGTTGTCGCATGATGTTCTCGAGGGTGGCACTGAAGAGTTTTGGTGAAATGGTATCTCCCTGTCAAACTCCTCTCTGTACGTTGATGATCACTTGTTGCAGAATGGAGAAATCCTGATAGTAAATTCCTAATACAGCTCATGGAGGAATATGACTGACTGGTTCAGCACCTCCATGATTGTGTGAGGAATGCCGAGAGCGAAAGCCACAAACAGACGCCTGTCTTCGGAAACTCTCAAGCTCATTCGCCAATGTGGTTTGGCGCAATCCTCAAGCAATCACAAGCTAACTTCTGAGCTCGCAAAGCAGTGCAGAGAAGCGATAAAGAAAGACCTCAAAGAGAGAAGAGCAGCAGTACTGGTGGATGCGGCAGAGGCTGGAAAAGTATTGGCAAAGCCCGCCTGTCCTTCGCCAACTATAAGACCAAGACGGCTGCTCTCCGACGTCCTGATGGATCCATCACACCTTCCAGAAGGGCAATGGAGAAGATTAATAGTAATAATGGATTATTCTAAATAGCCAAATAACATTTTCTCAGCTCACAGACCCGACAGAGAAAGAAGCCTGGCAGACACTACCTGGAGCGGGCACTGCCTCGTTTGTCTGGCCCAGGCACCTGGCTCAGAGGAGGTGGGTGCTACGGCACTGCCCACCCTGGCCTGTGAGCCAGCACCCTGCCAGCAGCGAAGGTTGGGGGCTCAGAGGCACAACCAGGGCAGGATGGGCTGTGTCTAGCAGCAGGCGGGCTGCAGGGCAGGTCAGGCCCGTGAGGCCAAGGTGCCAATCCGACCAGGTGCTGAGCAGGCACAGCAGCCCCTCCTAGAGGAGCAGCACGACAAGCTGGCGATGCCACGGGGCCCTGAGCGCTTCAGCACCCAGCCACATGCCCGCCAGGAGCAAGGGTCTCCCTCTCACACCACTGGCTGAATACCACAAGAACCCAGCAGGGGGTGCTCAGGGAGCCCGCTGGTCCTCCGGGCTAGCTAAGGGGCCTCTCCCACTAGAGACCCCTAATACTTCAGCTGGAACAGGAACCTATGATAAGGTTTAGAAACCACTCCGTGTGTGGTCCCTAAACGGGAACTGTCCCATAAAAAGAAAAGTTTTTCAAACTCCCTAAGTGTATAAGTCTTTTGTTTCAATGTTTGTTCCAACAATTCTCAGAGTATGGGGGGTTTGTTTCCACCCTGCCTTGCAGACTATTCCTGTTAAACAGCAGAGCTAAATTGGGCCAGGGTGTTGGCTGGTGGCTTAAAAAATAAATGAATAAATAAAACCCAGCCTCACCCTCTCACGGATGTTTCACAACTCTGCAGTCATTATAATTAGGTCAGCTCTTAAAGAGACACACACCCTTGGCCAACAGGGCTAGAGATGGGTTTGAGTGCAGGCAGAAAGAACTGGGAAGTGGGGGGCAACTGGAGAAGACCACCTCTCTGCCCTGGGTACTCCCCAGAGAGCAGGGCCCGGACAAGCTGAGACTCAGCTCCAGCACCCAGTTGCCAGCTCTGACTTTGCTCAGAGGTCAGCAGGAATGAGCTGTCTCCTGGCAGTGGGGCTGGCCCTCCCCACACCAGCCACGGCAAAGCTTCCGGCATCCTGGCTCTGGAGGTGCTCCTTCCACTGCTCCTCCTCCAGAGCTTGACAACAGACAAGAAGCCGCCCATTTCCTGGAGCCTGAGCACGGCCCCCAGACCGTATGGGGCGCTTTGGGGCACTTCCCGCTGCCGTTCTTGGAGTCCAGGTGAGCCACACAGACCAGGCCTCCTGTCACCCAGCCGTGGCGTCTCCTGGCTCGCTCAGACACCTCGACTGCCCGCTTCAGAGGCCAGAGCACTGGCCATGGGTCACAGGAACGGGCCACAGGAAGTGCCTGCACGTCCCCTGCAGTGCTGTCCTGGGCCCTGACACTGACAGGGCACCCGAGAAACGTGTATCTGTGCCTGAGTGTTTCTCCCTCTAGCTACTCCCCTTCTGCCGGACGCGCTGGGCACCTGCCCCCACATCAGGCCAAGCTACTCCCCTTCTGCCGGACGCGCTGGGCACCTGCCCCCACATCAGGCCAAAAGGTCTATGAGCTGGTTCCAGGGCTCCTGCTTCAGGAGGGTTCTTTTAAAACTGCTTAGTAAGACTCAGCAGATCTGGGAGGGGCCTAAACAAGCCATTCTAACAAGCTTCTAGACAGGTTAGATCAGGCTAGAGGCTACAGAATGCTTTTAAATCATTATTCGGGAACAAGCCCATTGGCCGCTGATCCAAGTCACACCACAAACAAGCAAACTGTTATTCTGGGTTCTCCCTCGACCCCTCTGGCTTTGTGCTGTCTCCCCAGCCCCTCATTCGGGGACTGCTTCTCCCAGTGCCGGGGATGAAACACTGCTGGACACCAAACCCAGGTCAGGTACACGCAAAGCAAGCGCCTTAACCTCTGTCCCGTCTCAAGCCCAGAGGAAACTTTTTCTTATAGGATCTGTATCCTGTTTTTTCATTTTATTTTTGTTTTGTTTGGGGGCCACACACAGTTGTGCGCAGGGATCACTCCTGGCTCTGCACGAAAGGGACCATACGGGTGCTGGAATTAAACCTGGGTCAGCCACGTGCAAGGTAAGCACGTGAAGACCACCTCTAGCCCCACAGTACCTCGGGGTCTATATATCTTGTATCTGAAAAGAAGGTGCTGGCAAGTGGGGTTCCGTGGCACAAACACCTCTAAGTGAAGGTGTAATAGACATAAGTCCGGGCTGCCTGCTGCCCCGTCCGAGAGGGCAGGCACGCGCCTGCTTGAGGCCCTGACTGGGGAGGCCAGAAGCAGCAAGTCGCTGCTCCCTCACTGCCCAGCTCTGTCCCCATGTCCAACAGGGGCTCCGAGGGGCAAGGCACGGGTGGCTGTGACCTGCCTGCAGGCGCCGGGAACAGTAGCTCCACTCAAAGCCGCCAGCACACGTGCTGCAGTGAGGCGATGGCACACATGCACTTTCGCTGCCGGGTAATACGGGCCAGGGCGACAGTACAGCGGGAGGGTGTTTGCCTTGCACGCGGCCGACCTAGGTTAGATCCCCAGCATCCCACAGGGTCCCCAGGCACCGTCAGGTGTGGGATCCGCAGCATCTGATCCTGGCCCCGCCCATGCAGGTGCTGCCAGCCTACTCCAACTCCAGCAGGAGCGCCTGTGGCCTCTGCGCTCAGCCACATTCACCAGACACGACTTCACTGCACCCCGTCCTCAGCACACTGCCCGGTCCCTCTTGGCTAGCTGCATGCTGGAGAGATCCCCGACTGCTCTCCATTCAGTCTGTATGTGTAATGGCCACCAGGATGGGAGTCAGCGAAGGAAATATTCTGTGCGTTGCACTGATCACTCGGCACTGGAGCAGCTGAAGGAGCAGTTTCAGGAGTGACACTGGGAAGACGCCCAGGCAGAGCTGTTGTGATCTGGCCTCTGCGCACTCTGCCCCACTTCCGGAGACCGCACTTCTTCCCCTCGGTCTGCTCACCACACTCCGGTTCCCCGAGCTGACAGGGCTCGGCCTCCTGCAGCGCCCCACCGGCCTGCTCGCGCCCAGCACTCGTGAGCACAAAGGCTGCTGCTGTTTTCAAGTCCGCCAGTCTCTGAGCCCCAGGAGATGCTCAGTGCATCCTCCCAGCGACAGGCTCTGCACTCGCTCGGCAGGACTCACACACTGCCAAGCGGAGGGGAGGGGCAGAGCACTACAGCAAGGCGCCGTCCACCAGAGCCGGGTGGAAGCAGGGAGCACGCACTGGGAACGCCACCCCTCGAGGGCTAGAAGCACCTGTGGCACTGCAGCTCCAGAGAAAAGCTCAAAAAATGCTGCCTGTGAATGTAGACCAAGTGACTTCAGAGGCATTTCCAAAGCGGATTTCAAAGTCCATCAGCAGGAAACCAAAGTTCCTACTCTGTAGAACAGCAAGAGCTACATTAAGGAACACTTGGCTTCCTTATTTCTTCTGGCACCAGTGACAAAATGGCGTTATTCACACCCGTCCTCAGATCTGACTGAGGTGGGCCGCCTGCCTCGGCTACCAGCTGTGCCGGCACATTGTTCGGGCAGCAGCAGGTAGTTCGTTTAGGAGATCAGAAGGCTGATAAAGCTGTCTCTGCAGTAGAAAATGCAACTCTGACAGCCAAATAACAAGCACGGCCAGGCCATTTCTGCCCCCGCTCCAAAAGCCCTTCCAGAATGACCTAGCGCTGCTCCTGCCGAACAGGTGCTCCCTCCACAGCGAGGCAACTGGGAGCACCAACCACACTCAATTCTCGCCTCCGTGGCCCTCTGATAATTTGATGTTTGTGTCCATCACTTTTCTGTGTAAAGTAACAGGCTTTCTGGCATTATGCAAGCTTCAGGTGCGCAGCTTCTGATGGACATCCCACCATGAAAGTCCAGTTTGCATCCTTCGCCCGCCAACCCACCCTTTACTCACCTGCCCTTCCCCAAGCAGTAACCACTGTTTTGTTCCCAAGGGCAGTGCGGCTTGTTGCTTATCTTCCACATATGAGTGAATCACTGTTCTCCTCTCTTCTTGGTCTGCTTCACTGAGCATGATGCTCTCAGTCCACCATGCAGTTGCTAACAGTAGGATTCATTCTAGCTTTGTAGCTGGCTTCTTTTGTTTGTTTATGGGTCTCACCCGGTGGTGCTCAGAGATCTGCTTACTCCTGGCTCCGTGCTCAGGGGTCACTCCTGGCAGGCTCCGGAACACCATATGGGATGCCAGAGAGTGACTCCAGGTCAGCTGCATGCAAAACCAGTGCCCTACCTACTGTCCTGTTCCTTGGCCTGAGACAGTATCTTCTTTATCCCCTCTTATATTGATGGGCACCTGGGCTAGTTCCAGCTCTTGGCTGGGCGCACAGTGCTACAATGACCATCAACAAAACAGAATCCGAGATCCAAACTCTGGATAGTTACAAAGAACTCACAAACCCAATTTGAAGAAACGGGTACATCTACACATACATGCACACACACACACACGTGCACACACAAACACAAATGTACACACACCCTGCACCCACAGCAGAAATGTAAAGAATCTAACTCGTCTTCTTTTTAGAGCACTGTCCTTGACCAACATCTGCTGTGTGTCTCTCCCTCCCTCTCCCTCCCTCTCCCCCTCTCTCTCTCTCTCTCTCTCTCTCACACACACACACACACACACACACACACACACACACACACACACGCATCCGCCTGCTGCCTAAAGTACAAGGCTCCACAGAAGTCAGAGGTGACTCCAAAGAGGTAACAGGAAATGCTTCCCCCAAAACCTCACTGCAAGTCCAATAACTATGTTCTTCTGACCTCGTTACTGGATTCAGAGGCCCTGAACTCAAGGCCCAACACAGCCGGGCGGCGACAAACAAGTTAGTTCTACCCTGGACTCTCTACTTCTCTGACAGCCAAGGAGAATTATTGCCAAACCTGACTTATGCACTGTGACCATTAAGTCAGGGTTGATGGAGGGGCTGGAGCGACAGTACAGCAGGAAGGGCGTTTGCTTTTGCACTCGGCCAACCGGGGTTCGGTCCCCAGCATCTCATACAGTCCCCTGAGCACCGCCAGGAGTAATTCCTGAGTGCAGAGCCAGGAGTAACCCCCTGAGCATTGCCAGGTGTGACCCAAAAAAGAAAAAAAAAGAAAAGAAATGCAGGGTTGCTGGAGATGCCAACCCCCTGTCCAGAGCTCATCCTCAGCCAAGAACGGTGCCCTCCTCAGGAAACAGCGCATCCTCACAAGGAACAGTCCACGGAACAGTGACTGTCACTTGTCCTGTGACATTCTCTATTTTCTGGACATTCTTCACTCCTCCGTGGGGGCAGAGAAAGGAAGGGCATGAAAAACCAGATCTGTGGGGTTCTGGAAATTTGGTTTGTAATTAGAATGCCTCTTCCCCTTGGAAATCTAATAACTGTGGGTTTCGTCCCAAACATATGGCAAGTCATGGTAATTGTCCCTCATGAAACCTTGGCACATGAACAGGAGCAGAATCACATCGCACTAACGATGGTTAGTTCTAAGGAGGATGCGCCTGTGTGCCTAGGAAATGCACCCCCAAGCCCCCTTTTCAGTATGTTCCTACAGTGATTTTAGGTAGCAAACCATCAAAGACATAAACCCTTAGCATTAGCATTAGGCTGCGGCTGTGCATACCTGAGAATCATCACAGAGAACTCATCCCCCCAAGACTCAGAAGCTGACACAGGGCGTCGCTGTCCCAGATGTGTCTGAGAGTGTCTGAGAGCCCCCCACACACAAATACACCTGCGCACGCTTTGCATCACAGGGGCAGGGCCTGACTGCTCACGGTCTGCCCTCCTGCCCCTGGCCAGGGCTTGAAGGACACCCATCCCTAAGGATGGGTCAAGGATAGAAACAGCTGACCAGTAACTCAGGGGGTGACGACTCTTCAGGCCCCACAGAGTAAAGCACAGTCACATTTGGACACGCTTTTCCTTTAGAGAGATTCTGAGTAACGTAACTGATTTTAAAACGTCTGCAGCTCATAGTGGGCTCAGCCCCTCCCTCCCGGGCAGGTCCTCCCCACAAGGGGACTGAAGGCCATCATCCCAAATGCCCTTGTCGGCTCAAGCACACAAGTGCAACTTCACTGCGCTTGGAATCTTTTTTGGGGGAGTGGGGAGGTGGGAGGTTGGGCCACACGCAGCCACACTCAGGGGGTACTCCTGACACTGCCCTCAGGAACCCTGGTGGGGCTCGGGGACCGTATGGGATGCCAGGATGGAACCCAAGGTCAGCCACAAGCAAACTCCGAACCAACTGTACTATCTCTCCAGCCCCGCGCAGTTCTGCCCACACCAGCCAAGGGCCTGTGCCCTTCCGCACAATTCTCTGCAGGTTCCCCCTGGCCAGTGAGAGCAGGAACCCCCACACAGCAGGCCCCGCCCGGATCTCGCTGGAGCTCTGCCTTCTCTCTCCCAGAGGACTGGCCTTCCCCTGCCAAAAAACAACCATGCCTCCACACGTTTTCTCTATTCCTAAGGAGCGCCAGGCAGAGCTGACCGTGAGACCCTCACTTCAAGCTTCAGCCAGACCTTTTCTCCAGTCAGGGAGGAGAAAGGAAGTGACTTTCTCCGAGACGAAAAGGGCGTGATTAATCTGGACCTTTATCTGACATCTGACACCTATGCCCTTGTCCCTAGGAGTGCTTTAGACCCAGATCTCTTCAGAAGGAACCTGAGCCTTGAGAAGGAGCCTCTCCTCACCCCCCAGTCTCTCCCCTCCAGCCTCCTCCTCCTCCTCCACACCGCCCAGGTTTAAAGGCCTCACTTCCTTCCCAGCTGTCAGTCAGGGGAGGATTTGTTTATTGTTGCTAACGACAGCTGTGGGGTTGCTAGGCTGGATGGGGAGAGGCCCATTGTACTGTTTTATAAATACCAACTGGGCACCAGAGGCCTGGCCTTCTCCACCGGGACAGTGGCCCTCCCCTGACCCCTCAGGGGTGGGAAAGACCAACAGCCTTATCCAGACAGGCTCTCTGCAAGCACTGTGCTAGGTGAGAAACTGTTCACAGGCACGTGGTTTGCTGTGACTGAACCCTAAGTCCACAAGGCTCAGGAGCCCAGAGTGCCAGGCGCTCCTTTTCAACTCGCTCAGTGACTCAGCACAGCTCTAGAACCAAGCCTGCAGGCACTGCCCTAGGGTGCGTAGGAATTTCCCTACAATCATCAGGAGAGTCACCAAGACAATAAAGGTATCACTGCATGCATTTCCCTTTGGCAACACTTCAACCACAAAGATGGTCACTGAGTGTCAGGGCCCACACAAAGGAAACTGGGCAGGAAGCCTGGGAAATGGGCAGCTTGAGGAGAGGCCCGAGTCCCACCAGAGAGAAGCAGATGTGGGCCCAGGGAAGCCTCGAAGGCCACGGCGTGCTTGCACGCATGAGACCTCGGATTAGAGACAGAAAGGCAAGTCTCACTGAAAATGAAGCATTTGGCTCTACGTGGTCTTCGTCCCCACTCCACAGACGCTCAGTGAGTGCTGCTCTGGTGCATTCCAGGTTCCTTGAGCGTTCCCCTGGTCAGCACCCTGAAGGTCCATCCCCGAGGGCTAACACTTCCTGTCAAACCACAGGCATTCAGCGCTCACAGGGAGCTTCTGTGGCCAGGGGCCATTTCCTCAGGCTCACAGGCACCCGGGCGGAACCCCATACGGAAAGGTACTTCTGGGCCACACGCACCAGAGGGGAAGGCCAGCAGCGGCACCTCTCTAGAGAGAGAAGGATGCCAACTCAAAACCACCTCAGCCCAAGGGCGCACACTCCAGCCACCAGTGCAGGGGTAACCGCGCTAACCCAGGGGCACAGCCTGTGCGTGGCACCCCACAGGGCCAGGAGCCAACAAGCACCCAGACCCACCTGTCACGGCCTGTCAGCCAGTCTGGGCTCTCCCAAATGTGCAGATCCGAGAGCAGGAGGGAAAACCCAGAGCGGCCTGGGGCTGAGACATGACAGACCCCCGCTGACAGATCTCCACGGCTCTCACGACTCTGCTGGGGGGCCAGTGCCCAAGAGGAAGGGCATCCTGGGACACCGAGAGAATCCTGGACGCGGTGGACCTGAGAGAATCTGGATCAGTGCTACAGCTCTGTTTAGTCCCTAGTGCTGGGGTTAAGAGATGCTGAAACACTGGGTGACGTCCGCGACTTTCACACCATTTAAAAATATGTGTGAAACAGGGATGACCTGTGTGTCTCCGTGCACTGAGCGATGAGCGGAGGTGAAGCAGCTGCGTGGCACTCTTCTGTAAACCTGCAATTATTTCAAAGACAGTACACGGAGATGCACAAGTCTATCCTGTTAGGCCTGTGCGCTTGCAGGTGCAACAGACTGGGGTAGAGAAGAAGAAAATGGATGTGCATCCCCGCCTCGGCACCTGCAGGCCAGGCCCCGGAGTGCAAAGGTCAGCACAGGCAGCGGGGCTCCTCAGACTCACTCCCACGGAACCTTCCTCCCTAACAGGAGGAGGCGTGTGTGTTGCAGGATTTTATGGCTCAGTCCAGAAGTTCAGCAGAGACGACAACTCCGGCCACTGATTGCTGGGTGGCCTTATCTCATCTCCCGGAGCGCATGCCTAAGTGGAGAGCTAACAGCTACAGTCCCAGCTTCTCCCGGAGCGCATGCCTAAGTGGAGAGCTAACAGCTACAGTCCCAGCCAACACAGAGGTCTCGGTCTCAGGCTGGCACGTCAGAAAGCTGCTAACTTAGCTGCCGTCCCCAATTATCCTCCAGACCACGACGGTTCATGTTCCCAACTACTGTTATGCTCCTACTGCAGTCACAGCTCAGCATTTTATAACCACACAAACGTATTCTGAAGGTCGGAAATGTGAGGCGCCAGAAAGCAGCAGCTCAACAGACTGAATCAGGATGTGCTTGCAAGATGCCCAGGCCGATCGCTGGCACCTCCTGGTCCCCTGAGCACTGCTGGAAGTGACAAGAGCAAGGTGAGGAGCAGCCCCAAGGGCACTGCCGGGTAGGAGCCAAAACAAAACCAAAGGCACCTGAGAAGACTTCGAGCCACATCTAAGGATCAAAAGAACACTTTCTCCCTGGCCACTGTCCACACCTCAAGCCAACTACAAAACCAGAAGATCCACAACTGTCTCTCTGACCTTCGCCACATAAGAGACGCACACGCAGGCCCACAGGTCCCGTAAGTAAAACGTTCAGGGGGCCGGGGCGCCTCATTCCACCTACCACAACTATTCAGATATTTGGTCCTTAACCAAAAACCTTCAGGGGCCAAAACAAAAAACTTCATAAGAGAAGAAAACTATAGACATAGCCCTTGTGTAGAGACACCCAAAAATCCTCAACAAAATACTCATTAAATTGAATAAAAAAAATAAATAAAATAAATTGAGGCGCGGGTGCGGGGGGCCGGCGGTGGCGGGGTGGGGCCCACGGAGAGAAAAGAATCCAGCTACTCTATTAAAACATTTGGCTGTATGCCAAATGGGATTTACCCTAGAAACAGAAGGTTGGCTTAATATCCAAAATCAATGGAATAGAAAACTTTTCTAAAAATCAATGTAATATACCACATTAATGCAAAAGTAAAACAAAAGTATTTTAAAACAATTTTTTTTTGGCCAACATCAAACAATATCAGTATCAAAATCTCCTTCATGGTCACCAAAAAGTAATAATAAAAAAAGTTCTAAAAAAAATGTTTTTGCATCCTTCCTGACCAAGGCACAGCCGTTTTTCAGACTCCGATTTTCCCATCCCTCCCAGCACAAACCACAGCCGGCTCCACCTTCATCACCGCCTCCCCGCCACATCCCCTTCACTGTCCATCTGCCTGTCTTCCCTGAGGGTCTGGAACAAGCCTGAGGACTCTCCCCCAACTAGCTTCTCCCTTCCCAGGAGAGACCTCCACCCCCACCCCCCAAAGAGACACCCTCCCACCCTCCCTGACCACACACCGCAGCTCTGAAGGATCTCAGCACTTGAAGGAGCACTCTTCTTTCAGCGGTGCTCGGGATCACTCCTGGGGGCCTTGGGGGACAATATGCAATGGTGGGGAGAGAACCTGGGCCAGCAACATCCAAAGCAAGCACCCTCCTTTCCTCTGTACCACAGCTCCAGCCCCCACAAACAGGCACTTCTGACTACTCCAACTCAGCTAACTCACTGGCACTTTTTTTTAATTTTTATTTTTTTTGCTTTTTGGGTCACACCCGACAATGCTCAGGGGTTACTCCTGACTCTGCACTCAGGAATTACTCCTGGTGGTGCTCAAGGAACCATACGGGATGCTGGGGATCGAACCCAGGTCGGCCGAATGCAAGACAAACGCCTACCGGCTGTGCTGCCGCTGTGGCCCCTCACTGACACTTTTAAACTGTCGCCAGGGCCTCAGGTGTTGCAACCCTGAGTCACTCATGCATCCTTCATCTCACCTGATTAGGAAACTCACACCAGCCCTCAGCAGCCTGACAGCCAGACTCTAGGCAGTGACACAGCGCCACCCTAGCCACCAGCCAGGGTAAGCCAGAAGAGGCAGAAGCACAGGAAGTCGGGCTGAGCTTCGCTCGCCCTGTCCCTGGGCACTGCCTGGTCAGTGTGGGCAGGGCATGGAGCCGGTGGTCACTGACTATGCACTGGACCAAAGGGACGTCCTAGTAGACTACGATAAATTTAGACCCAGATGGTTAGAGCCCCTGATGGGGGAACATGGAGGCAACACAGAGGATCCTGGTTGATCCCTAACATTGCATCCCCCGTCCCCAGAACTGGCCCCCAACCCCACAGGGCCCAAGCAGCACTGATCCTCGGAATCTTGCACTGAAGCACCGGTCTGGCTGGTTAAGAATCGTGGAGTAGGGGCCGGAGCGATAGCATGGGGGGACGGTGTTTGCCTTGCACGTGGCTGACCTGGGCTCGATCCCCGACATCCCACTGGGTCCCCGAGCACCGCTAGGAGTAATTCCTGAGTGCAGAGCCAGCAGTAACCCCTGAGTATCACTGGGTGTGACCCAAAAAAGAAAAAAAAAAGATTTATGGGGCATAACCCTGAGGTTCCTATATAGGGATGGGAAGAAAAACTTCTAATACTCATCTCGGTGGGGTTGTACACTTATTACAACACGCAACTGGCATATAGTATTAGTTACAGAATAAAAAGAACTTTCACAATTTACTCACATATAATGGTGCTTGTTGTGGATTCAGTTTCATGACCCAGGATACTGAAAGAGAAATAGAAGAAGTAAATGAGAACTAAGTTTCACAACTGATGCCAAACACATCAACAGTACCTAGAGGCCAACATAAGCCTAACCAGACGCTGAGGGAGGGTTTACCCAGCTCTTCGGAGAGGGCTGGGCAGGCAGGAAGGCCCAGGACAACAGGGTCCCTTAGAGCCCAGATTCAATCTCTGCGAGCATAAAGAAAATTCTCCTAGTCAGAAGTTTCGACAACCCACATCCGTCTGAAGCATGACCAGAGCAAAGGCAGCGCATGCTCAGTCAGGCCTCACAGTGCTCCCCGCCCTCAGGCCACAGGGGCTGAGGGGAGGGGGCAGGGCTGTGAATACCCTCCCCGCCCCCATGCCCTCTTCCTGTGAGGCAAGGAGGAGCCGCCCTGTGTCTCACTGAGAGCTCTTACTCCTCTAAATCAAAGCTGAGCTCCTCTGGCTCCTCTGAACTAAGAAACAGATTTGCACGAAGCCTGACACAGAGAGACCTCCACGGAGGACAGCATGTTCCCAAGTCGGATCTGACGATCTGTCCAGAACCTCATCCGGGTGAGGAGACCAGAGTACAGATCAAGGCCTTCCCCGGGCAGTCATTGCCAAGCCCTGGAGGTGAGCACAGGCTGCCGGCTCGCTCCTAGAGTCCCAGAGGCAGACGCAGGGCCTTGCATTATCACCTAATCTAAGGAAGCCTTTCTCTCAGAACAAGTAACTAGACTGGAGCAAGGCACACACCAACCACCATCTGAAAAATGGTCCATAAATGTCACTTGTACAGGCAAAGGACAGATTAAGTCCCTGCCACACAGCCACCTTGGCAGCACTGGGGGTCAGTGAGGCACACATGTGACGTGGTGACCGCACAGACCCCAAACCAAGCCCCTCGACAGTCACCCCCTCAGAACTAACCAGCCCTCCAACCCGCCCATGACGGTTCTGAGCGCCTGACACTGACTCCAGACTTCAGGCACAGGGCCCTCTTCCGCGGCCCGCCCTCCCCTGCTAACATCACCCACAGAAATGCACACCAAAATCCCAGCTTCAGAACGAGAACCAACACCAACTAGCCTCTCTTAGGAGAGACCCAAAGTGGATTTCTGGCGGCGGGACCCGACCCAAGCAGCGAGCACAGGGGGACAGAGGCCGGCGTGCTCAGGGCCCTCCCCCAAGTGCATTGAGAACCCAATTAATTAAAAGCAAGTCTCGCTTGCTCACTGATCTTTAATAATCAGCGCCCCGGGTCATGTTCAGACCTGCCTGGGACAAAGGGATGGAAAAGACTAGAAACATGTGGAACCTGCCTGCGTCGACCCTCACGTGCCCCTGCCACCAGACTGGAGAAGTGCCAGGGGGAAACCGGGGTCGTCCTAGCATCGTCGAGGCTGGAGAGGCGTCTGCAGGAAGCCTGCCCGGGGACTGGGCAGCCCTCCGGATCTGTCAACATAAGACGCTCCATTTCTCTTCTCGGTGTGGGGCCACCTCCAGCAGTGCTTGGGGGCTACTTCCACTTCAGTGCTCAGGGTTGGCTTGCAGCAGAGCTCGAGGGACCAAGTCCAGATGCATCTAACCATCACGCCGCTCACTGATGAGCCAGTGCACAGGCTCTGTACGTGGGAGTCCCCAGCTTGCTCCCGCCTGGCCTGACTCACCCGATTCCCACGCCAGGGCACCAAGTCTCTCCACCCCCTTCTCCTTCCAGGGTGCCTGTGACGAGCCTAGAGCGCTCTCCAGGCTGCGAAGCAGACAGGGAGGAGGACTCCGTCTCTTGGAGCACTGCCCTACGACACTGCCAAACTCCTCATCGGGGCGGGGGGTGGACGCACACAGACAGTATCAGCCTGGGCCGAGCCGCGCCTACAAAGGTCAGCAGCAGCTAAAGCTTTGGAGCTTTGTACAGGCTCCGCTCCACTGCAAAGAGCCACTGCAAAGAGTCACTGGGCAGGTCACAGGAGTGCAGACCGGAAGTGCCGTGGCTGATCTCAAGGGGTTGGACAGCACTTCCACGCTTCATAAAATGAATGCGAAGACCTTCGAAGCTATACTTAACACATTACACCTAAATAGAAACCGATGGCTCCGGCAGGGGTCAGCAAACATTTCCTGTAAAGGCCAGATGGTGAATGCTGTAGCTTCTGCAAGCCATATGGTCTCTGAAATGATATGTGAGTGAATGGGCTTGGCCATGTTCCAATAAAACTTTATTTACAAAAAGAGACAGCAGGCTCAAATTCATCCACAGATGCAACGGCCACAGATGCCAACTCCCAGTCAAAAACGAAACAAAAAGCGCAAGAGCCAAGGGAGCAGCGCATCCCCACCCCACAGCCCTGTCTCTCAGGGCTTTGTTGGCCAAACACTCCACCTAGAAAGGCTGTCGGGAGTACACAGACTCTGATGAGAGATCAAAGTCAGGAGAAGGTAGGTCGTGTTCTCAGTACTGGGACAGCCCCGACGCGCCGCGGGCGCCAGGTCCTCAGCCTCCTGGGGAGCGGAGAGAGCATGACGAGGAGCTGGAGACAGCACACTTGCCGAGCACGCGGCAGACCTGGGTTCCATCCCCGGCATCCCATATGGTCCCCTGAGCACCGCCAGGAATAATTCCTAAGTGCAGAGCCAGAAGGAACCCCTGGCTAAATCACTGAAAGTTTAAAAAAAAAGTTAAGCAGCATGTAAAGAGTCTGTCTGCCCACCCCACTGGCTGCTGGAAGAATCGCTGGGGCATAATTCAGGCACAGAGCGAACAGAGCAAGGCCCCAGCTGCTTTAAAAAGAGCTCCTGGGCTCAAGGGAGACCACCCCATGAAACTCTGTGAGAACACTAGACAGCAGAAGAATATTATATGTATGTTTTGCTATTGGTGGGGGGGCACACCCGGATGCTCAGGGCTTGCCTACCCTGGATCCTGGGCTCAGGCACACCCGGATGCTCAGGCCTTGCCTACCCTGGATCCTGGGCTCAGGCACACCGGATGCTCAGGCCTTGCCTACCCTGGATCCTGGGCTCAGGGGAGCCATATGCAGTACCAGGGATGGAACAACCTGGGTTGACTGCATACAAGGCAATTACCTTAACACCAGACGCCTCGAACCAAATAAATCACAAAAAAATAATATGCAGGGATGAAGTTTGAGATGTGTAAGCCCGCACAGCTCTAGGGATTGCAGAAAATTTTCACTCCTAAACTACGTGTCTCTCAGTCATAACTGTTTGAACAATGAACAATCACTCTTGTAATCAGGAAACGAAACATACAGCACGTCTGTTTTAAACCTCTGCCATTAGGCCCATCCCAGCTGCGTGGAAAAGGAGTAAGAAGACATTTTCCGTAACAGAGATCTATGCTTGGGCGGGAGTGATAGTTCAGCAGGGAATTTGCTTTTGCAGGCGCCAACCCAGGTTCAATTCTTGACATCCCATAGGGTCCCCGAGCACTGCCAGGAATAATTCCTGAGTTTAGAGCCAGGAGTACTCCCTGAGCATTGCCAGGTGTGACCTAAAAAGCCCCCCTCCCAAAAAAAAACCTGAAATCTACACTTGGGGCAGGAGATCCAGCAAAGCGGGCGGGCACTTCCCTTTAGCATGGCCAGACCAGGGCCAGGTTTCGCCCCCGCACCTCATATGGACCCCAGGCCCACCGGGTAATCTGTGAGCAGAAAGCCAGGAGTAAGCCCTGAGCACCACCAGGAATGGCCCCCAAACCAAAAAGGTTGATGATGACGATGATGATGATGACGAAACTGACGGTCTTCACTGAAGGTCCAGGAGCTGAGAGAGAAGGCCACCAGCGCTGATGCGCCAAGTGAGCAGGACAAGCCTCCAAGGGGCATGACAGACACACACAGTGAAGAGGGCGGCACCCCCAGCCCCAACACGCATCCAGCAGCAGTGCCGCCAAGCATCTCTCGGACGGCGCTGGCAGCGTGATCTCAGCCTAAAGAGCAGCTGTCCTGGGGTCAGAACAACAGTACTGCACGGAGGCGTCTGCCTTGCATGCGGCTGCTGGCCAGGGTTCGATCCCTGCCATCCCACAGGGCCCCCGAGCACCTCCAAGAGTAGCCCCTGAGCATCACCGGGTGTGACCTAAAAATAAATAAAACAGCTGCCGAGGTCTGACAGCCGCTCCTCAGAAGACGTGGTCCTTGTCACGCACGACAAACCACCCCTCTCAGCTGCAGTTCCCAGAAAGGCAGCCCCTTCCCAGGGGACAGAGAGGCTCTCCATGCCAAGGGCTTCTGAGAGGAGGGTCTGGGCTGCGGTGAGCCCCTCAGGCTCCCCAACAGGCAGGGCGGCAGTGCACACTCTGGGTTCCCCAGAAAGCCGCTATCCAGTTCTTCCTCAGGGAGAGGGTCGGGATCCAAAGGCGCTCCCCTTACTCCTGAGGAAACTGGCTGGCAGTTAGATAAACAAGTTGTGCTCTGGCTGGGGAATGAGAGTGGGGGGGGGATCCTGAATCACAGACCAAAACACACTTAGGACAAAACGCAAGTAGAGGGACTGGGGGACAGTTCAATGGGCAGGGTGTGGCCTTGCATGCAGCCAGCCTGGTGACCCCCAGCCACCCATATGGTTCCTGGGCACTGCCTGGAGTAACCCTTGACCACTATTGGATGTGGAGTTTCATACTAGCCACATTAGTTAATCACTGAGCAGTAAAGTTACCAACAATGACAGTGATTGAAAAAAATTAACTGAAAAATCAGATCTCTGAATTTCTGAATTTCACATCTTAAATTTACTTTAAAAATCATTTTGAGAGGGGTCGTAGCAATAGCACAGTGGGTAGGGCATTTGCCTTGCACGCGGCTGACCCGGGTTCAATCCCCGGCATCTCATATGGTCCCCCAAGCACTGCCAGGAGTAATTCCCGAGCAAAGAGCCAGGAGTAATCCCTGAGAATCACCGAGTATGATCCAAAAAAAAGCAAAAATAATAATAATAATAATAATAATAATAATAACTAATAATAATAATCATTTGAGAGATTAAACCATCATCCTTCCAGAGCTGAGTTTTTGCTTATTTTTTCTTTCGGGCCACACCTGATGATGCTCCGGAAACCCTATGGGGTGCCAGGGATCAAATCTGGGTGGGCTGTGTGCAAAGGCAAGTGCCCGACCTGCTGTCCTATCACTCTGGTGCTGCGAATCCAATTTAAGGTCTAACTCGCATGACAGCAGGCACACAACCATGACCTGGTATTTGCAGAGATCACAGAACAGCCACTATGCTCGTCTGCTTCAGTCACCGACCTTGTTACCCCACGTGAAGATGTAGTCTAGTTAGCATGCATCTGGACATCACTTACTAAAGGGTTTCTTATGACTTAGCAACTTTCACTTTTGTAACACCCTATTACTACCTCAGCACCTGGCTACACAACACACAGACATTCATTTTATAACTGGCAGGACCCTCCAGATCCACTTCCCGCCTCCCCGGCCAACAGCCAGCCAGCCATTCTCTGTGCCTATGAGCTGGGTCCGCTTAGACCGCATAGGGAAGAGTGAAATCACCTGGGGTTTGTCTCTGACCTTTTCATGAGCATAATGCACTCAAGATCCCACCAAGTTGTGGCAAATGGCAAGAGTGCCCTCTTTCTCACTGCTAATCAGCGGGGGAGCGCCTGTGTGCACCTATGACAGCTCTACCCACCAACCAAGGATACACAGTGTGTTCATGTACCTGGGCTCTTTGGGGAGTGCTGCTGTGATGAACATCTTTTCAAAGTACTGGTCTATTTTCTTCAGATGAATTCCCAGAAATGGGATGCAGGGGAGAGAACCCAGGTCAGCCGCATGCAAGGCCAACGCCCTCCCCACTATTGCTCCAGCCCTGGATATTTATAGTCTTGGAGACTCTCCTGTTTCCCACCTGGATGCAGTGACGTGACTCTCACCAACAATGCAGGCTCCCTCTCCCCGCAGTCTCTGGTACCTGCTCTGCCTGCCAGAGACCTGTCTAACAGGTCTGAAATGACACCTCACTGTGGTCTGCGTTTCCCTGAGATCTCTGCTGCCAAGCCGTCTTTGTTACAAGGTTTTGTTTTGTTTTTAAAACTTTTGTTCCATAATAAAGATTCAGTAATGGAATTCGAGGGCACAGCTAGCGGCTGAGCATTAGAGATAAATAGACATTGCCCGAACCTATGCAGTAAGAGACAGGCACCTGTCACATAATTATAGGGCAATGTGATAAGAGCAACAATAAAAAAGGTTCTAAGGGTCGGAAGGAGCAATAAACTCTCAGCATGGAAGGGCACAGCATGGGTGCTGACAAGAAGTCAGCCCCGACTTCAGCCCGCAGTACGGCTCCCACTTCTGGGTGCAGGAGGAGGGGAGCCCACTGAGCTGCTGGACGTCTCCGGAGAGGAAAGAACACACACAGGAGACAGTCGCAGTGAGCTCTGAGAGGCACACGTGCTAGTTCGCCACCGACAAGCTGCATGGCCCAGAGGGGCTCCTGCCTGAAGAAGTGGGTCACAAGGGCAGAGGCCCCCCAAAAGTCCTGTTTCCTTTTTCACTTTTCTTTTTTCTTTTTTCAAGCGCAACCCAAAGCTGTTTCTTCACAGATGCAGGCTCAGTGGCTCAGCTCACAGCACTGAAAGGAATCTGTGACTCAGACTCACACACAGGCACTGAGGCTGTGGGTCCCACCTGGAAGGCGGCGCTCCTCCACCTGGCTTCCCCGGGCACAGCAGCAACCTGGGGCTCCCGCCCCCTGGCCCTTGCCGAATCCAGTCAATCCTGGGGTCTCAGAAACAAGCCTTCCTCCCCGCAGGAATCACTGCCAGTCTGCCGGCCTCTGCTCGTCGCCCCAAGTGCCAGGGCCTTATCACCCTGAGAAAATCTCTCCAGCCTCCAGTTCCACCGCTGACTCACCCTTCATGAAACGTTGTGGATTTTCAGCCTATGGCTCACTCTGGGCCTACCCAGCCGCGGAGTCTCTTAGGAAGGATCCTGCCGGGCACCAACCTCTTCTCGAGGGACTCAGCTCCGCCATACAGTGAGACACCTGGCCGCTAGCAGGTCACACAAGCTCACAAGCAGAGCTGTAATCCCCGACTTGGGGACATGCTGGGATGCCGCTCACTGGTGGAGAACTTCCACGAGGACTCCTGCATAAGGCGCAGTAGCGCGGCCCAGTGGCCCCGAGCCACATCTGGAACAGCGCCCCTCCCTCGGAGGGAGACAGGCAGGCGCACTACTCAGACGCACCTGACGGCCTCTGCCAACAGCGGCACAGCGGGAAGGCTGCTCCCAGCCTAGTGGAGGATGAAAGTAAGAGGATCGGAGCCTGGGCTCAGAGGAGACCGACACACTCGGGCTCTGAGGCACAACCCTGTGCGTTTTCAGGCCACATTATCTTGGTTATGTTCCCTAACTGCCAAGTTGCATTCTCTGTCTTGAGGATGAAAGATGAAGGGAGGAGCCTCAGTGAGCTCAGCACCTGACTGGCCAGCACCAGGCTCTGAGTTCCAGCCATAATGCCACCATTTGGGCTGCTAAGAACCCTGTCAGCACTCCCCAGCCAAGGAAGGGCTGCCCCCATGCACCATATCCCATTCACCTGTCCCCCACCACCCTAATGGTTGTGCTGACCCCGACTCTAAACAGAGGGTATCTGTGGGCCCCCAACAGCTCTCACAGGCCCCGGCCCCCCTTACCCCTCCAGGCGCACTGGCCATGCAGCCATGAATCCCCCCCACACACCTTTCGCCAGGTCTGCGCACAGCACCGCACAAGCGTGGGCTCACACTGGGCTCGAGGTAAGGTCTTCTTACACCCTTGCTAGCTCTGATAACAGGATTACCACTGATTATCTAACTCCCACTGTCTCCTATTGCACTTTTATCTGAGTCTGCCACGCCACAAGTTCCCTTTGACAGCACTGCTCCAAGCCACCCAGCGCCTGGACTGCAGCCGGTCCAGGGCTGAGCTCCTAATAAACACCCCAAGACTCAAGCCCCTGCCTGGAGAGGAAAAAAGCAATCAGCAGCTTTTCTGCACCATTTGATAGCTAAGGACCCATAGCTAGAGCTGCAGGCACCAAAATCATCCATTCTCTGAACACATCTAAGGTCAGACTAGATCCACAAGGTTAATATAGTAGAGCGGTTTGCTCAAGTGAGTGATAACCGCCAGCTTACAGGGGATGGTAGTAGCTCCAGCTTGAACTGAGGGGTGCTTACGCTGAGTATCTTCTTTATTAAAAGGGACAGCAGGCCACATAAGTTGGGGGGTCCTCTGATCTAGTAGCCCATTGAAAGGACCGAGGATGCTGCCGAGTGCCAGGAGACCCAGCGCCGATCCATGTGCCCACCTGGGGTCACAGCACCATCTCTCTGGACTATCCCCAGCAAAGCCCTCGGTGGTGGCCCCTCCCCGGGAAGAGGAACACGTATTACTTTCAATTCTCTTGGTGCTGAATGCAAGCTTGTGGTTTCCTGCAAACATGCCTGCTGATGCCCTGCCAAGATCTCTGCGGAGGAGAAAACTTCAAACAGCTCTTGCACAGGTGAGAACTCTGCCACCAGCTGTATCCTGCCAGCCGGCGGAAACGGATAAGCTGCCCAGAGGCCCAGACCTGGGAGACAAGCCCGTGAATTTTCACTGCGCTGACACTCAGCCCTGGGTAATGAGAAAGAGAATGACCTCTAAATTTAGACCCCTTCCTACACAGCTGGGCTTTATGTAAACCACTTCAGCAGGGGTTAAAATAGACATCCGGCGGAGCCCGCCAAGCCCCAGGCCTCCTATTTCCTCCATCTTCCCCACCTTTCTCCCTCCGGGCCAGCAGTCCAAGGGAGGCTGCACGACAACCAGGAGAGGGATGAGGGGGCCGAGTGTGGGCTCCCCTACCAGTGCAGACCCCACCGAGCTGGGTGGCCCTCCCAAGAGAGATGCCAGGGCCTGGGGTGGCTGCTTGATAGCACAGTGACGTTCAGTACAAAGGCACCCAGGCCAGCCACGTGTAAGGCGGGTGCCCACCCGCTGAACTACCATTCCAGCCCTCTTCCTGAGAATTTCTGCCAAGAAATAACCTCAGTGAAAATGACTACAGGTTTCTGGGCCGCCGAGCTACTGCTGCCTCGCAGGGTTTGTCCCTGGAAGTGGGACTGGGAAAGAACTGCCCCTGCGCCCAGGTCTTCTAAAAGATCGGAGGTGTTGGGGAAATGGCAAGTGCGAGGCAACAATGCCAGGCTTCAGCCTCTTCACCGTGCAGGCTGGCGGCCATCCTGCATGCCAAGCCACAGACCAGAGTTCAAACCACGGAGGAAGACCAGTGGCTGTCGGCTTCTCCGCACCCACAGGCCATCACCAGGTGTGGGGAGCGGGGACAGCAGCTGAAGATCACTGGGCTAAGCCCTTTCTTGGCCTTCCTGCCACCCTGGCCCCCTTCTGGCCTGCTTCCTTCCTGTGACTCCATCATCCTAGTCATGTGCTGTGGTTCCCCAGTTACACCATTTTCACCTGTAGCCCCCCCCGGGAATATCCTGGGAGCCCACAGAGCACAAATAAACTGCGATCCTCCACACCACTCAAACGGCCCTGCAACTGGTCCTGTCCTGCCTCCGTCTTCATTTGTTCCAAGGTTAGCACACGGCTAGAATCGGGCCCCTGAAAAATCCCCTAGGTCCTCAAGAAGGGACACGCCTCTGACCCCAGGGCCAGGGCAGGTGGGGCTCCAGGCCCTCCCCCTTCATGGAGTCAGCAGAGCAGAGTGACCTGCCACCAGGTGGGGCATTCCACACAGTGCCACGTGCTCCCACCACCTCTGCCTTTCACCGACACCACCCTGCCTGCCCGACACACACTGCTGCCAGGGATACGTCCAAGAAAGGGCAGAGCAACACTGACCCACTAGGAAAGCAGCCCCTCAGCTAGGCCCGAGACTCCACCTGGATCCCTCTCGGGATTCAAGGGTGGAGGGCCCGGCACATTTGGGCCCAGGCACAGCTGTCTCTGTGGCTGGCTCCCGCAACAGAAAGCAGAGATGGTCCAAACCACCACCTAACAGCCCCCACCCCCACCAGGCAGAGGCTCATAAGCCAAGGGAGGGCCTTCACTTTGAATATATCATCCTATGCCCTTTGCTTCCCCCCTGTTGCCCATCCCAAATGCAGGTACAACCAAATCAGCAACCAGAATCTACGACGGTCACCAGCAGCCTTTGTTTTATTTTATTTTATGGTTTTTGAGCCATACAATGCTGAGAGCTGACTCCTGGCTCTGTACTCAGGGATCACTCCTGCAGGCTCGGGAGACAATACAGGATGCAGGACTGACAATATGGGACTGAACCTGGACTGGCTGCATGTAAGGCAAAGGCCTTCCCCACTGAACCATCACTTGGCCCCAGAAGCCTTTGACGGACTGACGCCGCGCAGGGGGTGAGTCACAGCTGGAGGCCGAGAACAGCACTGGCTCCCTTCTAGGCTGCTCCACCCAGCCCCAACAGTGAGGTCTGGTCATTTTGTAGCTCACAGCCCAGAAACCAGGCCACTGTGAGTGTTCAGAGCACAGATTATCAAGTAGCTCCAATTATACCAAGTGATCTCATCCTCTTGTAACAAGCCACGACTTCCTGGCATCTGAAATTCATTTCTGAAACTCCACTAAGGGCACCAGAAAACCAACTTCTATCACCCGCCTCCCTCACCCTCACGGCTATGAACAGTGAACACTGCGAACCCCCACGCCACAACCACCAGGGAGATGGTGCAAAGGCTGGAGCACGTGTCCTGCACGCATGTGGCGCAGGTTCGAGCACCTGCCCCCTGTACCAAACCACCAGGTCCACAACACAGAGACAAGCATGGCCAGGAATAGCACCCGCTGTGAATGTACCCCGAAACACCGCAACCAACACCATCAGCTTCCACTGGTGCCCGTGTCTCTCCTCAGCGAAGTCTTCGCACGTCTAGCCTCCAAGGGCACACACACCACCGTCACCTTCTCCTTCGTGGGGACCAAGTGCTCCCTGACTCTGGTCCAGGGACCTCACTGAGTCTCAGCCCATTGACCAAATAAAGGGTCCTGAGGATCTTGTGAAGGGGCCGCTGTGAGGCCCCTCAGCTGGCATACAGTGGCCACCCCAACCCAGATCTCGATCTGCGAGCAGGGCCTTGACTGACATGCTGGTCCCACGTGCAGAAACTCAAGGCAAGATACGGCGCAGACTCGTGAGCTGGAGCCAGCAGCAGTGAGGACAGTGCCATGCCCACAGGCACGCTGCTCCCACTGCCCCCAAGTGAGAGAAGAGGAAGGGGCAGAGCACACACGCTGGCTTCCAGTGTCTCGCCCAAAGCAGCTTTCAGCTCCCCAAACTTCCCACCTGACACCAGTTTACAGAGGTGCCCTGCCCAGTGTTCCAAAGCAGTAGCAGGCCATGGCCCCCAGAGTCAGCTGTGTAATTACCCCACTAGTAAAGCCATTCAGCAGACCTGCATATTCCCGCCCGCATCCAAATGGAAATGTTTACGAGCTTGAGCATCAGAGGGGCGGGCTCCCCTGCGACACAAACATGCAGAAGTGCCGCCAGCCGAAATCCACCGTCCAAAAAACATTCAGTTGCTGTTACGTAAGCAACGGGAACTTCTGAGAATGTTTTTCCCCTAAATTCTACAAAACCAGGATCAGGAAAAATCAAGCTTCAAAACCACTCCCACGCTGCATGTGGGGCACAGCAGGGCTCTCCTGGGAAGAAGGCAGGGAGGTGAAGGGAGTCTGTGTCCACACACTGCGACCGTTCCTGGGCCATGTGCTAAAGGGAACAGGACCGGCCTGCTGCTTCCTGGAGCACACCGAGGTGCACACAGGCTGTGCCGACAGGTAACGGCAGGCAGCACGCCAAGCATGCACTTGGTCTTCTGACCCATCTCTCGGGGCCTGGAGGACTGCTCTGAAACAGAATAGATTATCACAATACAAAGCAATTACAAAGGCGGTTACAGGCCTAGGAGTTAGTGCAAAGGGCCAGAGGATATAGTCAGAAGCCCCATGTTCAATCTTTGGTCCCGGCGATTCCCTGAGCACTGCCAGGTATCCCTGAGTGCCACTGGGCTGACCGAAAACACCCACAGAAACAGAAACAAAACAAAAGTGAGATGCAGAGCGAGACACATATACCGCAGCCTTCCACTCCACTCCAGACCCAGATGGCCAGCCCAGGTCAGAGCAGGAGCAAGTGAAGAATGCTGCCGCCCACAGATGCCTGCCCAGTGCTAGGGTGGGGAATGCACAGAGTCAGCTGTGGAATCTCGGAGAAGACACTCCTTTCCTTCTGTCCTGATACTCGGCTAGGGACCAGCAGCCTCAGGCCTCCAGCCCTCGAGACACCAACACTCCACCGGGGTCACCACCTGAGCCAGCAGCAGCTGCACAAGCCAAGAAGCTCAAGGCGCAGCTTTAAACCTGGCAGCCGGAGCAGCTGCTCCCTTTCCCTCTCCAGGCCCTGAACTCTGGAAGCCGCTTCCCCCACCTCACCAGGAGGAGGCATCACCGCGAAGGGGCTGACGGTGGCCCGTGAGAAGCTTTGAATAAGCCCCTCAGCCCTACACAGCTTTGGGAATGAAATGGGGGCCAGGCGGCAACAAATTCAGAGGCAGAGAGGGAATACAGAAACCTGTGTACATCGAATCCAGCAGAACGAGTGAGTAAAGATTGGAACACTGCAAGAGCTTCAGGAGTGCGGAGATGACTCGCAGGGTCAGAGCAGGTCCCAGCTGTCAATCCCCAGCACCCACACTGCAGGACACAGTGCTGGTGGCCACAGCTCTGCAGGACCAGAGCTCGGCTCTCCATCCCTGAGGAATGGACTCTCTCTGGGAGAGGCCCCCCAGGACCCTGGGGGTTGCTGAGGAGAGTCAAACAATAAAAAGAAAAAAACTGTTCAGGACTATGAAAAGCCAAGTAAGTCCGTCCGAGCAGACAACCGCTCTTCAGACGACAAGACGGTCACTCCCATCAGGAGGCACCGGAGAGGCGAAGAGACAGCAAGCAGAAAAAAAGCAGACCATCACAGGGAAGAAAGACAGGTGGCCCTTCTACTAGGGGTCCTGACTCCCCGTCTGGAGTCGCCCGATGACCGCCACCCCATCAACTGTCCAGGGACTGCAGAAAGTCTAGATTTCCAGCGCACAGCAGATCCGTTGGGCTCAGCCTGGAGAGCAGAGCACGCGGCCGCGCCTTCCGGAAGGCAAGAACACAGCCTCCTCCTAACGCAGAGTCTGCCACGGGCTACATCCTGTGGGTACAGGGACTTCATCCGCCATCTCCCTGGGTCCCACAATTCAGCCAAAGAGTCAAATGTATGTATTAAAATGCTCTATCTTTAGGTGGCTCCGCTGTGCAATAAACAGCGCAGTGGACTTGTAAAATGTTCTGGATTTTCATCTCAGAAGGTGAACACCGGCCACCAGCACTCGCCCCAACTTGGATGTGCCAAGAGGAGCCCAGATTGCTCATCAGGTGGTCAGACCGAGCCTGTGATTATTCGCTTCTCAAACTACTGTTCAGGGAAGAGGTGTCAGAATTATTTGCGTATCAGAGAGACTTTATGGCACAGTGGCAGAAATATTTCTGCATGTTTTTTCAGGGAAAATCTGAGTTAACTTTTGTAGCTAATTTCAGTTAAGAGTGTACATAGCTTTTTTCATACGGGTATTGATTCCATATGTAATCTGGATCTGAAAGGGGGAAATGGAGTAGGCAATACCTCTCTCCTGCTAGCGGGGTCTGAACTCGCTGGAGCAGAGCCCGGCCCACTGCCTGAACCTCGCCTCCCCACCACTCAATAACGCAGCATCTCAGGAGATCTTGCTGCTCCTCTTTCCGCCTCCTGGGCAAAAAAGAAGAGAGTAAGAAGCTCCCACTTCTACGCTCCTTCTGTGAAACGATTTCCTTGGGACAGAATTATGCCAGGCTGACACCATCAGAAATGACCTAGAAAAACCGGCTATGAAAACACTGAAAGGAAATACCAGGAATAAATATTTACGTGGAAAGATTACTATGTGCAGATTCCTTTAAGCTTCAAAGACTGCTGTATATCATCCTTAGTCTAACTCCACAGGAGCATTTAAAGGGCTCATTACTGCAGGACCCTGGTAGGCAGTAGGCAAAGCTGAGTTCTGACTGCACAGCAATTTCCTGGCTAATCCAGACTACAGCTCCCCTCTAAGTCTATGGCTGGGTGGTGAGCTCTCAGCAGGGCACCGGAAGCACAGGTGCGGGTGAACACAGGGACCTCCCCAGGGGTTCACTTACGCACTCTGCCCCTCGGGCATGTCTTCCTGGCCCGGTGTGGATATTTACAAACAGGAAAGCCACTGGCAAGATCAAGTCTGATAAGAAGAGGCCCGTCACCACCACCCCAAGCCACCCAGATTTTAACCATTTGGTGGCTAGGTCATAGGACCATGCCAGTAGGGGAAGGAGAACGTCTCGACAGGGCTATCAAAGGTCAATTGGAACAAAAAGTGAGAACTGGGGCTTGGGGCTGTGCGTCAAAGGAAGCGATGGTCACAGTCTTGTGAGCACACACCAGCTGGGCATGGGTGTGCACAGACACAGAGCAAAGGTGGAGGCCAGTATCAGACTCTGGCCTCCACATGTTAGGCAGGGCAACTGACCAGGGCTCATTCCTGTGTGATTCCCAGTGCTGCAGCCAATGAGTGCAGCTCGACGAGAAAAGGCAAAGGCACCCCCGCCCCAGCCTCCCTAGAGGCCACTCTGTCAGGCCTACTCTGCTATCAATCGAATCCGTGCCCTTTGATGCTGTCATTCCAGCTCCTTTTTTGCCCTTTCTCAGGAACCAGAAGAGGAAAGAGAAAAAGAAAAGTGAAGAAGAAAGGCCGAGGGGAGAGGCACACACAAACAGACCCAGTGTGCGCCACAGACCTCCAGGAGAAACCAGGCCTGGCGCCGCCTCCAAGCCCCATCTTCTACGCTCCCCACCAAGGCCACCAGCAAACCCGCAGGTTCCTGGCAGTGCCTCAGACCCAGGAAGCAGAGCCGCCAGAGCAGGTGAGAGCAGTCCCTGAAGGGAGTGGGGTACCCACACTGCTGTGCTCTGCTGGACGCTGCCCATCCCCCAAGTGGGCACTTCTGATGAGCTGGTTCTGGAGAGGTTTCACTTTTCACAGCCTTTACTCCTGTGCTGAGATTTCAGCTTCTGCAACACGCAGACCTGCCTGCCCTTAACTGAGCACCATCATAACAGCTGCCTGAAACCTTTCAATCCACAATTCGAGTCCTCATGGCATCACTCTGTAGAGCAGGTTTCTCTCAACACTGGACCCACTTCCCAGTCTCCTCACATGCTAAGTGGGTCTGAATCCCGCCGTGGGCTTTGAGCTGACTCTGGTTGCTCTGGAGATCCTTGGTTTTCTTTAGCAGGATGCTGGCTTACCTCTGGGTGAACGAGCCTTGTGTGTGCAGCCCCCAGCACCCGTCTCTCATGGTGGGCTTATGGGTCATATTTATTCTTTTACTTCATTTTCTAAAGAGTCCATGAGGTAGATTCCACTGCTCCAGAGTCCCCGGTGGGAGACCGCCATGGCTAAGTATCAGGACCACGGGGTGCCTTTCTCTCTGGTTTGGTTTCTGGGGCTACTCGAGTACTTCTTCCCCACTGCTCTCCCCTGAAGGGGCCCCACCTGCTGGGCACCATCTTCAGGATGCCGTGGCTCAGGCAGCTGCAACAGCACATCTGACACACTTCAGCAGCGCTCACACCTGGCCACCCTCTCCCAAGAGCTGTGCTCCTGCACGCGCAGGCAGGGCAAGCCTGAAGAAAAGCAAGCCCCGTGTCTGCACTGGGCCAGGGCGGGGAGATACCTGGGCACTGTGCAGATAACATGCCCTCACGTCTCCCGGCCCCACCCACTGTGCCCCCACAGCTAGGGCCTCTTCTCGAAGCTCCAATGGCGGCCCCCACTTCTACAAAAGGCCCTGATAGACCACCACGTGTCACAGCCTCGCGGAGCCTGGCACCAGAAGCAACAGGAAGGAAGCCCAGGTCCCAGAGCCAGGGATACCTGGGACTCTTTCACCAAAGGCCCCTAAAGACAGCAACAGGCAGCTACTGATAACTAGCAGGTCTGAAGCGAGCCCTCCTCCCCAGAGCAGAGTCCATCCTCTAACACCAGTCACAGCTGGCCCCGGGAGGGCAACTGCAGTCACTATCCTCAGGGGGTGAGCAGGCTGGAGGAGGCTGCCAGGACCCCAAGTTTGTGGAGCCCTAGGGACGCTAGAACTCACAAGAGCTCACAGAGCGAAGCTGACGGGGTCCTCCTTCTAGAAAGGAGCAGCAGGCCCAAGCGCAGGGCCCAGGCGGGCGCAGTGGTAGGAGAAGCGGTTTCACATTCACGGGGCCCTGAGTTCCATCCCCCACCATCAAAACAGAATAAATGAAAAAAGAAAGACAAGGGAGCGGCCTGGATCCACTTTCCTCCCTAACACCTTCTAACAGTCCGCTCCAACTCGAAGCCGAAAGCTCTGCTTAACTTAGACAGCCCGTGCGTTCCACACGACTGGGCAACCAATCATTCTGTTTCAGCTTCCAGGAAGGATGAATTTTCCAACTACATGAGAAGAGTTTGATTCTTTACTACATACATGACCAGAAGGAAAAAAAAAAAAAAAAAAGCTTGAACTGCAGAAAGGGTTTTTCTGTGTTTGAAGGAAGATTGAATCAGGAGAAACCCTCGAGACCTACAGAGGTTTGTCTTGTTGCTCTTGTTGTTTGGGGAGGAGGGAGGTAGCAAAGGGAAGGCAGGAAAGCTGCCCCTTCCGTTCTTCTTCCTCCGCATGCCCCAGTGTGAATGAACCTCAGACCAGTCCTGAGAGCTCACTTAGGAACACAGGCTGGGAACTGGGAAAGGACCAGGAGAGAAGGTCCCACTGACAGGAACTACTGGATTTCACCCTGGTGAGGGACATGCCGAGGACGGTCTGTCCTGTGCAAGGGAAGCAAGATCCTAAGCCCCGCACACGGGTCTGTTTCAGGAGCTTTCTTGACCCCCTGCCCAACTTCGCCTGCAATGCTGGACCCGTGAAGAGCTCTGAGACTCAGGAAATTCTCCCCTCTCAACCTCTGTGTTCTACCCACTTCCCAGGTCCCAGCTGAGCTGTCCTACAGGACACACAGTAAGAGAGTGCTCCCCCCCTGGCTGGCCTCACCCCTGTCCTGGTTTCAGCCACAGAACAAACAGATCCAGGATGAGAATCCACAAGAAACAGATCTCTACCCTGCTCTAGGAGCTTTCCGCCCTCCCTACCCCCCAACACTATTACCAAGGTCCAGAAACCTCAGGTCGCACAGGGAAGTACACTGACCAACCCAGGCCAGATCCTCGGTTCCACATACGGTACCTGAGCCCCACCAGGAGCAATCCCTGAGCACAGAGCCAGTGAGTCCCGAGCAAGACTGAGTGTGACCCAATGCTGAACCCCTCCCAAAAGAAAGCCAAGTCCCAAACATGCAGGTCATTTGTGGTTCTTGGGGAACAGAAGTGGAGAGGAGTAAAGACAAACAAGCCGCAATCAGAAACGACAGAAGGATGCTCCAAGGGAGGCAGCGGAGCACAGCCGCGCCAAACACGGCCCGCTGACAGCCAAGAGGCCGGCACTTCTGGACATACCCCAGGACAGAGAAGGAAGAGAAACCTACATAAACGGTTGCTGGTTTGGTTTTGGTTTGGTTCGGTTTGGTTCGGTTCGGTTCGTTCGGTTTGGGGTGCTTGGGGAATCAGTAGCAGGCATCAAACCTGGCTTCCTGTAGCTAAATCTGCTGAGTTGTTTCAAATCCTAGAAAAAGATACTGACTCTTGGTAGCCTCTTCTCCTCCAAGAAAATTAGTGTCCTTGAAGCAATGAAGCAAGGGAATAATCTCTGAATGTCTTGATTGTTTTTAATAGGCAGTGAAAATAATGGGGGGGCCAGAGCAATAGCACAGTGGGTAGGGCATTTGCATTGCACGCAGCTGATCAGGGTCCGATCCCCTGCATCCCATATGGTCCTCTGGGCACTGCCAGGAGTAATTCCTGAGCGAAGAGCCAGGAGTAACCCTTGAGAGTCGCTGGGTGTGACCCAAAAAGAAAAAAAAAAAAGGAACTGAACTTAGCTGGGGAGGTACTCAAGATACAAGATACAAGTTATTAAACATATGTCAACGGTGGGTGGCTTGGGGCACCATCTCTTTTGGGGTGGTAAAAAGGTGTTTTTAAGCTTTAGGCTGTAGAGATGGCATTTGGTGCCTACTTTGCACACAGTCAACCAGGGTTCCAACCCCGGCACCACATAATGTTCCCCAGCACTGCCAGGCATGATCCCTGAGTGCAGAGCCAGGAGAAAACTCTGAGCACAGCTGGGCAAGTCCAACACCCTAAAAAGTTCTAAACTTAATCACGATTTTTACACTTGATCACTTGATCACTTGATCACTTGAATCCCGTTACTCATCGATTTGTTCGAGCGGGCGCCAGTAACATTTCCATTGGACCCTATCACGTGCCAATGTAGCCCAATGGCATCTGGTTGATTCAGGAATATGAAGAGCCTCAAACCGTTCCTTCAGGGTCTTAACAAGGAAGTCTGACCATCTTGTAGGTGGGCGCCACGTGATCTTTTGACATCCCGTGGGATCCAGTCGGTAACGGCTCTAGTCCAGCGGTTGTCTCCAAATCGCATTACATGTCCAGCCCATCTGATTTTCGATGCCTTGGTGTTGGAGGACATGTTTAGCTAATCTGGGAGTTTTGTTGTTTTGCTCACTCCCAGCTTAATCTTATTTAAGCCAATGTTCATTCTAATGAGATCTCTCTTCTATGTAAACACTTCTAGAGGGTGTGGCAGTTACAGAAGTCACCTTGATTGAATAACTTCTGACTTATACATCTACTAAGATTTCTATGTTTTCTAGATTGGGCACAGCTCTTCTTTATACCCACTGCACCCAACGTGGGACAGTTAGAATTTACCAGGAGACTACCACCCTGGCTACGCTGAGACTAAAGGTAGACTATAGGAAGGATCATACTAGTTTGCTCTAAGCAGGCTAGTATGACCCTTTCAGTACATGAGAACAAGATGCTCAGAATCACACTGGTGCAGATAATAATAAGAAGGACCTTGTGGGTACCATCTAGATTACATGAAGCTCATGAAGTTAAGATGTATTACTTTATATCAGCCCCTCTCTCTCCAGTGTTTTACATAAGAGATAATCTCGGGATTAGTCCTTGGTGTAACCTTTGTTTATACCTACAATAGGGTGTGTGGCACTACACTCTGTTTAGGGTTCTTTGTTGGCATGACAACCTCCCGATTGGATTACTTTGGTGTATATAAGGGGCTGACTTGAGGCCCCTTCACCTTTTACTTTTGCCTTTTGGTTCCTCAGCCTTCAGCTTTTGGCTCCTGCGGCTTTTGGCTTTTGGCTTTGGTCTTTTGCTCTTTGACCTTTTGCTCCATCTTCTAGTGCTGTGGAAGAGCTTTTGTACTATTAAAAGCCATTTTTGGAACTGCACCGACTCGTGAGTTTTCATCTGTTCTCCCGGCGTCCTCGGAGGTAGAAGACAACCTCTGTCCTGACACTGTCGGGGACCCCGCGGCGTTCCCCGACATTTGGCGCCCCTGGGTGGGCCCCCCAAATCTGGAGGTCCCACCAAGTTGCTGATGAACTTTTCCTGAAGCTGGAAGAAGAACTACAACCGTGAGTTAAAATGGGTTACTTCTTGGAAATTTTTTTCTTTGTTCTGGCTTCACCTTCTTTTTTCAGGTGATAGCAGTAATCTCGACTTTTGTGATTCCTGCTTGTCTTTCAGAGAGTCATGAAATTAAATCTAGCAAACAGATTTTAAGTCTTGACGATAACCTAGAGAAAAGAAAAGAAGCATCCAGAGGAGGCAGACTCTCAAACCGAAAATCTGCCCGGAGTTAATACCTCCGAAGGCGGAGAAGCCCCTCTGATGGAAAGGGATACTCGGTTTGAGGGTTCCCCCAGAGTTCTTACAAGCTCTGATGAGAACCAAGGGGAGGAACGGAATTCCCTGAGCCTGTCCAGGCCTCAAAAGCCTTGTAGTTCCTCCTGTTCTCAACTTAATAGTCAAAGAGCACAGCTCTGGAAGCTTCGAACATTCCTCATGACTACTTTTTGTTTTGGCCTTTTCTGGTGCTAACTCTTATGATTTTTTGTGATAAAACTGCACCTCTCCCAACGGGAGCTGAGTGCAAGTTTTGGTGAGCAAGCTGTTAAGTTTAAAGTAGAGGCTTTCCCAGACCTTTGGTTTAAGGAAATGAAAGGTCAGATTTCTTGGTGGCATCTTTATTTAATTCAGCTGGAAAAGAGTTTTAGGCTCTATTTACAGTTGCCTGCCAACTTTCATGTGCACCATAGCTTTCCATAGAGACAAACCGACTAAATTATTCGCTTTTTATTTGTCTGTGCTCAGTCCCACGTGGCTGGAGTTTGCAGACAATTAAGTTATGTGATTGGATATTTATGGCAAATGACTTCTGGCAAATGAATAGTTTTGGCGAATGATTTATGGTAAATGTTATAGCTAATGACAAATTGTTAAACGTGCTCAAAAAACTTTCAGAATCGGTTGTTGAAACAAAAAAGACAGGTATCTTTACCATTTTCACCTTAAATTTGTCTTAAGGGAGAGCCACTGGATAACACTGACAAACTCAAAAACCAGTCAATTCCACCTAAGTAAAAATTGATTATAAATGGATAGCAGGTCTAAAAACCTCATTTCTTTCAATACCGGTCTAAAAACACCTAATTTTTTTTCACTATAAAGCCTTAAATTTTAAATTGCAAATTGCTGTTTAAACTTCCTGGATTGGTTCATTTTAATAATGATCTTGTTTTGCAGTCTGTGATCATGGTTCATGTCTAATATCTTGCATTACAGCCTAAATATTTTCTTTCTTACAAAAAAAAAAAGGGTGGAAAAATGGGTGGACTCTGAGCACAGTGCTCATTACAAAAAATGTTTGCTAAATCAATGAAAAATTGTTTTTCTAATGATTCTGTTCACAGGATGAGATATTCGAATCCAGTAAACCTGTGCTACAGTGCTCAATACTCCGAGACTCCTAAAACAGTGCTTGCTAAAAATTTAATAATTTGCAAAACTAATTTTTCCCAATGCTCTATTCACAGGAAAAGACACTTTCTCACCATCATTTGCCGGCTTTCTATTCATGAAGCGCTTGACTCGTTACCATTTATCACCCTAAATGGGTCACATATACAGCTGTAAGATATTGATCGATCAAATATGTGTGTGTGTGTGTGTGCATGTGGTGGCCACCATTATGTTTGTGATTAATGTTGTGTCTATGTTATGTCTCAACTACTACCTTCTCAATTTCTGACCACTACAAACCTCTATTACATTCATCAGCTCCACTGCTGATCCACTAGGTTTATCAATTTTAAAATCATCAATTCTCATACTTATTTCCCTGCTCCACCCATGTTGGAGCTTCTTTATGTTCTTCTCTCCATCCCAGACTTGGATCCCTACAAAGCCTTAAAATCTCTACTTGTGATTAACCTCGAAAAGTGTTTTTGTCTCGCCTAAGCTACAGGTACAGTTACCGGTGCCAATGTTCCCTTGCTGAAGAAGCCCTGCAAGACGCCCACACCGATGTTCCGACACCTGTTCCAGCACTCAAGACTCCAGTTCCAGAATTCGAGATACTTGTTCCAGTGCTCATGAAACCTGATCCAGTGTTCCTGATAATACATCGAGTCCCTGATGATTGCTCTCCCGAGACTCATTCCTGTCTTCACCAATGCTGCTGTTCCAGAATCAGTTCTTCAGTTCTTCAGACCTTGTTCCGGAGATGTGACTTCATGGGAAATTGACTCTCACTAATTTAGGACAATACAGGCTGTAGTCTGTTATGACCAAACAGCCAGAGACATTTTACTATGAACTTTACTCGGTTCAAAATGAATTCGGACATTGGGACAACATATGATATTACCTTGTAATTGGAATTGTTTCTTTTCTGTTTCTCTCCTCTGTATGTATTATTTAGAATACTTGTATTTTTATATTTTTGTAAACAAAAAGGGAGAGTTGTTGGAGGACATGTTTAGCTAATCTGGGAGTTTTGTTGTTTTGCTCACTCCCAGCTTAATCTTATTTAAGCCAATGTTCATTCTAATGAGATCTCTCTTCTATGTAAACACTTCTAGAGGGTGTGGCAGTTACAGAAGTCACCTTGATTGAATAACTTCTGACTTATACATCTACTAAGACTTCTATGTTTTCTAGATTGGGCACAGCTCTCTCTTTATACCCACTGCACCCAACGTGGGACAGTTAGAATTTACCAGGAGACTACCACCCTGGCTACGCTGAGACTAAAGGTAGACTATAGGGAAGGATCATACTAGTTTGCTCTAAGCAGGCGAGTGTGACCCTTTCAGTACATGAGAACAAGATACTCAGAATCACCCTGGTGCAGATAATAATAAGGGACCTTGTGGGTACCATCTAGATTACATGAAGCTCATGAAGTTAAGATGTATTACTTTATATCAGCCCCTCTCTCCAGTGTTTTACATAAGAGATAATCTCGGATTAGTCCTTGGTGTAACCTTTGTTTATACCTACAATAGGGTGTGTGGCACTACACTCTGTTTAGGGTTCTTTGTTGGCATGACAACCTCCCGATTGGATTACTTTGGTGTATATAAGGGGCTGACTTGAGGCCCCTTCACCTTTTACCTTTTGCCTTTTGGTTCCTCAGCCTTCAGCTTTTGGCTCCCGCGGCTTTTGGCTTTTGGCTTTGGTCTTTTGCTCTTTGGCCTTTTGCTCCATCTTCTAGTGCTGTGGAAGAGCTTTTGTACTATTAAAAGCCATTTTTGGAACTGCACCGGACTCGTGAGTTTTCATCTGTTCTCCCGCGTCCTCGGAGGTAGAAGACAACCTCTGTCCTGACACTGTCGGGGACCCGCGGCGTTCCCGACAACGGTCTCTGCAGGGATCCTCCGCACCAGGGCTCCCAGGCAGCCAGCTGAACATCTGCCCCAGCTAGGTCGGTCCCGCGCCTCCTCCCGCTCCAAGCGCCGTGGGGCAGCATCACTGCTGGCGGTGATTGGTTTCTTTCTGATCAACGGAAAGATTTTCCTTTTTGTTTTGCGTATTCTGGAAGCTTACCAAGATGGACGAATACATTTTTACCTCCTAAGCACGGTTTAAAGGTCAACAAGAATATCTTACCTTAATTTGACAACTGTGCAAGAAATAACGCAAGACTAGTTTACTGGTCAGGATGGCCCGGTGGCTGCCCTCCTCCTGAGACCTGAGATGGGGCAGGGGGATCTGAGCAGGTCTCCCAAGCTCTCTCCAGGATTGATCCCAGAGCTCAAAACTAGGAATAAGCCCTGAGGACCATCGAGTGTCGCCTTCAAACAAACAAACAAACAAACAAACAAACAAACAAACAAACAAACAAACAAACAGATAAACAGTATTTCATAAAACTGTTTCTTTGTGGGGATGGCTCCGTAGTCCGAACGGAAGTTGTCAAAGGAGCCTGGTGTCAAGGTGAAGGCTGATGTTTCCAGGAGAAAGACCAGCTGCAGAAAACTTTCAAATTCCATCATTCTGAAGATGCTTGACAAGCTCAGCAGACATGATGGAAGCAGTTTTACAAATACAGAAATTTAAAAATAAAACCCCAGCCCCACTGCTGATCACAGCTTGCCCACAGTGGGCTACGGGGGGGGTACCACCGAGGGAATTACATTACAACCCTTCCGGGTGTTATACTCATTTCCTGCAAGCCCTCTCCAGGAGCGCCCCATTTTTTATGTTCTAAGTTCTGAAATAGTTATTAGTAAATATAAAAGGATTATAAACATATAAATTTATACTAAATACAATTAATTTAAATTAAATTATAATTACATTAAAAACCAATAACTAATTATTCAAAATAGTTTTGACGTTTTGCAATTAAGCTAAAACAATATAAAATAACTGTGGGTAGAAAAAATTTTTTAAATGAAATGCTATACCATTTCAGATAATTTTCATTTCATATGCACACTTTACAACTGCACATTTTAACAGTTTTTAAGTATTCAATTCAGTACTGTAGATTTACTTGATACAATTTTTTGTTTATTTATTTAGTGCACACAGTCATCATAAATCACTAACCTGCTTTCTACAAATTTGCCTATTCTTTATATTTTATATAAATAACTTCATATATTTGTCTTTTTGTTACTAACTTATTTCACATAGCATACTGTTTTCAAGTTTCTTTTATATTTTAGCATATATCAGAGCCACTTATTTTTATGAATTAATAGTATTCAGTTGCATTTATATACCAGGATTTGTTTATTAATTTATCTGTTAATGTAAATAGTATTGCGTCTACATTTTGTCAGCAGTGAACATTGAGTAGGACTGTAAGCACTTGTGTAAAAATATCCTTGTGAATCTTAATCTTCAATTATTTTGGAATCCAAAGATTTAATTTGTAGTTCTATGACTAATTTTGAGAGGAATTGGTAATTTTCCAATTTTTTTTAGAGCTTGCATTTTCTCATGTCTATCAGAAATGCAAAAGCAATACCCAAATTTTTCCACAAGCTCATCAATACTTGTCATTTTCTTTTTTTTTTGGTTATCGTGAATTTCATTCTGGAGGATGTTGTATCTCATTTTGGTTTTGACTTGAATTTTCCTAATGAACGTTTGACTTCTATTTTTAGATATGATGACTGGCCATTGTTCTTCCTTTGAAATAGTTTCTGTCCGAGTTCTTACCTGTGTTTAATTTTTTATGGAGTTTCATGTACTTGCAATATATTCAGAACTTTAAACCTTTATCAGTTTTATTTGTACAAAATTTAACCTCATTCCATGACTTGTGTTTTGATTCTTTCATTTTCACAGGGCACATTCAGATGCTGCATTAGAGGACACATTAAGGTATCTATCAAAGTTGCAAGTGTTTAGCCATATTAGAACACATGATTGTGTCCCACTGAGTTCTTAGGCTCCATTAATTGTCTTCATTATTTTTGCTGTTTCCTTTATTGAATACATCTAACAATCTTATCTTCATATTCACTGTCTCTTTTTTCTGTGTTCAAATAAGCCATTGGTTCTTTCATAATATTTTTCCATTACTATGCTTTTCAAATTCACAAGTTTATCATTTTTTTAACATTTTATTATACCACCGTGAGATATACAATTACAACATTGTTCATGTTTGGAGGTTTGGGTCACACAGTGTACCAGCACCCGCCCTCTACCAGTGCCCATCACCCACCACCCATGTCCCCAATTCCCTCCCACGTCCTGCCTAAATGGCAGGTTTTTTTATCTACTCTCTCTCTCCTCCTTCTACCACACATTGTGGGTTGCACTACGTACACTTAGAAGCCATCATTTGCATTTTTGTCTGTATTTAATGATCAGTTCTATGTTGGTATCAGACCTTTTGACATTTATTCACACATGTTCCCTTCTCTATCTTACCTAACCTCTGACTCCTGTTGCAGGACTCCTAAGGGCCGCTGCATCTGCTCTGGATTGCCTCCTGCAAATCACTTCGTAGATAAGGGGGTAGACTAAATGTGGCAGTTTATCCGACCATGTATGCTGTACTAGCTGGTATAAATATTCTCCCATGCTACCACAATCATCATGGGACTAGCTAGATCTTACCAGCATATTAGCCTGGCCACGTAGGACACCTAAGTAATTAGATCAGAGAGAAATGCTGTTTGCTTCCAAGCAAACAAGCATGGCTCCCTGATATACTCAAAGGCAACTAAAATATAAAACTACAATGAAGTAGAAGAGACTTGTGAAGGCTTGGAGAAATATTTAACTGGCATTAGTATTAGTCTTTGGTACAGAGACATGCCATCTCAGAAACCCCCTACTCTACCCTATAAAGGCATTTCTAGGCATATCTTGGCTCAAAACATTAGCATACTAAAGGGCCTAGGTGAGGTGCAGGGAGGGATTACCTAAGGGCATTTAACCCTCCCTGCTTTCCATAACAGTGGGAGGAAGGTCTAAGTTGCAGGGGGTATAAACTAGCCGGTTTTCCTCTCTCATGGCGCTTCTTTGTGGGTTCTCCTTTGTGAGCCCTCACCCTTCTTGGAAGTCTTGTCTTCCCTCTTTACAAAGCCTTTACACGTGGTGGCTGCCATTTTGGCCTATACGTGGCTGGGGTTCTAGCCTGGAATCCTAAGCACCGGGCTTTTCCTTTTGCTGATTTGTATGCCTGAACCTGTGATAAGTAAAGCCTTTTAAAACTGCATTGGATTCCTGAGTTTTCATCCATTCCTCGCCGGCTTCGGAGGTAGAAGGGAACTTCGCTTCCCGGCACTGTCGGGGACCCCAGTGGTGGGCCCGACAATCTCCCCATGTTTGTGACAATTTCCAATTTTGGTAAGATCACCTGGTATATTTATGTCATGCAAATAAATGCAGTCATTCTATGTCTCTCTCTTTCCTTCTGACTAATTTCACTCAACATGATTCTTTTCATGTCCATCCATTTATAGGCAAATTTCATAACTTCATTTTTCCTGACAACTGCATAGTATTCCATTGTGTAGATGTACCACAGTTTCCTTATCCAGTCATCAGTTCTTGGGCATACTGGTTGTTTCCAGGTTCTGGCTATTGTGAATAGTGCTGCTATGAAAATAAAAGTGCGGATTGTGTTTCAGCTGTGGGTTTTGGCTTCCCAGGGTATATTCGCAGGAGTGGTATGGCTGGGTCAAAGGGGAGCTCAATTTCTAGTCTTTGGAGGAATGTCCATATTGTTTTCCAGAAAGGTTGTACAAGTCGACATTCCCACCAACAATGTATGAGAGTCCCCTTTTCCCGCATCCAAGCCAGCACTTATTGCTTTTACGCTGTTGAATGTGGGCCAGTTTCTGTGGTGTGAGGTGATGTCTCATTGTTGTTTGATTTGTCTCTCTGATGATTAGTGATGATGAGCATTTTTTCATATGCCTTTTGGCCATTCGGATTTCTTCCTTGTCAAAGTTTCTGTTCATCTGTTCTCCCCATTTTCTAATGGGGTTGGCTGTTTTTTTCTTATATAGGTGTACCAGTGCCTGATATACCCTGGATATTAACCCCTTATCAGATGGCGCCCCATTTTTCTATGGGTCTACCTGAGTATTGACAAGTTGTTGAAGCTCCCACTATTCCTGGCCTGTTTGGTTTCCCATTGCCCTCCCGCTTGGCCCAGTGAGAGACCCATGGGCTGGTGATTGTTCTCCACTTCACTTCAGTTGGCCCAGAAAGATGCACTTTGTTTGTTTTTTTTTTTTTATGAAGAGTTGTCTCTTTTTTTTTTAACTAAATCACTGTGAGATACACACCACAGCCACAGATTGCCTCTACGGTGAGCACTTTCCTTCTTACTCTCGCTCTCTCCCCACCCCATCTCCTTTTGGGCATTATGGTTTGCAATAATATAGGAGGGCCCCATTTTTCCACTGCTCTCCATAAAGCAAATTAGCAGTAAAAATCAACAGGCTCTGAATGGCTGGTCCCACATCTGTCCGAAGACACAGATACACCCGGCAGGGCAGAAACCAGCTTTCCCCTTGAACCCCCTGCATTCCATGGACCACGAAAGCAACTTCCAACCCAGAGCCTACCATCCCGATGGGGCCTCGGAAGAGCCCAAGAGAACCCCCCACACCTTGCTGGCAGCGATCTTCACCATCCACACTCCGCAGATCGTAAGATCTCCACCCAACAGACTAATCCAGTCTCCAGCCAGGCTTCTCAGAAACCCGGCCTACAAGGAACCATTCTGCAGAGACTCGCCCTTCAGAGGAGAGTATTTCAAGCCCAGGAATGCTTGAGCCACAAACACAGATACACCGGTAGAGCAGAAACCAGCTTTCCCCATTGCGCGGCCGATGCTTGCCGTGTGATTTACCTCCAAATTGCTGTGAATATTCTACCCACCCCTCTGAGAGAGCCTCACAAAGTAATGAGAATACAGCACCCGCATGGCAGAGCCTGGCAAGCTGTCCGATGCATGTTCGATATGCAAAAACCAGTAACAAAAATGTTTATTTTCCTCACCCGAAAGAGCCCTTAATATGGCAGCACTAAGAAAGGCGAACAAGCAGTGCCTGATAAAATTTCACTGCCATCTTAGGCTGCCCAAATGAATGAGGACTAAAATGACTGTCTGTACTTTCAATGCACATCAGAAGCATATATTGAGGATCTGATGGTGCAAGCGCAAAAGATCAAGTACGACATCATTGGTCTGACTGAGACGAGGAGGCGTCAGTCGCATCATGCTGTATTTGACACCGGAGAAGAATTGTTCCTTGGAACATGCGACGAAAAGAGGCGTCAGTGGCATTGGTGTCCTTGTCAACATGAACATGGCTGTCAACATTGATTCATTTGAATGGCTAACAAACCGAATAGGACAATTACACTTGAAGAAATGTGGCCCACTGCCAGCAATTTCTATCTTCGATTTCTACGCACCAACATCCACATACAAGGGAGATGAAATTGAGAAATTCTACATGGAACTGGAGGAGTTCTATAAAAAAGATCATACCTTCTACAAGTTCATAGTCGGTGATTTTAATGCCAAGACAGGACCGAGAAGATCGGCTAAAGAACTCCACATCGGGACCCATGGCCTAGGAATGGAACGGACAGGGTGAGAGACTATCTGAGTTCATCATGTCCACCAAGACCATTCATGGGAACTCACAGTTCCAGAAGGCTGAAGCAAAACGTTGGACATGGGAATCTCCTGGTGGACAGTTCCACAATGAAATTGACCACATCATCTTCAATCGACAGTTTTTTTCTGACCGATGTTGCTATGCTCCCCAAATTCCAAACAGGATCGAACCACTGTCTCCTTCGTGAAAAATTCTACATCCCACAATGGGGAGAAAAGGCTGCAAAGTTTAAGAAGAGAACTCCCCAGAACGACCACCAACTGGGAACTCTTTGGCACCATTGCAGCAACATGGGAAGATACCACCACTGAACATCGATGAAGAATACAACCGACTGGTTCAGCACCTCCATGATTGTGTGAAGAATGCCGAGAGAAAGAAAAACACAAAAGGACACCTGTCTTCAGAAACTCTCGAGCTCATTCACCAACATGGCAAGGCGCAAGCCTCAGGAGACCAAATGCTAACGTCCAAGCTTGCTAAACAGTGCAGAGAAGCGATAAAAGAAGACCTTAAAGACAGAAGAGCAGAAATACTGGAAGATGCAGCAGAAGCCAGGAAAATCATTCGCACCGCCCGCTTGTCCTTCACCAACTATAAGACCAAGATGACTGCCCTCCGGCGCCCTGATCGATCTATCACATCTTCCAGAAAGGCAATGAAGAAGATTATCCAGGACTTCTACTCAAATCTCTTTGATAGCCACATCCACCTGCCCACATACCAAATTCCACAGGATGGATATGTCATTCCCAACGTTCTCCCTTTTGAAATCTGACATCCCATCTCATTGGTAAAGAAGGGAACAGCACCAGGCCAGACAAAGTCAGACCCGAACACCTGAAGAATCTGCCGTCGGTACTCATCAATACACTAGCTCTGCTCTTTCACACTCTAACTGTCCTAATGCAAGGTGCCCTCCCAATGGAAAACCAGCAGGACAGTTCTACTGTTCAAGAAGGGAGACATTCACGACATAGGCAACTATCGCCCCATCTGCCTGTTGTCTGTCATCTACAAGTTGTTTACACGAGTCATCCTGAACAGAATTGGTAGAATACTAGATGAAGGACAACCGTGAGAGCAAGCTGGCTTCCGGAAAGGATTCAGCAAAATCGACATATCCACACAGTAACCAAGCTCATTGAGGTTTGTAGGGAGTACAAGATGCCACTCAGACTCAAGTTCATTGATTTACAGAAAGCCTTTGATTCTGTGGAGACTGAAGCAGTCATCGAAGCCCTAGACAAACAGAGTGTTCAAACCCAATACATCAAGATCCTTCATGAGTTGTATTACGGATTCACCACCAGGATCTCACCATTCTACAAAGAAGTGATCATTGATGTCAAAAGAGGGGTTCGACAGGATGATACCATTTCACCAAAACTCTTCAGCGCCACCCTCGAGAACATCATGAGACAATTAGAATGGGAAGGAATGGGAGTGAAGATAGATGGTCGGCAACTACACCACCTCCGCTTCGCTGGTGACATCGTTCTAATAACACTAAACATTATCCAAGCGGCACAAATGCTGGCTGACTTTGACCGAGAATGTGGAAAGATAGGTCTACAGCTGAATCTGAAGAAAACTATGTTCATGAAAAATGAACTAGTTCGTGGAGGCCCCATTCACTCTAAATGGAACAAACATCTCTGAATGCAGCAGTTATGTGTACCTAGGTAGAGAAGTCAACATGATGAACAACCTAAAACCTAAGCTGCGCAGGAGGAAGAGAGTGGCATGGAATGCCTTCAAAGGCATCAAAGAAATAGCTAAAAGGACAAAGAACCTCTGGCTCCAGGCACATCTCTTCGACTCCACCATTCTCCCTGCATTAACATATGCCTCAGAGACCTGGGCCCTATGAAAGCAGGATGTGAATGCTATTCGGGTCTCTCAGAGTGGAATCAAAAGAGCTATGCTTGGAATATCATGCCTCACTCAAGTGAGAGAAGGAATCCAGAGTTCTTTCCTCCATCGCTATTCCAGAATAAGCGACGCTGTCTCGTTTGCCAAGACATCGAAAATAAGATGGGCTGGACATGTAATGCGATTTGGAGACAACTGCTGGACAAGAGCCATTACCGACTGGATCCCACGGGATGTCAAAAGATCACGTGGCCGCCCACCTACAAGATGGTCAGACTTCCTTGTCAAGACCCTGAAGGAACGGTTTGAGGCTTTTCATATTCCTGAATCAACCAGATGCCATTGGGCTACATTAGCACGTGATAGGGTCCAATGGAAATGTTACTGGCACCCGTTTGAGCAAATTGATGAATAACGGGATTCAAGTGATCAAGTGAAGAAATGTAGCAACTTCAGGAGACCTTCTGGCTGTTTATAAGGACCAGAGCTAATTCAAAGTCTCCTAGCAGAGCTGGGAGGAGGTATAAGCTAAATGTAACTTCCCTGGCAGGGCGGGTCAAATGCCCTCAGGTAATTTCTCCCAGCACCTTACCTAATATCTTCAGCCAAGATCTTCCTGGAAATGCCTGTATAGGGTAGAGAAGGGGGTTCTGAGATGGCATGTCTCTGTACCAAAGACTATACTAATGCCAGTTAAATATTTCTCCAAGCCTTCACAAGAGTCTTGTCTACTTCACGGTAGTTTTGTATTTTAGTTGCCTTTGAGTTATCAGGGAGCCATGCTTGCTTGCTTGGAGGCAAACAGCATTTCTCTCTGGTCTAATTACTTAGAGATCCATCATGGCCAGACAAATATGCTGGAAAAATCTAGCTGTCCCACGATGATTGTGGTAGCATGAGTGAATATTTATACCAGCCCGTACAAAATACATGGTCAGATAAACTGCCACGTTTAAACTACCCCCCATCTACAAAGTGATATGTAGGAGGCAATCCAGGGCATATGCAGAGGCTTTTAGGTCTCCTGCAACAGGGCTGGACATGTAATGCGATTGGAGATGACCGCTGGACTAGAGTTGTTACTAACTGGATGCCACAGGATGTAAAAAAATCACATGGCCGCCCACCTATAAGATGGTCAGACTTCTTCATCAAGACCATGAACGAATGGTTTGAGGCTCTTCATATTCCTGAAACAACCAGAAGCCATTGGGGTTACACTGGCACGTGATAGGTTCAAATGGAAATGTTACTGGTGCCTGCTCGAGAAAATAGATGAACAACAGGATGTCTAATGATCTAGTGATCTAGTGAATTCAAGAAAGATACTTTTTAAGAAAAGCTATTGAATTCAAGGGTGGAAGAACTTTTCAGAGCGTGAATGAAAAAACAGCCATAGAAAGAAAAAGGCTTGCAAATAAAGGAAGGGAGAATTTAGGTCACACCATGCCTAAAAGACTTAACATTTCCCTGCCTTAAGAAAAGAGAGCTCCAAAAACATAGTCTTTGTAGACATAGAAGCATTTCAAAAGAGATCTTTTGTAGGAAACCATTTGCAGTTGCCACTTGAGATCACATTTTCTTGTAGGAGACTGACTTAGTTTTTAGCATTTGAATTTACATATATGATAACGTAGGAGACGAATGAGTTACAGCAATAGAGACATTGCTAGTAAACACATTTGAAATAGAAAGTGTGGATTAAAAATGGGATTCAAACAAGACAAAGAATTGAAAGTATTGTAGGTTTTTTTTGTCATTCAATTTGATATGATGATAAAATTTGGATTAACATATTGTATTGCTACTTGAGATGGAAGATTATAAACCTAGTTGAGGCCAGGTTTCCGAAAATTTCTTTAATTGCCTACTTAGTTCACTATCACTATAATCCGTTCATCGTCTATTTGCTAGAGCAGGCACCAGTAATATCTCCATATGTCCTGTCTCATGCTAGTAGAACCCAAAGGCATCCGCTTGCTCCAGAAACATAAAGAGCCTCAAGCCATTATATTAGGTCATGGGAATGACCTAATATAAATGTTATTGGTATTTGGCATATCAAATACAACATGAGTAGCTTGCCAGGCTTGCTGTGCGGGTGGCATACTCTTGTAGTCACCTCTAAATAAAGCATTTATTGATGAACCGCCACGACCGCTAGTGGCCACACGAGCTGGGCTGTGATAGTCTGGTCTGCTGGGTGGAGTTGTAATGAGAGGGGAAGTCTGGATGTGGAAAATGGCGGCCCCCATGGAGTGGGTGGGGTGGTCTGGCTTGTTGTGAAGCTCTGCTGGGGTGGCAGGCCAGGGCTAGAACCCGCCATGCCTCCCGGGTGCCTCATGAATGGCTGGGCACAGGGAGAGAGCAAGTAGTAGCTCTGCCCCATGTCTGAGAGTCTCCAATATCTCCTTATGCTCTCAAAGTGTCACAAGACAGTAAAAGGCAATCCTTTAATTAAAAATTGCTCACATAGAAGAGATCTCATTTGTTGTCTCAGCTCAATTTCACGAGGAAAGGCAAGGCTGTTCCTGCTTCCTGTACTGCCATTTTAGCATGTGTCTGCTGCTCTCATGGTTGCATACATTTCTGAGAATAGTACCCATGTAAAATCTCAAAAAGAAGGTTGAAGAGTTAAAAGTCTTTGTATGCTTGTCTTTCCCCCTTATGTTTCTAATTATAAAACATATGGCATATGTAAATAATCCATATATCATAGTGTGTGTGTTCAACATAGAATCTATACACAACTGTTTTAGAGTAAGACAACCTCCTCTATCTCTTTTCTACTCTATATCCTCTTTTTCTTACAAGAGAAAAATGTGTGTTCTTTTTTTTACCATTTTCTTGCTTTATTATATAGGTATGCATTTTAAGACAATATGTATTTTATCTTTTGTGATTTTTTCTTTTATATTGACAATAATATTATATGAAGCTTGCTATTTTGCTGTTAGAGTTAAGGTATTTATCATTTTGTTCCAATAAATTTCACTAAATTATGATTTTTCTGTTGTTTGAAAATATTACAGTTCAGTCTCCTATTTGGGTTTCTCTTTAACATCTACCCACTACTAATTAATTTTAAGGAAGGATGCTTTAATACATTAATATGTGCATGCGTGGAAGACTATCTTTAGGAAAAAACATACATATGACTGGAGAGACAATCAGAGGTTAAAATATTTGGCTTGAACATGACTATGGTTTTGGCAATAGTTCAATTACCTACATCACATATAGTCTCCTGAGAATTGCCAGGAGTGGCCCCTGAACACAGAACCAGACATGTCCCCTCAGTACTGCTAGATGTGCTCCCTCCCCCTGCTTAACTGTATATCTAGTAGTAGAAGTGCTATCTCATTTGTGCTGATTCTTTATGTTCTTTGAAGAGTTCTTAATTTTATTAACTTCAGTTTTTGTTATTTATGCACATTGAAAATATATATCCCTATCTTTTGACTTTATATCATCTTTTGGTGAATTCTCATTAACTTGGCTAAGGTAAAATTCAAAGTCATTCCCTTTTTATTATTATTATTATTATTATTTTGCTTTTTTGGGTCACACCCGGCAATGCTCAGGGGCTACTCCTGGCTCTGCACTCAGGAACTACTCCTGGCGGTGCTCGGGGGACCATATGGGATGCCGGGAATCGAACCCAGGCGGGCACAGGCCGGCTGCGTGCAAGGTAAACGCCCTACCCGCTGGGCTATTGCTCCGGTCCGAAAGTCATTCCCTTTTAGGTGTGTGTTTTATACCTCATTTTAAAAGTTCTGCTCTCTAGAGAGAGAGGAAAAGTGTCTGCATAGAGTCAGGTTGTTGGTGGTGGTGGGGAAGCATGAGTGGGTGGGAAAGGGAAACAAAGGACATTAGTGTTGGGAAATGTACACTGGCGGAGGGAACGGTGCTGGAACACTGTTGACTGAAACCCAATAATGAACTGCTTTGTAATGGTCTATATCACGGTGATTCAATAAAAAATTTTTTTAAAGTTCTGCTCTCACAAAAGATCATAAACAAATTTCAGTCTAAGGATTTTTAAGTGTTTCTCTTCAATAATATATTTGAAATATAATATCTATCTAGTATGATGTTGTTGTCACTTGTTTGTTTCTTTTCTGTATAATCCTCTGTATAATATCCTAACTACTATACAAGTCACCTTTTCTTCAAAGCTCCATATAAGTATGGATATATTTCTGAACTTTTTATCAAGATGATGATGAGGATGATGATGATAATGATGATGTTGTTTCGCATTATCAGGATGAAACCCAAAACTTCACACATGCAAATCAAGTGCTATACCACTGAATATCCATGGACCTGTATATTCTATTCCGTTTTTCAATACCTAGCTGTCTATTTTGTTGTACTGAACCTTCTCTTCCTTACAGCTTTATCACTCTAATTTCTTAGCGATGACCATATCCTCCATAAAAGGTTAGCTTCCTAAGTTCTATGAAAAAATTATTGTGATCAGATTAAAGTTTCATTGAACTGAAAGGTCAATTTGGGAAGAATGAACATTTTTCAATTCTGTTTATCATCTAAATACATGACCCATTACTGCATATTAGCTTTTAATAGTATGCTTTCAAAAATCAGTAAAGCATAGTATCTAGGAATAAACTGAAAAATATATGTAGTGATTAGGTACAACATGCAAAGCTTTATTAAAGATCTAATATATTGAGAAGGACGTAGTCCTAGTGTGCTTCTGCAACTGCCGCCAGAAGGGCAAGAGACTATGCCCAGCGGGAGGATTACGAGCTGCTGTGTCGCCTTTCACAGGGGCACCTATATCCTTTCCTCTGGCACCAGGGCCCCACTTTGGTACCCCAGGCTATGGGGGGGCCCTCACTTCACTACTCTCTACTCCTCAGTCCCTTTCCCTGAGGGTGAAGCCTTTCCTCCGATGGCTGCCACTGCCCTGGGCTCTCCTATGCATTCAAAGTGAGGTGCCCACTGTTCAGGGGCGGAGGAAAGGGCGGATCCAGGGCTAGAGCCTGGAGTTTTGTACCAGAGTTTTGGGGATTGAGTTCTTCATTCACTAAAAAAGGAATCGGGGGACACAAAGGGTGGGGGCAGGAAAATTGGGGACTGGTTGGAGGGAAGGTGAAATTTGCACATCCGCATATTTTACCAATAAAGAAGCCTGGGACACACAGTAGGTGGATATTTTTGTCTGATTATTGAAGAGGTACACAGCAGAGCCTGGCAAGCTACCCGTGTTTTTTTTTTTAATTTGTTATACCAAAAACTAGTAACAGTTATAGACCTCAATTCCATGACTTGAAGAATGGTTTGAGGCTCTTCCTGTTCCTGGAGCAAGCAGATGCCCTTGGGCTACACTTGCTTTCGACAGGAGGTATGGACATGTTACTGGTGCCCGCTTGAGCAAAATTGTTTTCTCAAGATTGCAACAAGGTTTCACACATTGAAGCATATGCTCTAGGAGGAGTTCCATCCTCAGTCCTATTCTCTAGTGTTTTCTTAGACTTTTACATGTTAATTTTATATCCAGCTACCTTGCCAAATGATCTATTTAATTCTGATACTTTTCTGTTTATTTTTGATATGGACTGCGGAGAAAGGAGGAGCTCCTGACTCAAAAGTGGACACCTTTTTCTGGACAGCTGCACCCCTCGGCCCCACGTGGAAGCAACCCATGGAGCTCCAGAGGGCAGTAAAGGGGCTCGGCCAGGGCTGGCCGAGTCCAGCATAGCTCCAAGGGTTTGCTCACATGTGCATGGGAGGGACTAGCCTGACTTGGAGCAGGGATTTGGACTCCTCCTCCCATTCCTCCACCTCCATGCCAGCAGCCCGGAAGAGAGGTACTCCAAACCCACAGCTCTCGACAGTCTTAGATCATACTGGATGTTAGGATCAGGTCCTTTCCAAGGTCTTTTACATTTATACACTGTATACAGTTATAGGCAGGTTCTAGCCATGGCCTGTCATCCCACTGAGCTTAGCAAGAAGCCAGAGGAAACCCCATGCTATGAGGTCAGTCATTCTCAACATCCAGACTCCACAGCTCCTCAGAGCTCCACCTAAGAGAAAAGCTGATCTTTCCCCATTGAGTTTCATCAATAAATGCTCAAGATATCACCTACATGGCAGAGCCTGGTAGACTACCATGTTTTATTTAATATGCCAAAAACCAGCAACAATTGTGGACTTCATTCCCATGACCTGAAGGAATGGTTTGAGGCTCTTCCTGTCCCTGGAGCAAGCAGATGTCCTTGGGCTACACTTGCTTGTGACGGGACATATGGAGATGTTACTGGTGCCTGCTCGAGCAAATTGATGAGCAACAGGAATAAAAGTGATAAGTGATACAAGTGATAGCCTTTGATCATTAGGTGTACTCCTACTTTCTATTTTTTAAATTATTTTTCATATTGACCATTTTAATTATGGTGACAGTTTTTTTTTTCAATTTTGAGGGCATGCTGTCACACTAACTATTTAACATAGTTTTTTTTAAAAAAAAAAGGATAGCCCAGCGGTAGGGCGTTTGTCTTGCACGCGGCCGGCCCATGCTGGCCCGGGTTCGATCCCGGCATCCCATATGGTCCCCCGAAGCACCGCCAGGAGTAATTCCTGAGTGCAGAGCCAGGAATAATCCCTGAGCGTCGCCGGGTGTGACCCAAAAAGAGAAAAAAAAACCTAAAAAAAATAATAATCAGTATTATTAAAAAAAATCAGTATGAGGCTAATACTCAAGGCCAGGGAAAATGGACCAGGAATACTTATCAGTGGTTGGAATATACACAAGCATGTGTGGGTTGGAGGGTAGGCAAAATAGAGAAGGGATCAGTTTGACAATAATAGTTGGGTATGTAATGCTATATTAGAACTGAATATTAAAAGTAGGTAAAGGGACATAGATGATAAACCCTCTGTATTATAAACCATAATGCACAGAAGGAGAGAAAGAGAGAGAGAGAAGAAAGCAGAGGAGCTGATCACAGCCTGGCTAGCGTGGCCGCTTGCAGCCATGCAGTTCATCAATAAATGCTCAAGTTTTGAGGTGACTACAAGATTATCGCATCTGCACGGCAGAGCCTGGAAAGCTACCCGTGTTGCATTTGACATGCCAAATACCAGTAACAATTATAGACCTCATTCCCATGACCTGATGAAATGATTTGAGGCTCTTTATGTTCCTGGAGTGGGCAGATGCCCTTGGCCATTACGCATGTGTCAGGACATATTAAGATGTTACTGGTGCCTGCTCGAGTAATCAATGATCTATGGGAAGTCAAGTGATCAAGTCAAGTGATCACTTGTATCAATTGTCTTCTTGTTGATCATCAATATACTCAGTGGGCACCAGTAATATACTATTAACAACCTTCGATTTTTTTCCTAACTTGTGCTATTACTTATAGCCTCGTTAAAGTGGTGGGAACAGATATTCTTATATTTATCTTTACTTAAAAGAGAATAATTTTAGCTTTAACCTATCTGACTTTTACCCTTTTTAATGCTCTTCTCTACTTAAGTACATTCTAGTCCTATTTGCTAAGAGTTTTTTTTTGCTAAAGATTCTTTTAAAATCACAAATGGACATTGAATTGGCCTCCCCCCTTAAATTGCTTAAAGAGAATCTTTAACTTTTCTAGATTTAGATATTCTATTACTTTGGTTGTCTTGCTTTTGAAAAAATACCACTTAGCTCTCTTGCTGCAGAAAACATAATTAACTAGTTCTACCTGCTTTTCCAAATGGATCCAACACTATGTTCATACTGAAGCCTAAACTTCCTGTGAGCTGCTCTTGGTCAATGATGACAAAGCAGGGTGAATACACAATAACGGGCCATTTTCACAAATGTGGGACTCCCTGAGCAACCACTATGGCTTGAGAACTTCACATCCGCATATTTTACCAATGTTTATTAGTTACACTGAAAGTTTGGTGAGCAATGAGAATTAAAATGACCATGTCTGTTTTTGAGCCAGAATATAGTCAATGAAGATAACATTAAACTTGGTGTTTTATGATGACCGATATAACTGATTTCAAAATGGTTTGGAAGTTTTCTTCATGGTGAGAAACTCCAGAAAGGGAGCCATTTCAACTTTGATAGGCATTCATTAAAATGAACTACTGACATCGTGATACAAAATAAATATGATAAGGGAGAATAGAAATGACCAGAATAAATGAGGACACAGGAGAGTCTGTGGTGAGTTCAGAGCTTAAGCATCCATTTCAGAAGATGACTAAGTAGACAAATATCATTGGGTCAAAGTTTTAGAAGCAAATTTTTCTGTTTAATCTCTCTCTGTCTTTCTTTCCACTTTATATCCTCTTTCCTCTCTACTCAAGAAAGGAAGTGACTCTCTGCATAGACTTGCAATTAAGGTGGAAAATCTGAAAGCCATTGTAGCTTTTTCCCCCAAGAATGAGAATTGTGCCAGAGCAACAGTACAGGGGTGAGATGCTTGCCTGACATACCATCAATCCTGGTTCTGTATATGGTCTACCAAGCAAAGACCTTGAGCACGAAGCCCTGAGCACAGCTGTATGTGACCCCAAACCCTCTCCACTTAAGAAAACAAGCCCAAAGTGAAAAACGAAATATAAAGATAAGCTAAACCTTTAGGATTCCTTAAGCAAAAAGCACAAAGAATTTCTTGATTAGAGACAGAGACTTTCTCAAGTTTGATAGAGATGACTCTTAGGGTGGCTAAAAGTGACTGATAGAAACTTTCAGTGGGAAAACAAAAAACCTTGTGGACTACTTCCTAACAGAAAGGAGAAAAAGGAAGGTAGAGCATGTCCCATGAAATGCTTCTTTCCATTAGTGACTACATTGGTTTAGATGATCAGAGGTATCAAGAGAGGTATTTGTTCCTCTGTTCTTTCTTGTTTTTTATGCTTTCCCCAGTTAGAGTAATTGGAAGAAGTATAACTTCTGCCTGGTTTGAGTAACTCATTCAGGTTTAGAGGACATTTTCTAACCTCTGCTCATAGTACCCCTGGAATATTGAGTTATTACTCATGAGATAACTACAATTAAAAGAAATGCTGCTTATAGTTTTTTTTAAATTTTTTTTATTATACCACCGTGAAACATACAATTACAAAGGTGTTCATAATTGGTTCTTGGTAATACAGTATTCCAGCACCCATCCCTCCACCAGTGCCCCATTTCCACCACCAATGTACCTCCTCCCCTCCCGTCCCCCAGGCCGCCTTAATAGCAGGTACCCCAGTTTCCTCTCTTTCTCTCTCTATCTCTCTCTCTGTCTCTGCATCTCTCTCCCTCTTATTTTACACATTGTGGCTAGCCCTGCAGATATTTAGAGTTTATCACTTAAGTCTCTTTGTGTATATTCAGTGGTGAGTTTTAATCTGCCATTACCATTTCCCATATTTATTAAAACACTGGTATCTATTTATATCCTATTAATGAATGCAATCATTCTATATCTGTCCTTTTCCTTCTGACTAATTTCACTCAGCATGATAGACTCCATGTCCATCCATTTGCAGGTAAATTTCATAATTTCATCCTTCCTGACAGCCGCATTGCTTATTGTTTTGTGAATGGTTTCTTTCGTTAACATCTAGTTTAATGAACCATATTTGCAGCCTGATTTATTCAGGGTTTTACTAGCTTTCTATTCATCTCTCATGCTTTATACAACTATTTATTTCCTTAAATTTTTTCTATATCCCTAAAAGGATTCCTTGTAAGTCTTTACATATTTTCTCTGGTGTTGAAGAAGAGGTTCTGTATTCTGCTTGGTCCTTGACTAAAACACTAAGTAAGGATATAGTAAAGTATTTCCTAATTGCCTTAGGGCACTTATGCTTTAAGGCGGATACAAACAACATGGTACAACTCAAGGAACCAATATTTTAAGAATTGTCAATAATTTCTGGGAAAACTGGGGTAGGGAGTATGATAGGATGCTGGAAATGAACTTTCATGGTCCTCAAAGCTCTAAAAATGAAAAAAAAGGGACTTATAAAAATCTCGTTGTCAGCCAGAATAATAGTACAATGGGGAAGGCATTTGTCTTGCATGTGGCTGACTTGTGTTTGAACTTCAGATCCATATGGTCCCATAGACACCACTAGAAGTAATTCCTGAGAACAGAGCCAGTCTACGGCCATACCACCCTGAATGCACCCAATCTCGTTTGAGAACAGAGCCAGGAGTAACCCCTGAACTTTGCTGAGTGTGACCCAACCAATTTTTTTTTCCACAGTCACAAAAACACTTTATGACTGTGTTATGACTGGGTATCAGATAATTGACAGAATGAATTGATATAATATGTTTTATTATTGGAGTCAGAAAAATAGTACAGTGTATGAGCCATTTGCCTTGCATCCAACTGACTTGAATTCAATGCCTGGTACTCCAATGGTCTCTTGAACCCTGGCAGGAGTGATCCCTGAGCAAGAGCCAGAACTGAACCCTGCACACCATTAGGTGTGGTCAAGAAAAAAAACACACCAACCAAACAACTGTTGTTACAGAAACAACAATAATGAATAGTCTATTACTTATAAAGGGAAGTGGCCAATACGAAGAAGGCAGCACTAGTTTGTTAAGAAAAGGGAGCAAATAAAGTTTTTTACTCTTCAGAATCTCTTTAGACTAAAGAAAGAATGAGAATTGTTGGCGTAATGGTTTAGATGAATTTTTAAATAAGATTTATTAAATATTTGTGATATCCTAGTAAGAGATGGTTTCTGGATGAGAAAGAGATGAATCAAGTAATAGTTGAGTATCTGCAGCCAAAAAATACTAATTTTTGTATTCCAAGTCTCTTGGGATATTTTCTAGGCCTCTATTTCAGATTCTTCTTGTGAAAAATTATGTTGGACACTGGTTTGAGTGAGCCATAGAATGCATGTTTATCACTTACAAATATGATAAATTGCTTGAGAAGCAGATAATGTTCTGTTTTATAAAAACATGACTTAAAATTACTTCAGCAAGTTGGAATTTTGAATTTAAAACTAAAAGATAAAATACATTGGAAATAGAAAGAAAAAAACTTGTCATTATTTCCAGATGACATGGGTGCATATGCATAAGTCTAGTAGAATCTACAAAATAGCAATGTATATGTAGAAAAGATACACCAATTATATTTTATACATTGGCATTCAAATTGATTCATTTGAATGTCTAACAAACCTGAATAGGACGATTACACTTGAAGAGATGTGGCCCACTGCCAGCAATTTCTATCTTCCTTGTCTATGCACCAACATCCACATACAAAGAAGATGAAATTGAGAAATTCTACATGGAATTGGAGGAGTTCTATAAAAGAGATCACACCTTCTACAAGATCATAGTCGGTGATTTTAATGCCAAGATAGGACCAAGAAGATCGGCTGAAGAACTCCACATCGGGACCCATGGCCTAGAATGGAACGAACAGGGTGAGAGACTGTTGGGGCGCTCAGCCGGGGTCCCCGACAGTGCCGGGAAGCGGAGTTCCCTTCTACCTCCAAAGCCGGCGAGAGGAACGGATGAAAACTCAGGAATCCGATGCAGTTTTAAAAGGCTTTACTTATCACAGGTTCAGGCATACAAATCAGCAAAAGGAAAAACCCGATGCTTAGGATTCCAGGCTAGACCCCCAGCCACGTGTAGGCCAAGATGGCGACCACCACGTGTAAAAGCTTCCAAGGGGAATGCACGCTCACAAGGAGAGAGATCCCACAAGGAAGAAGGAGGAGGGGAGAGCGGGAACCAGCTAGTTTATATCCTGGTAACTCAGACCTTCCTCCCACTGTTATGGAAAGCAGGGAGGGTCCAATGCCCTTAGGTAATCCCTCCCTGCACCTCACCTAGGGCCTTTACTGTGCTTTTGAGCCGAAATCTGCTTAGGAATGCTTTTGTAGTGTAGAGAAGGGGGTTTCTGAGATGGCATGTCTCTGTACCTTGACCAACACCAATGCCAGTTAAATATTTCTCCAAGCCTTCACAAGTCTCCTCTACTTCATTGTAGTTTTATATTTTAGTTGCCTTTGAGTATATCAGGGAGCCATGCTTGTTTGCCTGGAAGCAAACAGCATTTCTCTCTGGTCTAATTACTTAGGTGTCCTACGTGGCCAGGCTAATATGCTGGTAAGATCTAGCTAGTCCCACGAAGATTGTGATAGCATGGGAGAATATTTATACCAGCTAGTACAGCATACATGGTCGGATAAACTGCCACATTTAGACTACCCCCTTATCTACGGAGTGATTTGCGGGAGGCAATCCAGAGCAGATGCAGCGGCCCTTAGGAGTCCTGCAACAAGAGATTATCTGAGTTCATCAGGTCCACCAAGACCATTCATGGGAACTCACAGTTCCAGAAGGCTGAAGCAAAACGTTGGACATGGGAATCTCCTGGCGGACAGTTCCACAATGAAATTGACCACATCATCTTCAATTGAAGGTTTTGTCTGACCAATGTTGCTGTCGTCCCCAAATTCCAAACAAGATCGAACCACCATCTCCTTCGGGCAAAATTCTACTTCCCTAGCAAGGGGAGAAAAGGCTGCAAAGTTTAAAAAGAGAGGCTCCCAGAACGACCACCAACTGGGAACTCTTTGGCACCATTGCAGCAACATGGGAAGATACCATCATTGACGACATCGATGAAGAATACAACCACTGGTTCAGCACCTCCATGATTGTGCGAAGAATGCTGAGAGAGAGAAAGACACAAAAGGACACCTGTCTTCAGAAACTATTGAGCTCATTTGCCAACGTGGCAAGGCGTGAGCCTCAGGAGACCAAATGCTAGCATCCAAGCTTGCTAAACAGTGCAGAGAAGCGATAAAAGAAGACCTCAAAGACAGAAGAGCAGAAATACTGGAAGATGCAGCAGAAGCCGGGAAAAGCATTCTGCCGCGCCTGTCCTTCGCCAACTATAAGACCAAGATGGCTGCCCTCTGACGCCCTGATGGATTTATAACATCTTCCAGAAAGGCAATGGAGAAGATTATCCAGGACTTCTACTCAAATCTCATTGATAGCCACATCCACCTGCCCACATACCAAATTCCACAGGATGGATATGTCATTCCCAATGTTCTCCCTTCTGAAAATCGACATGCCAACTCGTCGGTAAAGAAGGGAACAGCACCAGGCCCAGACAAAGTCAGACCCGAACACCTGAAGAATCTGCCGTAGGTACTCATCAATACACTAGCTCGGCCCTTCACACGCTACCTGTCCGAATGCAAGGTGCCCTCCCAATGGAAAACCAGCAGGACAGTTCTACTGTTCAAGAAGGGAGACATTCACGACATCAGCAACTATCGCCCCATCTGCCTGTTGTCCTTCATCTACAAGCTGTTTACAAGAGTCATCCTGAACAGGATTAGCAGAACACTAGATGAAGGACAACCATGCGAGCAAGCAGGCTTCCGGAAAGGATTCAGCAAAATCGACCATATCCACACAGTAACCAAGTTCATTGAGGATTGTAGGGAGTACAAGATGCCGCTCTGTCTCACGTTCATTGATTTACAGAAAGCCTTTGATTCTGTGGAGACTGAAGCAGTCATCGAAGCCCTAGCCAAACAGGGCGTTCAAACCCAATACATCAAGATCCTTCGTGAGCTGTATTACGGATTCACCACCAGGATCTCACCATTCTACAAAGAAGTGATCATTGATGTCAAAAGAGGCGTTCGACAGGATGATACCATTTCACCAAAACTCTTCAGCACCACCCTCGAGAACATCATGGGACAATTAGAATGGGAAGGAATGGGAGTGAAGAAAGATGGTCGGCAACTACACCACCTCCGCTTCGCTGATGACATCGTTCTAATAACACCAAATATTAGCCAAGCAGCACAAATGCTGGCTGACTTTGACTGAGAATGTGGAAAGATAGGTCTACAGCTGAATCTGAAGAAAACTATTTTCATGAAAAATGAACTAGTTCCTGAGGCCCCATTCACTCTAAATGGAACAAACATCTCTGAATACAGCAGTTATACCTAGGTCGAGAAGTCAACATGATGAATGACCTAAAAACCTGATCTGCGCAGGAGGAAGAGAGTGGCATGGAATGCCTTCAAAGGCATCGAAGAAATAGCTAAAAGGACAAAGAAACTCCGGCTCCGGGCACATCTCTTCGACTCCACCGTTCTCCCTGCATTAACTTACGCCTCAGAGACCTGGGCCCTACGAAAGCAGGATGAGAATGCTATTCAGGTCTCCCAGAGAGTAATCGAAAGAGCTATGCTTGGAATATCACGTCTCACTCAAGTGAGTGAAGTTGAATCTGGAGTTCTGACCTCCGTCGCTATTCCAGAATCAGGGACACTGTCTCATTTGCCAAGGCTTCGAAAATCAGATTGCTGGATATGTAATGCGATTTGGAGACAACTGCTGGACTAGAGCCAGTTACTGACTGGATCCCACGGGATGTCAAAAGATTACGTGGCCGCCCACCTACAAGATGGTCAGACTTCCTTGTCAAGACCCTGAAGGAACGGTTTGAGGCTCTTCATATTCCTGAATCAACCAGATGTCATTGGGCTACATTGGCACGTGATAGGGTCCAATGGAAATGTTACTGGTGCCCGCTTGAGCAAATCGATAAATAACGGGATTCAAGTGATCAAGTGATCAAGAATTAGAGAATAACATTTTAAAAGGTACCTTTACAACATTAAAAGCATTAAATATCTACAAGCAAATGTATCAAAATACATGAAAGAATTTAATACAGATATATAAAACACTATAAAAATTTAAAGTTCCTTAATAAGTAAGATGAAAGACTTGATTGATGGGTTAATTAATCAAACAACATTGTAAATAAAATCTCTGGATTCAGCAGAATTCCAAAGTACCATAAATTATTACAGAAAGACTGTTCCACACTTTCCAGACTTTTGATTTGCTCTAAAGAGTAAATAAAAATGTTAAGTGCTAAAAATAGCAAAGACATTTTGAAAGGAGGTGAACAAAGTTGAATGATGTATTACAATAAATATGTCAAGATTGATTGAAATATGGTTTATTTGCAAAGGAGAAGCAACTTGACTAAAGGAACAGAATAGAAGTATAATTCATATACTACCTGACTTATGACAAAGGAATCACTCAATACAGTGAATGAAAAAATAATCCTTGTAAAAAATGGTACAGTCAATACAAATGGGAAAATACTGTATTGTGCCCATCATATCCACAAATTTAATTCCATGCTACCTGTTACTCTAAATTCAAAAAAGTTAAGAATAAAGCTGAAAAACAGAAGTCTAGAAAAACAACTCCATAATCTAGGTGTAAGAATTTCTTAAGTAGATCATAAAAGTACTTACTGTAAGTGAGAAAATACATCGAACTATGTCAAAGTTAATGAAATATGTTTGAACCTAAAATCCCATGATGAGAATGAAAAGGCTGCATTTTTATATATAAATTATTGTCCAGTAATGACAATGAACCAACAACAGCCATAGATAACAAGATAGAGGAAGCTCATAAAAGCAATATTAATGAAAAAGACTGCACACTGAATGATTCCATTTATATAAAATACAATAGATGAAATGAAGCCTTTGCTGTTAGACATCAGACTCATGGTTTATCTTGGGCTGATAGTGGTTTGGTAAATGAATACTTCTTTCTAAGCAACATGATTGCTAAGTACAAAATTGGAAAACACTGATAAAAATCTGTTACCTAGGAATAGGGAGACAGTATATAGAAAGCAAGGCAATCCCTTTGCATGTGGATGATGCTCATTGTTTGATCTTTAGCTCCTCATCAGGATTTCCAAGTGATGACTCAGGAGCACCCTGAGCACTGCTGAGTAGGGCCTAAAATTGAAAGAAAGAAATCCAGGTGCTGGAACACTGTATGATTGAAACCCCAACATGAACATCTTTGCAATTGTATATCTCACAGTGCTATAATAAAAAATTTTTAAAAGCATATAATTTGCTTCCATCAGGCCAGGTCACATTTGTAAAATTAAAGTCAGTTCTCATCACCTTTGAAGAAATGTATTCAGATGATATAAAATTATTATATTTTAAGACGGTCATTGACAATTTATTATACTTTTAGAGTAAGTAATTGAGATTGATTGGCCATGGTCAGGCTAGTGGTACATAATGGCTTCTTCTAGTTGACCAAAACTCAGTCCATTACTCCATCAATCAGTATCCAGGGAGCTTGGGATAGAGAATATTCCTGTGGACTAAGAAGAAAAAATGAGATTGCCAAAAATCTCTCTAGTTATGTCACAGATAGTGATAGGGAATAAAGTATGTGGAAAACAGTTGAAGGAATTAGAGATAAACTGCAAAATATTAGAGGTTTTCTAATATATGAAAAGAGGCACATGATGTTTCCTCAAATATTTCAAGTTTGTGAAATAAAGAATATGTTTTTGGTAGCTTCTGAGAAGGTGCTAAAGAGCTGTGTTATTGTGAAACAAATTTTGAGTATATAAGAATTTGCTATTAATGGACCTGTAAATATGAAAACAAATATTTTAAGTACTAATAAAATTAATTTGTGAATTATTTACTGTGATCAATTCTTTTTGTATACAACTGACATAAAATTTTATAACTCTAAGGTATATAAAATGGTCGCTACTACTTTGCAATAAAGATATTAGCTAATACATTCACCATGACAAATAATTATGATTTATTTTTATGGGGAAAACTGGAAATGTTTTAGTATTATTGACTACAATCATTGTGATTGTGTCCCCAATAAATTCATCTTATAGTTGCAAATTTGAAGTCTTTAACCAATCACTATCACTATCTTCCCGTTAATCATCTATTTGCTAGAGCGGGCACCAGTAATATCTCCATATGTCCTGTCACATGCTAGTAGAACCCAAAGGCATCCGCTTACTCCAGGAACATAAAGAGCCTCAAACCATTATATTAGGTCATGGGAATGACCTAATATAAATGTTACTGGTATTTGGCATATCAAATACTACACGAGCAGCTTGCCAGACTTGCTGTGAGGGTGGCATACTGTTGTAGTCACCTCCAAATAAAGCATTTATTGATGAACCGCACGGCTGCTAGCAGCCGTAGGAGTAGGGCTGTGATAGTCTGGTCTGCTGGGTGGAGTTGTGACGAGAGGGAAGTCGGATGTGGAAAATGGCAGGCCCTGCCGGGAGCGCCCCGGGGGTCCCTGACAGTACCTGGAAGCGAGTTCCCTTCTACCTTCGAAGCTGGCGGGAAATGGATGAAGACTCAGGAATCCGATGCAGTTTTAAAAAGGGCTTTACTATCACAGGTTTCAATATACAATCCAAAAGCAGGGAAAACCTCCGGACTCTGGGTTCCCAGCTAGGCCCCAGCCAGGTGTAGGCCAAGATGGCTGCCACCACGTGTTGAGATCCAACAGAGAATGGAGAGGACGGAGAGGCAAAACACCAAGGGAAGCCAAAATGGCAAAAGGGGGAAAAAAGAGAGAGCTTCTTTCTTCCTGCTCCTTATTTTATAGCTAGAAATCTGCCCAAACTCCCCAGTCCAGCCCATTCTGGGCTGAGCTATCTAGAGATGAAAACAGGAAAACAGCTCCATAGAATGTAGCAACTTCAGGAGACCATCTGGTTGTTTTCAAGGACCCAGAGCTAATTAAAAGCATCCTAGCAGAGCTGGGAGAATTAAAAGCCAAATGTAACTTCCCCTGGCAGGAAGGATCAAATGCCCTCAGGTAATTTCTCCCAGCACCTCACCTAATATCTTAAGCCAAGATCTGCCTGGAATGGCCTTTATAGGTTAGAGAAGGAGGATTCTGAGATGGCATGTCTCTGTACCAAAGACTAATACTAATGCCAGTTAAATATTTCTCCAAGCCTTCACAAGAGTCTTGTCTACTTCACGGTAGTTTTGTATTTTAGTTGCCTTTGAGTTATCAGGGAGCCACGCTTGCTTATTTGGAGGCAAACAGCATTTCTCTCTGGTCTAATTACTTAGAGATCCAACGTGGCCAGGCAAATGTGCTGGTAAGATCTAGCTAGTCCCACGATGATTGTGGTAGCATGAGAGAATATTTATACCAGCCAGTACAGAATACATGGTCAGATAAGACTGCCACATCAGACTACCCCCTATCTATGAAGTGACCTGCAGGGAGGCAATCCAGGACAGATGCAGAGGCCTAGGCTTTTAGGTGTCCTGCAACAGGGCCCCATGGAGCCAGGGCTAGAACCCGCCATGCCTTCCAGGCACCTCCTGAGCGGCTGGGCACAGGGAGAGCAAGTAGCAGCTCTGCCCCATGTCTGAGAGTCTCTGGTTCAGCATACCTGGGCTGGATTGCAAAAAAAACTGCTGCAGGGTGGCTGTTGATGATCCGGGCTGTGATAGTCTGGTCTGCTGGGTGGAGTTATGATGAGAGGTTAGCCTGGATGTGGAAAATGGCGGGCCCCATGGATTAGGGGGTGTCGTCTGGCTTGTGAGGCTCTGCTGGGGTGGCAGGCCAGGGCTAGAACCCGCCATGCCTCCCAGGTGCCTCCTGAGTGGCTGGGCACGGGGAGAGCAAGTAGCAGCTCTGCCCCATAAGACTTTAACCAATAGAGTCTCTATTACAATATTTTAGAATTATTTGCAATCAATCTTGAGGCAGTCCTATTAATATTTCTACTTTATAGACATGGAAAACAAGAGTGGTTAAGTAGCTTTCCTAGTGTCATCACTTCACTTGTATCACTTGTCTTCCCGTTGTTCATCGATTTGCTTGAGTGGGTACCAGTAACACCGCCATACTTTTTGCCGAATGCTAGTGTAGCCCAAGGGCATCTGTTTGCACCAGGAACATAAAGAGTCTCAAGCCATTTGTTCAGGTCATGGGAATGAGGTTTATAATTGTTACTGGTTTTTGGCATATCAAATACATCACTGGTAGCATGCCAGGCTTTGATGTGTGGGTGGTATACCCTTAGTAGTAGGTAGGCTCTCAGTTCATGCATTTACTGATGAACAGAGAGAGATCAGCTTATCTCTTGGGTGGAGCTCTGATGAGCTGTGGAGTCTGGATGTTGAAAATGGTGACCCTCATGGTGTGGGGGTTCCTCTGGCTTCTTGTGAGGCTCTATTGGGATGGTGGGCCAGGGCTAGAACTCGGCTTCCCTCCCAGATGCCTCATGATCAGCTGAGCACAGGGAGAGCTGGTAGCAACTCTGCTCCTTGTATCTGTGTCTCTGGTTCAAGTATACCTGGGCTTGAAATAGGCTTCACTGTAAGGTGGGACTCTGATGAGCAGGACTTGAGATTAGTTTTTCTCCTGGGTGGAGCTCTGGTGAGCTGTGGAGTCTGGATGTTGAAAATGTGGCACTGATATGGTGGCGGCTGCTCCTGATCCAGCTCCGTACCCTCTCGGAAGCTAGCCCAGTCCAACTGGGACTCATGGAGTAGGGAGATGTCAGCTGAGGTGGGGGATTTAAGGCAGTTCTCCATCTTCCAGGGTTAGGCTGTGTGAGGAGGGGAGGAAGAAAGCAGAGCTACGGGTCGTTCATACACTCTGCAGTCAGCCTCGCACAGCAAGGTGGGATCGGGCTGCAGGCCGGGGCTCAGGAGACAGTGGCTCTCTCCACCCCCAGGCACCGCAGAAGAGCCGCTCAAGCCAGTCCCCCAGAGGTGGGGACTCAAGGCTGGGCCGAGGACTAGGCTGGGGTCCAGGCAGTTTCCTCCAATGAGGTGGAGATGGGGATCTAGAGTCATATAGATGTGAATCTTGATTTTTCTTATTTGGGGGACTCATGTGATGCTCAGGGGTTACTCCTAGCTCTGTACTCAGGAATTATTCCTGACCAGGTGTGGGGGACCTTATGGGATGTTGGGGCTCAAACCTGGGTAGGCTACATGCAAAGATAGTGTCCCACCCTCTGTACTATTTATCTGACATTCTCTCATTCCTATCTTTCTGACCCCAATGACTGCAGTTAAACTCTTAAGGAACTTTATAATGAGTAATGTGAAGCTCAGCAAGATTGTTTCAAAGAGAATTTCTATTTATTTCTTGGACCTAGAAAGAGATGAAACTGTTTCATGATATGCAGGTATAATTATTTTTTTTCTGGAATGATTGAGAGACTTCATTAAGTTTTGTATTGGAAGGTGCTAAAGACAATAAATAAACTGTAGAGGGAAGTAGAGTTAATCAAAATTTATTACTGATCTAGTCCAAATTTCACCATGAAATGGTGTTTGTCAAAAGTGGTGAATAACAGTAAGAAGTTTGAGAGATGAAAATGACCCATGGTGCTACGTGTGACAGTTCAGCCAGTACCAAGGTAAATCTTGATTATAGCCAAGACCAAGAATACTGCTGAATCCTCGGGAAAAAGAAGATGGGAGGCATCACCTTACCCAACTTCAAACTGTACTACAAGGCAGTAGTAATTAAAACAGCATGGTATTGGAATAAAAACAGACCCGTGGACCTATGGAATAGAATTGAGTATCCTGACACCCAACCTCAAACACATGATCATTTAATCTTTGATAAAGGTGCAACGAGTCTAAAATGGAGTAAGGAAAGCCTCTTCAATAAGTGGTGTTGGGAAAACTGGGCAGCGACATGTAAAAAAATGAATTTGGACCTGTGTCTAACACCATGCACAAAAATCAGATCAAAGTGGATTAAAGATCTCAATATCAGACTTGAATCCATAAAGTACATTGAAGAAAATATAGGAAAAACCCTCCATGACATTGAAGCTAAAGGCATCTTCAAAGATGAAACATCTCTAACAAAGCAACTAGAAGAAAAGATAAATATATGGGACTACATGAAACTAAAAAGCTTCTGCACCTCAAAAGAAACAGTGACTAAGATACAAAAGCAGTCCACAGAATGGGAAAGAATATTCACCCAATACTCATCTGATAAGGGGTTAATATCCAGGATATATCAGGCACTGGTAGAACTTTACAAGAAGAAAACAAACAACCCCATCAAAAAATGGGGGAGAAGAAATGAACAGAAACTTCAGCAAGGGAAGAAATTCGAATGGCCAAAAAACATATGAAAAAATGCTCATCATCACTAATCATCAGAGAGATGCAAATCAAAACAACAATGAGATACCACTTTACACCACAGAGACTGGCACATATTCAAAAGAACAAGAACAACAAGTGCTGGCGTGGGTGTGGGGAAAAGGGACACTCATCCATTGTTGGTGGGAATGCCGGCTGGTACAGCCTTTCTGGAAAACAATATGGACATTCCTCCAAAGACTAGAAATTGAACTCCCATTTGACCCAGCCATACCACTCCTGGGAATCTACTCTGGGAAACCAAAAATACGCAGCGGAAACACCATCCCTACTTTTATGTTCATAGCAGCATTATTCACAATAGCCAGAATCTGGAAGCAACCCGAGTGCCCGAAAATAGATGACTGGATAAAAAGCTTTGGTACATCTACACAATGGAATACTATGCAGCTGTTAGGAAAAATGAAGTTATAAAATTTGCCTACAAATGGATGGACATGGAGAAGATTATGTTGAGCGAAATTAGCCAGAAGGAGAGAGACAGTTACAGAATGACTGCATTTATCTGCATAACATAAATATATAGGTACATATTATGATACTAATATCCAAGGTCAAGTGAAACATACATCAGGAGGTCCTGTCAAAGGTGGAAATTATCACAAACGTGTGGGAGTCAGAGGCTAGGTAAGACAGAAAATGGAACAGTGTGCTAACAATTGTGAGGGTACTAATGCCAACCTAGAACTGAGCATTAAATAGAGGCAAAAGGATACACATGACAACCCTTTAATGTATGTTTTGTAATCCATAGTCTGGAGAGGAAGGAAAAGAGAAAGATAGAGAAATGGAAAGAAATAAAGAACCTGCCATGGAGGAGGGCTGGGGGAGGGGGAGGGAACCGGGGACGTTGGTGGTGGGAGATGGGCACTGGTGGCGGGATGGGTGCTGCTACACTGTATGACCAAAACCCAAATATGAACTTTTTAATTGTATATCTTTGTAATTGTAAAAATAAAAAAATTAAAAAAAAAAGAATAAAAAGTAGATACTTCTCTTAAAAAAAAAAAAAAAGAATACTGCTGAGCTTTTCTATAAATGCTCAACATCTCCCCTACAGGGTGTGGTGGTGCAAATCCTTTCTCTTCCATAGGCAGCATAATTTTTTATTATACCACCGTCAGATATACAAATACAAAGATATTCATAATTGGGTCTCAGTCATACAGTGTTCCAGCATTCATTCCTCCACCAGTGTCTCGTCCCTACCCCCAATGTTCCCATACTCCCTCCCACCAACCCCCAGAAAGCTTCTATAGCAGGTACTTTTTCTTTTCCTCTCTTTTCTCTGTCCCTGTCCCTGTCTCTGTCTCTCTCTCTCTCTATCCCTTTACACATTGTGGCTTGCCCTACAGACGTTTAGGGTTAATCATGTGAGTCTCTTTGTTTATATTCAATACTGAGTTCCAGTCTGGCATTACCATTTCCAATAATTAGTACAAAACTGGTATATATTTGTATCCCATTAAACATTGCTTCAAGAAATAAAAGAGGGAGAGGGAGAGAGAAAAGAGATAAAGAACCTGCCATTTAGGCAGGCTATGGGAGGAGGAGAGGGAATTGGGGACATTGGTGGTGGGAAATGGGCACTGGTGGAGGGCAGGGTGCTGGAACACTATGTGACCGAAACCTCTAAACATGAACAACGTTGTAATTGTGTATCTCATGGTGGTATAATAAAATATTTAATAAAAAAGAAATAAAAGAGGACCTGAAGAAATGGACTCACATTCCCTGTTCATGGATTGGGAGAATTAACATTATCAAGATAGTAATATTCCCTGAGCTTTTTACAGTTTCAATTGATCAAACACTCCTGAAATTTGTAAGGAATAATAAAGCCCTATGAATAGCTAAAGCAATCCTTTGGGAAAAGATGGGAGGTATCACTTATCCCAACTTCATGCTCTACTACAAAGCAATCATAATTATAGAGACAGATCTATATTGGCATGGACCGATGGAATAGAGCTGAATGTCCTGAATCACACTCTCAAATATACAATCACTTAATCTTCAATAAAGGAGCAAAAATATTAAGTGGAGCAAGTAAATCCTCTTCAACAAATGGTGCTGGGGAACTTGGGAAGCTACATGCAAAAAAATTAACTTAGACCTCCCTCTTATGCCATGCACAAAAGGCAGATCAAAATGGATTAAAATCTCAGCATCAGACATAAATCTATAAGATACATGGAAGAAAACATAGGAAACACGCTTTATCACATCAAAACTAAAGGCAACTTCAAAGACAAAACCCCACTGACAAAGCAAATGGAAGCAAAGATAAACAAATGGGATTATATAAAACTGAAAAGCTTCTTCACCTCAAAAGAAACAGTACCAAGATACAGAGACAGCTCACACACTGGGAAAGAATATTCACCCAAAACCCATCTGATAAGGGATTAACATCCAGTATATATCAGACACTAGTAGAACTTTACAAGAAGAAAACAGCCCCAACCCTATCAAAAAAATGGGGACAAGAAATGAACAGAAACTTCCAAAAAGAAGAAATTCAAATGGCCAAAGGCATAAGAAAAAGTGCTCTTCATCAGCAGGGAGCACTCCCTAGTTCAGGGAGTGCTAATCATGAGGGAGATGCAAATCAGAACATCTAGGTATCATCTCACACTACAGAGACTGGCACACATCCAAAAGAACAAGAACAACCAATGCTGACATGGATGCGAGGAGAAGTGACTCTGTGTCCACTGGTCCAGCCCTTTTGGAAAACAATATGGACATTTCCCTAAAACTAGATATTGAGCCCCCATTTGACCCAGCAATATCACTCCTTAGAATATACCCAGTATTAGGTCGGAGCAATAGCACAGTGGGTAGGGCATTTGCCTTGCACACAGTTGACCCGGTTCGATCCCTGGCATCCCGTATGATCCTCCAAGCACCGCCAGGAGTAATTCCTGTGCAAAGAGCAAGGAATAACCCCTAAGCATCGTCGGGTGTGACCCCCCCAAAAAGCAAAAAGAATATACCCAGTGGACCCCAAAACACACAGCAGAAACACTATCTGCACTTCTATATTCATTGCAGCTCTATTCACAGTAACCAGATTATGGAAAAAACCTAATGCCCAAGAACAAAAGACTGACTAAAGAAACTATGCTACATCTACACAATGGAATACTATGCAGCCATCAGAAAAGAAGTCATAAAATTTACGTACAAATGGATAGATATGAAGATAATCATGCTGAGTGAAATTAAAGGGAAAAGGACAGATACAGCATTAATTTGTTTAGCACCAGGCTACAAGAAGGCCACAAAAGCAAACTCCACAGCCTTTGGGATTTTTTCAAATAGTCAAGGAGACATTGTGATGCTTCAGAAATTCATAACTAATACCAAACTACATTATTTAATGAAGTCTAAATGCTGGCTAAACACTGTAGCTTTAGTGAATCATGGTAGGAGTTTGGTAAAATGGTGGATTTTTATGTCCTTTCTTTAGTTTTGGATTCAGTAGTTTTGTGACAGACCTATAGATCTGCATTTTTTCCCACACCTGGCAATGCTCAGGGTTTCTCCTGGTTCAGCACTCAGGAATTACTCCTGGCGGTGCATGGGAGACTATGTGGGATGCTGGGGTTCGAATCCATGTTGGTTGTGTGTAAGGCAAATGCCCTATCCACTGGGCTATCTCTCCAGTCCCAGATCTGCATTTTTAATGCTTGTTCTACCAAGTGTTTGAGAGTGAAGTTCTCTAGATGTGATTTTGAGACACTATATGAGACAACATAAATTAATTTCAGACAGGTGCTAGAATCAAGGGTCTACTTACAAAGTGTAGAAATTTTTAATGGAAGCATTTTTCCTCAGGTACTGAATTTGAAGCTCATCTGAAAGGAAAAGTTTTAAGGTTTAATGAATACCATGCCCAATTCTGTGCCAAGAGTTTTCCATATCTTACTCATTTAAAGAACCAAGGATCTCCAGGAATTATTTCTCTTTTTAACATATTGAATTATATGTGAAGTTATGGTATCAGCCATAAAATGCCTAGCACATAAAACCTACTACATCATTCTAATTTACAGACTTTGGTGAGTTGATGCTTGTACAGAGTCCCAGAAATGTTAAACGAATCCTTACTTAGTTCCATTTTTCCTATTGCCCACAATAAAGAGTCTAGACCTCTGTAGGCTCTCTTCACACAGAAGGAATCCCTGCTTTGTAGTTCTTTCTACCTGTTAGAAAATTAGGCAAGCCCATAATCATTCTCACTTAGCCCCAGGAGACTCAAGGGATTCATATAGAATGGTGATGGGTAAGGAAGTGGAAACAAGATCAGAGCTCATTGGCTTTTTCATATCACTGTCACCACAGTCCAGCCTGAAATCAAGAAACAAACCAACAAGCCCCTCCTAGTTCTTTGCATTAAAGAGCAAATAACACTGAAAGCTTGGATTGGTACACATCACTAATTCCTAATGCAGTGGAGGTCAAAGAGAAGTGTGGGAAACCACAAAATCCCTGACTGTCTCCAGGGTACATTCCGACAAAAGGGCTCAACAAGAAACCTTTGAAGAGACTGTCAAGTTATGTTTCTTCATCACCAACATTATTGTTGATGTTGTTGCTATTTTAGGTCTAAAGGACCTGGGTCCACTCCTCAGAATCTGTGGCCAAGTGGTTCAGAAGTCAAGGGCTAGGGGAAGTAGTGCCACTCAGACCCTGTGGTGCTGAAGACTACCAGAGTCATCTCAGCAGTGCTTGTGCGGGGTCAGGGTGTGCAGAGATCAAACCCACAGTCCATGAATGCAATGCATGTGCCCTAACTCCTATAATCTCTTGCTGACCCCTGAATCTTATTTCAATTAAAAGAATTTTTTTTCAGTTGTGCTCACTCCTTCTGGCTGTGGTACTCCAGGACCATACAGTGCAGATTTCAAACATGGACCAGACAGGCACTCTAGTCCTTCAAATGATCTCTCTGCCCTTCCCCAGCCCACCTGCAACATCTTTTATTCTTTTAATGTTCATTATACCTGAGCACAAGAACTTAATCTTGAGACAAGGTTATAGAAATAAGGAAAAGTCTAGTCTTTGGATTCTGAGCAGTCAAGGACTAGAAAAATGACACAGATCAACAATAGCATCCCCACATCAAGTTGAAACCTAAAAATCTTGTCAGACCTTGGTTTTGCTTTCACAGCATAAAACAATTGTAGTATTCTCCGCCTTTCCAGTGAAATGGCTGCTTAAATAGCTATTTCTGCTCTACACTGCTTGTTATACTTTTGTGTAACATATAGCTTGATGGCATTATCAATCCTAAGTGTAAAACACATGTTTTAATCAACTATATATTTCAGTTGTGTTTCATATAAGAGATTTTACTCTTCTTGTCATTTAATCTCCAAAATGTTGGAAGCCAATTTATGAGCTTATGTATTTTGGCATAATAAAATGATGAAAACTTTTTAAAAGCTTGGGAAATGTATCAGAGTTATAACAATATCCAGTTTTTAACACTGTTTATGTACTTTCTACAGGATGTATAGCTTCTTCCTGCGGAAGGATTTCCCTTCATTCTGAGTCTCCCAAGGTCTCTGATTTTCCACTTCCTCTGGCACTGTTTGTGTTTTTAAAATAATGCCCAAGAGAAAGATAACCATCTTGCTGTTAACTTTGTGGACACACATGCATTCCCCTACAGATTCTGTTCTCGCTTCCTCATAAGCAATGAGATAAAGATTTGAGTTTATGTGCAAAATCAAAATCGCTCAGTAAGTGGTCAGGAGTCTTTCCAAAGGAACTAAAAGACTGAATTGTCAGAGCAGGGAAGCACAGCTGAACTTAGATATTGCATCATCTGGCCTTCCTCTGCTAAACAAAGAAAATTATTTTGTAAAGTATTTACAGATGCTATTATTTCAAGTGCTACAAATCATTTGTGTCAATGAAGGTTTTCAATCTGTGGCTTTGAAATTTTCTTTGGTCTATAAACCCCTGCAACTCATTGTACCCCGGAGTATATTGGAAGGATAATAGTTGACTCACAGTTAAACTAGCAATTTGAATAACCTTTAGAGGCTGGTTTTTCTGAGATGTTTCATATTATATTACAACACGGAAGTTCTGCCTTTGTGTCAAAAGAAAGATATAGAAAAAAATTTGTAGCCTTGAAATCAGTGATGCTGTGTGATTTTAAAATCTGCATTGAATACAATTGTGTGTGTATTTAAACTACATTCTGAGAAAAATATTTTCCTGGAAAACAAAGATCAAGATGGGTTTCTAAAATTGAAGCAATGGTCGCCATTTATTTGTTTATGAAAATATTAGGTTGAAGTTTCCTTTAGAAATTTCTTTTTATGTAGACGCACAGAGACAGAAGACAAGTATCTAAATATTTTCATATTTGGTCTAGAGACTGATGGTAAATACATTGCTGATTATTTTATAACTATGGATCAATTGGTCAAGAGACAATTTCCATTGTGTTTCTGTAATTAAAATTTTGATCCAGTTATAAAATAATTAAAAATTAATTATAGCAGACTAGGTCTTTAGGTCAATCATTTAACTGAAATAAAGTTATTTATTTGTTTTTATGAATTACAGGAAGTCCATTAAATAAATTTAATTTTTTTCCCAGTGGGCTATTTTTCTCTTGCTCTAAGGACACAAAAGTAGATATAGTCCTTATGTTTCAGAAATTCAGACAGAACATATAAAGTGGAATATATCACACATAATTATGAGGGTGTTAAATAGTATTGGTTTTACTTCTAAAGGATTTTGAAAGAACTGAATTTTGAACAACCAGAGTGGTATGGAAAAAGGCATTGCAAGGAAGTTATAAGCTGCTTTCCAGAGGTGAGAATTTAAGCTTATAGATAACAAGTAAAGTTACTTGTTACATAGACTGAGAACAAGTATTTTCACTTTTCTATAATTTTGGTGCTAAACATTGTTTTGTACACTTGCTTTTTTTAGGTATATGGGTGAAAATGAGGGTTAGGAGTAAATGAATTATAGTCTTAATAAAAGAGGGCTAATCAAAAAATTGTGTGGACCAAATAAATTTTTTATTATCCCAATAACCTCCAATAACCTCTTCCAGACTATTTTATCCAGTTTCAGCCTAAATTTATTATCTTAATATTTTGTCTATTCTTGCACTGCACTATCCCATGGGGTGTTATTACAAAATTGTCTCTCATCTTAAAATAAAAATAAGAGCAAAAAATAAATAATTTGAAATATTGGATTTTCCTCCTTTTATGACCTAAAGTGGCTGCATTTTAAGAAAGAAATATTCATTACTAAAAGGGTTATAGTCAGTGAAAGATAAAGTGTGTCTGGAGTAGGATAGGATTTAAGATGGTGATTAAAAACAAGCCTATTTAGAACCAGTTAAAGCTGTAGCTACTAGTGTAGCTTGTCACTTTGGATATGACATATAATATCCATCTGGATTTAAGTTCATTCATCCAACAAAGTCCTGTACCAGTTTCTGATGTTTGTATTTATAGAGTATTTGGCTGTAAGCACCAGAAATCAACTCTAATCAGTTAAAGCAAATAGAATTTTTCAGGCAACACACAGAATTAATGGAAGATCTAAATTCAGAATTAGGTTCAGGAAATAGACTGGGTCCAAGAGGTTTGACTACAGGATTTGACTCGAGGGTTCACTTTTCAGTCACCTGATTAGACTTAGGGTGCTGGTAGTCACCACCTACTATTGCTTTACGACTCCTAGATCTGTGTATATTACACCACAGAATCAAAGTCTCTAATGAAAACATATGGTGCGGTAGAAAGTACATACTTTATCTCTCCATGTTGAAGCTAAGTATTGTGTCCCTTCAATTTTCCTTTCAAGATACAGGGCAACAAGGAACCATTTCCCAGAGAAAAGATATTAAAATTTTAAAGAAAAGTCTGTGACACTCTCTAGCCCACACACACTGGAGTGAATTTACTGGTTCATCAACTCAGCAAAACTTTTTTTTAGGAGATAGAGCTGAGCTACGTGGCGCTGAGTAATGTGAGAAAGCCCTTTGATGAAGGACACATATAAGAGAAGCTTTAAAATTTCCAAAGTTAGCATGCAGAGCCTCAGACGCAACCGGGAGTGCTGGCACCCAGATCTCCCCTAGCTCAGCTGACCATGAGGTCCCCAGGAGGAACGTTGAGTTTTGGGAGTGGGCCCATTACCTCTGGGGAGCCCTGGAAGCAGCCCTATGAGACTTCGCCCAGCACAATAGCGCCCGTTTTCACTGTTTGGACACTGCATCACATCAGAGCCTGCCCAGGAGACACGCTGGTCTCAAGACCAGATTAACAGAGTAGCCGAGTTTGAGCCCAGGTAGGCGGCTCCCAGAAGCGGAAGTCACAGGGCATTCGTCAGATGGAGCTGGGGCCACCCCTTCCCCTCTCAGTCTAGTCCTGAGCCCTGGTGGCCCTGCCCAGGAATTGCCCCAGGGCGACCAGCCATAACATGCAGAGCCTCAGATGCAACCAGGAGAGCTGGTACCCAGCTCTCCCCTAGCTCAGCTGACCATGAGGCTCCCCAAGTCGTGCTGGCTGCTTGTGGCCACACAGTACATCAAACTAGTGGAACAAATCGTGTTCTATAATATACTACATTCCACGATGTGTAGGAAAGGTAGGCAGCAGTGAGAGATAGAAAGAGAAAAAAGGAGTTACAGAACCTGCCATGGAGGTGGGCGGGAGGGGGAGAGAGGTGGGGACATTGATGATGGGAGATGGGCATGGGTGGAGGGATGGGTGCTGGAACACTGTAGAACCAAAACTCAAACATGAGTATCTTGTAATTGTATATCTAAAAGTGGTGTAATACAATAATTTTTAAAAAATCCTAAAAAAATGTCCAGATTTTACAAAACCAGGCTGTACTTTAAGCATAGCACTCTTGGACTAACTGGGGCCTAGAATTGGGAGTCCAGTGGAGTATGGAGGTCTGACTTTCCTTCCCATTACCACCATTTACTTACCATGACTATCCAGAGCTAGATAAAGCCTATGAAAAGACTAGAGAGTCACTAAATTTTGTAAAAGGGCTTGGCCTATGAACATTTCTGAAATTTCTGAATTTTCAGGGAACACACAGACATGTGTTAGCATGACTGTGTCTCTTTCCAGTTCTAAGATGCATATATATATATATATATATATATATATATATATATATATATATATATGTCTCTCTCTTTATTTTTTTGGGTTTTTTGGGGGGTCACACCCAGCAATGCTCAGGGGTTTCTCCTGGCTCTGCACTCAGGGAATTACTCCTGGCGGCATTTGGGGACCATATGGGATGCCGGGGATCGAACCCAGGCCGGCTGTCTGCAAGGTAAATGCCCTACCCGCTGGGCTATCTTTCCAGCCCAATAACTCTCTCTTTATATATTTATATTATATATATAAACTCTCTCTTATATATATTTATATATATAACTTATATATGTAATATATATATATATATATATATATATATATATAAAACTTGTATCACTTGTCTTCCCATTGTTCATCAATTTGTTCCAGCAGGCACCAGTAACATCTCCAAACATCCTTTTGCTAGTGTAGCCCAAGGGCATTTGCTCATTCCAGGAACACAAAGAGCCTCAAACCATTCCTTTAGGTCATGGGAATGAGATCTAAAATTGTTACTGGTTTTTAGCATACCAAATATGACATGGATAGCTTGCCAGGCTCTGCTGTACGGGTGGTATACTCTCAGTAGTAGGCTTTCATCTTGTGCATTTACTGATGAACCTCAATGGGGAGAGATGGATTTTCTCTTGGGTGGAGCTCTGAGGAGCTGTGGAGTCTGGATGTTGAAAATGGCAGCCCTCATGGTGTGGGGGGTTCCTCTGGCTTCCTGTGAGGGTCTATTTGGATGGCAGGCCAGGGCTAGAACTCGCCTTGCCTCCCGGGCACCTCATGATAGGCTGAGCACAGAGAGGGCCGGTAGCAGCTCTGCCTGTGTGTCTGAGTCTCTCAGGATGAAGCTTGGGAAGCAGCAAATCTGTGAGCTTAGTCTGAGCCAGACATTACATGGAATTAATATTACTATCAATGGAGACCTTAATTATGGAATAATTTCGATTCATCTATAAATGCTATATTTAGAGGTGACTACAACAGTATGCCACCCTTACGGCAAGCCTCATAAGCTGCTCATATGGTATTTGATATGCCAAATACCAGTAACATTTATATTAGGTCATTCCCATGACCTAATATAATGGTTTGAGGCTCTTTATGTTCCTGGAGCAAGAGGATGCCTTTGGGTTCTACTAGCATGTGACAGGACATATGGAGATATTACTGGTGCCCGCTCTAGCAAATAGATGATTAACGGGAAGATCGTGATCGTGATGTTGTGTGACTCTGCCAAAGATACCATAGCATATATGTGCAGGAATATTTATTGATAAAGAATATTCACTATAGTTCCACTTTACTTAATCAAATATCTCTTTTAATCTCAATGTCCATACAAAGAGCATATGGCATATTTCCACCTCAGAAGAAAGCTATTCTTTCTGCTGATGTTTAGGAGATAGACTGATCTCAAACAAGAGTCCCTTATAATCACCATTATCTGTGAACAAACTTGAGTTGCAGTTACATTTTGACATATCTTATCAAAGCACTAATGATTAAACAAATCAAAAAATTTCTTAATACACTCAAAACCAGTGCTATAACTTAGTATTTCTGCTAAAGTATGAACTCTAAATGCATTTAAATAACTCTTGTGTATATAAGACACTTCTATCACTTCTCTTCCTGTTGTTCATCGATTTGCTTGAGTGGGCACCAGTAACACCAGAGAAGGAAGAAGGTGTCGAAACCAAAGTTGAAGACTATGGCTCCAATATACCACCTCCTGTTGAGTATTCGTTTCTGAAACGTCTCATAAAATAAAGTCGAAGATACAGCTCCATCCTGGAACAGGTATGTAGATTTTTGTTCATTATATACACAAGGATTTTTTTTTCTTTTTTGGAACACACTCAAAGATGCTCAGAGTGGAATGGTTGGAGGCTCTTTGTGTTCCTGGAGGGAGCAGATGCCCTTGAGCTACAATAGCATGGAACAGGATGTATTGCTTCAACAACACTGAGATTGAGCAAGCATGAGAAATCCAGAGTAGAGATACATCCTCCCAATAACTCAGCGGGGATTGAAAACTTTTCTGCAATGCAACGGATCCCAGTCAGAGACTGCTTCTACCACTCAAGCTTCTACTGCTAGTGTATTATCAAGAACAGATGAACACACTTCATAGGTTAGCAATAGAAAAAAGATAATGAAAGAATCAGAGCATATCTTAGCAAACTTGGAAGAAAAAACTAAGAGTATGTAATCTAAGAGGAAATTAGCAGAAAGGAGAGGAGATTGAAATTGATAAAATAGAATTTAGAAAATGGTACAGAGGCTAAATAAATTTGAAAGCTTTATTTATATTTGATAACAAATCAATAAAATATGGGATGGAGAGATACTGCAAATGGCAGAGCATATTACCAGAGTATGAGTTTGGCACTGCATTATCCCCAGCTCTACAAAAGCATCTCTGGTATAGCCTATGTGTCTCCTAGCGCTTTCAAGGAATGCTCCCAATTAAAAACAAAAGCAAATAAATATAAGACTCCTTTGAGGACTTGATTAAGAAGAAAAGGGAGTTAGACAGTGAAAAGGATCGAGGCACATTCACTGCATGCAGAAGAAAAAAAGTGTGACAAATTTAAAATATATATAACTAACAATTATGAACATTTACATACATGCTTCATGCCACTACCTTGGAGTGAAAAGAACAGCAGGTGAGTAGAGAGAGGATTGAGATAAGAGTTTAAGAAAGCAAAAGCAATTGCCAGTACATGGATGGAACTGAGGGAAGTCAGTCAGAAACAAAGGAATACATTCATAATGATATCTCTTACATGAATATAAAGATATATAATAATGGAGAAACAAACAGCCAAAGATAACAACACTGGACTGTCCACAGAACTAAGTTTTACCTGGTGAGGACAGGGAATGGATGGGAGGGACCTTTTCGGACTTTGGTGGAGGGAAGCGGGCACCCTGCTGGTTACTGTGGATAGTTTATGCAAACAACGCATGCATAAACTATCATAGACAGTATTGCAAATCACTGTAGTTAAAACGGAGGAAATATTCAAAAAGCAACTTCACTAAAAGTGGGAGGACCCAGAGCGATAGTCAGAGGGTTAGGTGATTACTCTGAACACAAATTACCCAGCTTTGCTCACTGGCACTGCATATGGTCCCTTGAGCACCACCCAAAATGACTCCTAATGGCTAATGCAGCCCATGACTGCTTGGAATAGCAATAGGAACTTTCAGTCAGAAGGGACTATAAATGAGATTTATATACTGAAAAGAACCTTTGGAAGTCTGAGGATACACATTGTGTACTTTATGTAAATTTAAATTCAATTTAGGCAAACACCATGGCCTTCTGGTATTCAATAAGGAAAGTCAATTCAGAAGCTTTTTCCCATCAGGAGTAACTTTCATTAGTTGGAATATTCTTATATTTCAGTAGTTATGGTGAGTGTCTTGCATGGTTAGCTGCCAATATTAGAAACTGTTATTTTGATAGTCACATTATAACAATTGTTATCATGACCCATTTGTGATTATCTGAGAGCTCAACCAAGAATGAACTTGCCCAGACATCATTTCAGTTGCACAATAAACTTAGTGCTTGGGAGACCAATTTTTTCTGCTTATAAAATTGTGTCTGGAAGCAAAGAGATTGCGGCATATGGAGACTTCATCTTCCTACTCCTCAACCCTCCCCCACAGTCCCTCCACCATAACTTCATATGCTGTCAGCTATTTATTTCTTATTCTTTAAATAATTGTTTTTAAAAAGACTCTCCTTAATAGCTACCCAGTTAATAGTGGATATATGCTTATGACCTATACTCCATTGTATATTGCTAATTTGACGAACCAATGAAACAAAAAATTATACTGAATCAGAGTAATTCATGCATGCCACCACTATACATAGTTCCCCAGGAGTGAAAGCTATTTTAGTTTGCTTCCTCTCTGAAGTAGAGCTTATGATAAGAACTGAACTATGGATAGCTTATTTCAGAGTGATCTTCTGAAGAAGCAATGCAGCAGTGGAAATAGTGAGTCGGGAAAGGGGGAATAGCTAGCAAATTGAGATGGTCACTTTGAGCCATGAGGACAAGATTTTTCCAGAACCTAGGAGAAGTACATATGTCTCTCAGAAGCATGTATTTGAGGACTATTTTAGTCATTTGTTGCTGAAGATTTCCGGTGAAATTAACCCCTTGAAAAAAGGGGATTATCAGAGAAGAAAAGGACATTAAAAGGAATCCAGATAGGCAATGAAGAAGTCAATATATCACTATGTGCAGATGACATGATATTATACCTAGAGAACCCTCAAATCTCTACTAAAAAACTCCTAGAAACAATCAACGATTATAGTAGAGTGGCAGCATGCAAAATTAATACCCAAAACTCAGTGGCTTTCCTATATACAAATAACAAAAGAGAGGAAAGAAATATTAAGAAAATGATCCCATTCACAATTGAGTCACAGAAAATTAAATACCTAAGAATCAGTTTGATGAAGAACATAAAGGACCTCTACAAAGAGAACTACACAACATTACTTCAAGAAATAAAAGAGACATTCCCTGCTCATGGATCAGGAGAATCATCGTTGTCAAAATGGTAATACTCCCTAGAGCTTTGGTCAGATTCAATGCCATCCCTATAAGGATACCCATGACATTCTTCAAAGAAATTGACCAAAAACTTCTGAAATTTGTATGGAGTAATAAATCCCCATGGATAACAAAAGCAATCCTTGGGAAAAAGAAGATGGGAGGCATCACCTTTCCCAACTTCAAACTCTACAACAAAGCAGTGGTAATTAAAACAGCATGGTATTGGAATAAAAACAGACCTGTGGACCTATGGAATAGAGTTGAGTATCCTGACAACCAGCCTCAAATACATGAACAATTAATCTTCGATAAAGGAGCAAAAACTACGAAAAGGAGCAAGGAAAGCCTTTTCAACAAGTGGTGCTGGGAAAACTGGGCAGCTACATGTAAAAAATAAATTTGTTCCTCTGTATAAGACCATGCACAAAAATCATATAAAAATGGATTAAAGATCTCAATATCAGACCTGAATCCATAAACTCATTTCTCACTTGTATCACTTGTCTTCCCGTTGTTCATCGATTTACTAGAGCAGGAGCCAGTAACATTGCTTGCTCCAGGAACAGGAAGAGCCTCAAACCATTCTTTCAGGTCATGAGAATGAGGTTCATAATTGTTACTGGTTTTGGCATACCTAATAAATTGGAACCCATAAATTACATTGAAGAAAAAAATAGGGAAAACCCTCCATGACATTGAAGCTAAGGACATCTTCAAAGAAGAAACACCACTAACAAAACAACTAAAGAAAATATTAATATGGGACTACATGAAGCTAAAAAAGCTTCTGCACCTCAAAAGAAACAATGACCAAGATACAAAGTTAGTCTACAGAATGGGAAAGAATATTCACCCAATACCCATCTGATAAGGGGTTAATATCCAGGATATATCAGGCACTGGTAGAACTTTATAAGAAGTAAACAGCCAACCCCATCAAAAATGGGGCTAAGAAATTAACAGAAACTTTGTCAAGGAATAAGCTTGATTGGCCAAAAGACATATAAAAATGCTCATCATCATTAGTAATCAGAGAGATGCAAATCAAAAAATACAATGAGATATGATCTCACATCAAAAGAGACTGGCACATATCCAAAAGAGCAAGAACAACAAGTGCTGGTGTGGATGCGGGAAAAAGGGGAATCTCATCCATTGTTGGTGGGAATGTCGACTGGTACAGCCTTTCGGGAAAACTATATGGACATTCCTCCAAAGACTAGAAATTGAACTCCCCCATATGTCCCAGCCATACCACTCCTGGGAATATACCCTGGGAAGCCAAAAATACACAGCATAAACACCATCCCTACTTTTATGTTCATAGCAGCATTATTCACAATAGCCAGAATCTGGAAACAACCAGAGTGCCCGAGAATCGATGACTGGATAAAGAAGCTTTGTTACATTTGCACAATAGAATACTATGCAGCTGTTAGGAAAAATGAAGTTATGAAATTTTCCTATAAATGGATGGACATGGAGATGATCATGTTGAGTGAAATTAGTCAGAAGGAGAGAGACAGATATAGAATGACTGCATTTATCTGCATGACATAAACATATATATGTTCATACTATGATACCAATATCTACGGTCAGGTGAAATATGGATCAGAAGGTCTTGTCAAAGGTGGAAATTATTACAAACATGTGGAGTCAGAGGCTAGGTAAGACAGAGAATTGAGCATTGTGCTAATAATTGTTGAAAGTGCTAATGCCAACCTAGAACTGAGCATAAATAGAGGCAAAATGTACACATGACAACCTTTTAATGTATGCATTGTAATCCACAGTGTGGGAGGGAAGGAAAAGCAAAAGTGATAGAGAGAAAGGGAAAGAAATAAAGAACCTGCCATGGAGACAGGCTACGGGATGGGGAGGAAATCTGGAACATTGGGGATGGTAAATGGGCACTTGTGGAGGGATGGATGCTGGAACACTGTATGAACGAAATCCAAATATGAACATCTTATGAACATCTTTGTAATTATATATCTCACGGTGGTATAATAAAATACTTAAATAATTAAAAAAATAATATGACTAAAAATTGAAATCCACAAGAGAATATTAACAAATAATTTTCAGTGGTAGGAGAAAAAAACTATCAGTAAACCAGAAACTGGTTAACTGAGATGATCCAGTTTGCTGAACAAAGGGAAAGAACGTAAAGAAAACACAGAGAGCTTCAGAAATTCATGAGACACCATCAAGCAAACCAACATCACGTAATGTGGGTTCTAGGAGGAGAATTCAAGAGAAAGGAATATCCACTATTTGATAAAATGGTGGAAGAAAATGTCCCAAATTTGGCAAGTGACATTAATCAGCATAGACAAAAAGTTGAACAAATTCCAAGCAGGGCAAACAAAAAGATACTCATTAAAACTCGTGCATTATGGACTTTTGAAAGACAAAAAGAAAAGAGAAAGCAATGTATCAGGGAAGTTTATAACAGCGTCATTCATAATATTTTAAAAAAGTGGAAACATATGTTCCTGAATGAATGGATAAAAAACATTGCATATTTATACAAAAACATTATTTGGCCATATAAGGAACAAATCTCTGATACCTTAAACACTATGCATGAATCTTGGAAGCATACTGAGAAAAGCCAGTTACAAGACTATATATTCTATGGTTAAAATGAAATTTTCAGAATAGACAAATCTCTGCAGAAGGAAAGTGGTTGCCAGGGAAAAAGAAAGGTTAAAAAAGATAATTTACGACTATTGATGTTCTTTGTAGGCTAAAGGAAATAGTCTGAAATTAGTGGTGACTGATACATAAAGTTACAATTATAGTAAAATCACTGAGCTGGCTAATTTTTATTTTCAGGAAAAATGTATAGTAGCAAGTTTTATCTCAAAATGTTATTATTTTAAGAAGAGAAACAAAACCATGGTGTGGGTATTTGAGGTAAGGCATTGCCGATACTAAATTTTATTTATTCATTTCTTTTGTTTTCTGGGAAACACCTGCGTGTGCTCAGGGCTCTGCACTCTGGGATCATTCCCGGCATGCTTGAACTCATATGGGGTTCTAGAGATTGAATCTGGGTTAGCTGCATGAGAGGCTAGGGCTTTATTCATTGTACCCATCAATTCTGAATTTTGATTCTAATTCTAAATTCTAATTCTAAATTCTATTTCTATACCGTAATTCACTTAGTCTCTGACCCTCACAATTTCTAGATTATTTTCTTTTGTTTTTTAGGTTACACCCAGCCATGCTCAGGGCTTACTTTCTGGATTTACACTGAGTAATTCCTCCTGGCAGTGTTCAGGGAACTATACAGGATGCTAGGGATCATACATAGGTCAGCAGCATGCAAGGCAAGCACCCAACCCACTGTACTATTTTTACAGCTCCAAATATATATTTTATTTATTCATTCATTCATTCATTCATTCATTTATCTATTCATTTATTCATTCGTTTGTTTATTTGTTTGTTTGTTTATATTGCCAGGGATATCTGGCAATGCTCAGGTCTTAATACTGACTCTGAAGTCCATCATGAATTTTAATAATTAAAAATAATAATTATTACTTACAACATATCTCACAATAGACACTAAACTAGCATTGTGTGGTCTAATTGTGGTAGGTAATCGCTACTTTTGAGATAAACTGCTTTGGTGGTTCCCATATTTTAGTTAGTTATAAAAGTTACTTGAGGAGGTATCCAAAAATGTTGACTCTCTAAACTTACTCTCTAATCCCTCCCCCATCCTTCTTCCACTCCTGCTAAAGAGCATGACTCAGTGGAATGGACAACAGCCCAAGGGTTTGCATTGCCAAGAAACATCCCTGGGGTGATTCTGATGCCATCAGTGGATCCCAGCTGGAGAAACATCGATCTTGTCTAGCTCACTAGTTTTACAGATGAGATCACTGACACAAAGAAAGGGGAAATGACTTATTAAGGACATAGCATAGAGCAGAAGTATGCTGTATCATGGTAATTCTCATAGATTGGGGTTGGAACAGCCCTCAGTTGTACCTAGGGATGGAGTCAGCCATCTATCAGGGAGCATTAAACTACCGCACAAATGCTCATGAGTTGGGTAATCAGACTCTATACAGCTATTGCACATCATAAACACTTTTTTTCAGAGCACCAGAATAGAGCAACACCACTGGGAGAGAGAAAGCAGATGCAATGATGATGGATCAGAAAGCACACAGAAATTTTACAGTGTGGTAATCCAAGGAGCCAGTAATTACTCATCTCTTCTTGGACCAGAGCTTCACAGTGCTAAGCATTCATGTATTTTTTGAAACATGTGGATTACTGATTTAAGTGTTTAGTTTCCTGATGTCATCCAAAATGAAACCGCAACTGCAGAGAACTCCAGTTCACAGTTATAAATAAATTTGGCTGCAAATATCAGAGACAATGGAAGGTATGAGACTTAGGGCAATGTGAATTTATCAAGACATGAAGTTATGAAACTATATAATTATAATTTTATTTCATTGGCTGGGAAGGGACAAACAAGGAGAGGAAGGGAAAGTGTTATGTGCAAAGGCATGGTGGCAAAGGAAAATCAGTGGATCTGGGAATAAAAGGGAATTTAGGTGACTAGGCAAAAATGATGATAACGATGATGATGATGATGATGTGTGTGTGTGCGTTTGTGTGTGGAGAGGGGCAACCATCTCAAGTTGTCATACAGAAAGAAGATGGAATGGGGGCATAGGAATAGAGACCAGCTGAAAATGGAAAAATCCGGAATCAAGGAAATAGTCAGCAGTTCTTCCCACGCTTGAGGATGACCAGTTTTAATTGTCACTGGGCCAGTCCTCAAGAGGCTCAATCCTGGAAATGTTTTCTTTCTTTCTTTTTTTTTTGGGGGGGGCACACTCGGCGATGCTCAGGATACTGCTGGCTCTTCACTCAGGAATTACTCCTGGCGGTGCTTGGGGGACCATAGCTGGGGATCGAACCTGGGTCGGCCGCATGCAAGGCAAATGTTGTACTTGCTGTGCTTCACTCCAGCCCCTATCCTGGCAATGTTTTGACTACTGCTCCTTTACTTTTTAGGGGACATTCCAATAATCAGATTTAAGAATCAAATTTTGAAGACACAAATTTGGATATGGATATAAATGCCATAATACAAAATGGTAAGGAGAGGGGAGATGTGGAAAGGAGGTGCAAGACAGGAAAGATATGAATATTTAAACTTAGGCAAGGTCATTATTAGTTTGCAAATATCTTGTAAGGATTACTTTATGAAAATCACCCAAACTTTCAGTGTGGGTATCTTTAGTGTTTAAATTATTTCTAAATACATTTTAAAAAAAGTTAATTGTTAAAAATAAAAGAATGATCTCACAATGATCTTATTTACATAGATCATGCCAACAAAGTACAATATTACTGAATCACATAAAAGAAGTTGGCCAATGTCCTGTGGTTTGACAACATGCATTTCTGAGTAGTTCTCTAGGTAATTTCTGAGACATAATTTTAAGTATCAGAGGAGATCAGATTTACTGAGAAGAAATAGAAAACTGTGCACTTGCTAGGGTGGTGAGGAGGTGAGGGCTGGGAGCCAGGGTACCAAATCTCTGTCTGCAGTATGTGGGCAGATGTGCAAAGTGGGAGGAATGTTCAGACCACACCATTTCCTAATGAAAATGCCAAGTCAAACTTGCAACCATAGCAACCCATTAGTTTATTTAAACAGAAACCTCTTTTAATAAGCATTTAGAAAAATTTGTTGCCCTTATTTTATTAAGAATACTTTCAGATTTTACTTTCTTTAAAAACATTTTTCATTATTTTGCCAATATATATATATATGTAAACACTTAGAAGAAGCTTAGTAAAAGCAGATATAGAATCTTCATATCATGGAAAAAAGTATTGATTGAATGTTAAGTGTAAAAGGAAGTTTAGTAGTTATATTTTATATCTATAATAACCTCGGCTTGAAAACTATGCATATTCCCCTCTCCATTTTGTTTGAGCCCTGTGGTCCCACTCCAGGAGCTGCCCTGGGGCAACCAGCCATAGCATGCAGAGCCTCAGAGCGCAGCTGGGAGAACTGGCACTTGGCTCTCCCTTAGCTCAGCTGACCATGAGGCCCCCAGGTGGACAGATGGGTTTTGGGTGTTGGCTCATCACCTCTGGGGGGTCCTGGAAGCAGCCGGATGAGACCGCCCACACATTAGCCACCATTTTTGCTGTCTGGACGCTGCAGCAAATCAGAGCCCACCCAGGAGGGCTGCTGACCTCAAGACCAGATTAACAAAGCAAAAGGAGTTTGAGTTCAGGTGGGTGGCTCCCAGAAGCGGGAATCACCGGAATTCATCAGATGGACTTGGGGTCACCCCTTCCCCTCTCCTTTTTTTTTCTTTTTTTGGGTCACACCCTGCGATGCTCAGGGGTTACTCCTGGCTCTGCACTCAGGAATTACTCCAGCGGTGCTTGGGGGGCCATATGGGATGCCGGGGATCGAACCCTGGCTGGCATGGGCCGCCGCAAGGCAAATGCCCTACCCGCTGGGCTATCGCTCCGCCCGGTAGCCCAGCCCAGGAGCTGCCCTGGGGTGACCAGTCATAGCATGCAGAGCCTCAGGTGCAGCTGGGAGAATTGGTACTTGGCTCTCCCTAGCTCAGCTGACCATGAGGCCCCAAAGTCGGGTGTGGTCACTTGCGACCATGTGGTCCATCAAACTAGTGAAAACAGTTATGTCCTTTAATGTACTGCATTCTATGATGTGTAGGAAAGGTAGGCGGGAGGGATAGATTGAGAGGAGAGAAAAGATATACAGAACCTGCCAGGTACTTGGGGTGTGGGAGGGGGAGGGAGGTGGGGACATTGGTGATGGGAGATGGGCTTGTGTGAAGGGATGGGTGTTGGAACACTGTAGAATCAAAACTTGAGTATGAGCATCTTGCAATTGTATGTCTAAAGGTGGTGTGGTAAAATTTAAAAAAAGAAAAAAAAAAGAAAATATCTTTGCACACCAACATTCATTGCCGTGCTATATACAATACCAGGATATAGAAACAACCCAAATGTCAAATAGGTGAATTGTTCTATAAAGAAGTCGTGAACAATGTACATAATAGAATACTTGGAAGCTGGAAGAAAAGATGAAGTCTTCCAGACTGCTGCAACTGGGCTGAAACTGGAGGACAACATGTTGAGTGAAGTAAATCAGAGGGAGAAGAGCAGATACAGGTGATGGCACTCATCTGCAGCATGCAGAGAAATAAAACATGGGAATGGACTGTATCAAATGGTGACAAACCTTGGATCACAATACTGAGATTATGAAATGGAGGAGAGTGGTGGAGAGGATGAAGAGGCCAACTAGAAATGCAAGGCCATAAAAAAGATACACATGACAATCTCTTAATGTATGTATTGTAATCCACAATGTGGAAGGGAAGGAAAAGAGGAGGAGAGAGAGAAAAAGAAAAAGAAATTAAGAACCTGCCACAGAAGCAGGCTAGGGAGGGGGGGGAGGGAATCGGGGGACATTGGTGGTGGGAAATGGGCACTGGTGGAGGGATGGGTGCTGGAACACTGTATGACCGAAACCATAAAACTAAAAAAACACAGGTGAAAAAAAAAAATTTTGGGCAAAAAAAACATCTTATGAACATCTTTGTAACTGTATATCTCACGGTGGTATAATAAAATATTTAAAAATATTTTAAAAAAAAATAAAAGTAAAAAAATATAATTAAAAAAAGAAAACTATGCATAGGAAAATTAGAGAAAAGATACTAAAATAGTAAGAAGGCAACTTCAGTTCAAGTGCTGATATTTTTTATGTTCCTAAACTCATGGCACATTTATAATTCATTGAAGTATATCTTGATATCTAATGAATATAATTATGTAGTAAATATGATTGTTGACAAACATACACTTGAGAAAAAAGTATGATCAATTTATTGATAAACTTTTTGTGACACAAATTCAAACCATTTAAAAATGTTATCTGCATTTGAAGAAAATATTCTGACTCCAGTGGGGAGAAGTTAAGTAAAAACTAATAACGAAGATGGATATGGCATAAGGGGTTTCTTGCCTAAGCACCAAAATGAAATTGTAGCAGTGGGTTATGCAGGCTTGAGTTAACACCGGCAGTATAGAAGGAGATGAGAAGGAAGAGCTTGGAGAATACCAGGAATCTTTCTCAATGGCAGGGTATTATAAGGACTAAGGCCAGTCAGGCAAGTACACAGGCAGAGTCTGTCTTTTTTCAAACTTCCGATCTTTTGTTTTTCATGCATTTTCTTGGGTTATTTTTGATGAGAAAGATTACAATAAAGTATTATTTGTCTCAATTACATTGAATTGACACTGAATTTGGGGAAGTAACTTCATCCTGCTTTGTTCACTTCATACTTCTGCACTGCAAGATCATAATTGAGAAATAATTTATAGTGCACTTTAGGTAACTCATCTGCATTCTAAAATAGATCTACTTGGGGATAAGTCATTTGTTCTCTAGGACAACAGATTCTAGGACTCTGCCTCCTGTAGCTTCCCAAGGCTGACTCTGAGGATCGGGAAATGTATAGATATTGCAACTTTATGGTCTTTTTGTTCTGGCTGCTGTGAAGATCTTCCATTTATTAACGGTTTTACACAATTTGGTTGCACTGTGCATTGATATTGTTGTTGCTGTTTATTATATTTTGTAGTTAACTTGAGCTCAGATTTTTGGTTTATAGCTTTCAACATATTTAGAAAATTTAAGCCATTATTTCTTTAAGCATGTTTTTTGTTCTCTCACACTTTCCAACTGTGATTTCAAGTATATCTGTGCTGGGGATGCTTAACAATTCTTTTTAAAAAAATTTCATTGTCTTTTTTATTTTATTTTTATTTTTTTTCTTTTTTTATTTTTTTGGGTCACACCCAGCAATGCTCAGGGGTTTCTGCTGTCTCTGCACTCAGGATTCACTCCTGGCAGAGCTCAGGGGACCATATGGGATGCCGGGATCGAATCCGGGCCAGCATGGGCCGGCTGCGTGCAAGGCAAACACCCTACCCACTGGGTGATCGCTCCGGCCCCTCACTCTCTTAAAATTATTTTTGCTTGAGGTATTTCATTATGGACAGCTTCTATTGCGATGCTCTCAAATTTACTAATGCTTTTTTTTTCAATGTGTAATACATTATCTGGTGTTAATTCTCTCCAGTATATTTTTTATTTCAAATATTATAGTTTTACTATCTGGAAGCTCTACTTGGTTTTAATTTTATTTCTTTTCTTTTTTAAAAGCATACTTAGTTTTTATCCTAATTCTTGAACATACAGAATATAGCTAAATTAATTTTTAGCACCTATCTACTAATTCTAATATCTCTATCTTCTCTAGAGAGTTTTCATTGACCAGATTTTTTTACTGTGCATTGTATTTATCATATTTTCTACTTCCTTATTAATTTTGGATAAGGATGCCAGGCATTTTTAATTTTACTTTGTTGGGTAAACAAACATGGCTGTTTGTTTACCCAACAAAGTACCCAAACATGGTTGGGTAAACAAACATGGGCTGGACATGTAATGTGATTTGGAGACGATCGCTGGACTAGAGTCATTACTGACTGGATCCCACTGGATGTCAAAAGATCACGTGGCTGCTCACCTACAAGATGGTCATACTTCTTCGTCAAGACTCTGAAGGAACGATTTGAGGCTCTTCATGTTCCTGAAGCAACCAGATGGTATTGGGCTACATTGGCACGTGATAGGGTCAAATGGAAATATTACTGGCTCCAGCTGTAGTAAATTGATGGATAACGGGATTCAAGTGATCAAGTGATCAAGTGACTTTGTTGGGTATAGATTACTTTTAAATTCTTATGTTCTTGGTGCATTTTAGGAGATGGAGGTGTATTCCATGAAGAGTTAGATACTTTTCTTACTTTTTAAAAAAATGTTAGGTAGAATCAGAAATAGTATCAAGGGTAACTTTTACTCATTTATCTACTAGTGGACCATGAAAGCCAAAGTTTTCAGCTCTGGCTGACAGGAATAGGAGCTATTTTGAGTCTTGAGCTAACAATAAGAATTATCCTCCTTATTAGTTTTTGCACATGTGTAGGAACTGGTTGTAGCCAAGTCAAGTTAGATCCTAAACACTTCATATAGTCCCCAAGCATGAGCAGGAAATTCATTCCTCAAATCAGAGAGACCTCATATTTACTTTATTTATGTTTTGGGAACTCTTTCCAGGAAGTTAGTTGGGACAACAATGGAAAAATCTCCTCATGGGCGTTCCCTTCTTAGCAGTCATTACTCGATCTGCCTGGAGTCTGACATATAAAACAACGTAGTGTGGTTTTCCAGGGAGGCAGATTGGAATTTTGGGGATGGAGCACATCAGCAGAGATCAAGGCTTATTCTTCTTGAAATTAAGTTCTCAGGGATGACTCTTGGCTGTGCTTAGGGAACAGACCAAATGTGGTGCTGGGATCCAGCAAGTGTTGGCTACATGCAAGGCAAGGGCCTTAATCTCTGAACTGTCTCTCCAGCCCCCAAATGTCCTTGTGTGTGTATGGGTGGGGGAAGGAGGTGGGAGACATGTGGTGGGAAGCAGTATTTGGGCTATGCCCTGACAGGCTTAGGCTTTGCTCCTGGCTCTGTGCTCAGTGATCACTCTTGGTCATACTTGGTGTACCATATGCAGTGCTCAGGATCTAACTGGAGAGGGCTACATACAAGGCATGTCTCTTACCCCTGTACTATCTCCCTGGCCTGAGAGAGGTTCTCATTTGTTTCTTCATTACTAACACTATTATTCTAATGTGAAACCAGGATTGAAAAACGCTGAGCTAGTTTGGGTTACTCAAACCTTTTTCACTACTAAAGCTTGGTGATTCCATGGCGTAGAAGTAGATTTCTTTGGCAATCTTTTTACACTAAAACTGTAAATCTTTTTACATGTTTCACTAAACTACATAGACATAAATATAAGATCTGCTAATTTCTCTGGAGATAAGTTACTAGTGACTTTGAAATGATCCATAGGTGCCAGCATTTACTCAATAGTGTGGAGGTATCAGGAAAGGGCAGGGTGGCTATGATTGTACCAATTAGATGCAGTCAGCTTTATTTGCAGTAAGAGATAGGAATGTCTGCAGATAATTTCTTTTAAAGGAAATAAACATCAGCTTTCACAGGCACTCTTGACTGTTGAACCCAGACCTATTTCCAGAACAGGTGTACTTCACATAGTTATTTATAAAAATTACAGTTCTGATTTAAGACTGTGTACCGATAAATTAGGACAATGACCAAAAGTATCCACAGAAATTATCTAACAAGTATAAACTTTTAAGTTAATTTCAAATGAAATTTTATTTCAAATCATGTTCCTTCATACTGGTTATGACTGAAAAACTATGCTTGTTATCTCTTTAATATTGAAAACAATTTCTGAAAGTAAGAGTTTTGGAAGCTCTTTACTCTGGTTTTACACTGATGAGGAACATAGAGCAAATGTAATTTGGTTGAAAGTTGCAAATGTCAAAGGTTGAAAGTTGCTTAACCGTATAATATTTGGATTATAAAATTTATATCTACCCAATATATTTTGGCATTTTTATCAATGATTTTATGACTTTTCTTTGTTCTGATACTGTAGCAAATAACAGTTTCAAAGATCCTAAAATTAAATGGCCATTTTATTTTGGGAAGAAATTGAGTTGGTCATGATAGATTCAGTATTATATTTGATTCTATTTATTTTCTTCCGGACACATTTGGTGATGTAAGTGGCCTTTCATTTGCACTGAGATATCCCAGTGATATGGGAAGGAATGATATTGGTTTTTATAGTCATTTCATAAACACAAAATAGACACAAAGGTGGCAAATGACTCATTAGCCAAGAAAAATGATAAGTGATAAAGAGTATACATGAATGTTTGGCTCTTGATGTTTTCCCTGCCTTTTTAATTTATCTTTTTTCCTTAGGGAAGTTATGCTCTCATGAGCAAAATATCTCAGACACTAAACATTACAGATAACCTTAAATATTTCACATAACCTTAGAATAATAGCCTAGAGGAGCTTCAATTTTTAGCTAAATTATTGTGATTTAAAATCCGTATTTTCATCATTTCATTTCCTTTAATTCTTCATAGTAATAGTTATTACAGTCAATTAGGGGGAAATGTGGAAGGGACATAGGAGCCGATGAGAGCAAGTGATGCCATATGGAGAGTCACATCATTTGCTGCTTTAGAGACTGTAGGAGAATGAGTAGGTATGAGGGTGAATCTAAATGGATAGGTTTAGACACATTCATTTGAATTTCTAGACACTTGAAAAACAAATCTGGAAGTCTGTAGCGAGACTTACTAGCTGGTCAAATTGGTAATGATTGGCATTCAATTTGCATCACACAGAGCCTTGGGAATTACTTAAATCACCCAGAATGAGGAAAACAAGATCACCTCCCCAAAAAGACCTTCCCTGAACATGTTGTTAGCAGTTGGCTTCTGCATTACAGTAACAGACAAAAAGTTCCCTCCATTGGTGGATGATAAAAACCAGAAATATATGAGTTTTAGACATTTTTGAAGATCAAAATCTGAAATAAGTTGTCAGGGTTGTACCTTATGGGGACTGTAAGAGGCAGTCTGCCGTAGACATTTTTCAGGGGTTTTAGCAAGCTTGTTCTTCTTAGGGATCATCATATCATCTTCCTTTATGCAAGTCTCTGTGTTCTCTTTTTCCTCCTTTTGGTGTCAGTGAGGGTGCAGGAGGCTCCCAAGCACTCTCAGGAAGTCTAGGGGCTACCCTCAGAGGTACCTGAAGAGCTATAAGTTCTTGACAAGATGGTTCAATACTCATTCAGGTAGCCCATGTGACACTGCTTCAATCCAGTGGTTCTGAGAGCTGCTAAGGCTACATCTGGAAGTGTGCAGGGGCTCTTGTGGTGTCTAGGATTGAAGTTGACACCTCATACATGTGGTTATGACTTCTAATCTTTTGAGCTATTTCTATAATTCTTTTCATAAAGATTTTAGTCATAGTATGTAAGGGCCCATCCTAATGATCTTTTATCTTTTATCCTGATGACCTTTAAAAGAACTCTACCTCCAAATAGTGATTGGAGATTAGGACTCCACAATATGAGGGCATAATTCAACCTGCAACACCCATATCCCATGGCTGTTACATTATACAGTTTCATTAATCAACATAACATTTTTCTTTCTCTGAAAGGGGTGTTCATTTCAGAGGGACAAATATTCATTTTTGTTAATGTTCATTTTTGCTCACATCTTCTGAACAAAAACCTTGTCAGTGCCCTTGACATATCCCCTGTTGCCATAGCTACTAGTGCTTTTCACTGCAAGTATCTGTGATGTTTTATGTGAGGCATCCTCTATCATGCTGACACTCTTGTGATGAAGGCTAGAGGTACCTGGAAATTACCGACAGGCGAGAGTTAGTGAATATACCTCAAGTTCTTTATCTCTCCTTGAGCATGCAGTGTTGAATTTCTTACATGCCATTTCTGAGAGATCCAAAGCAGGACTGGATCAAATTGGCCATATTACTCATGAATTTACCTATATTGCCCTACCTCCACTTTTCTGTCTATTCTTCAACCCCTATAGGTGTTCCCTACCTTCAGTTCTCCTTCTTGAGATGAAAACCCAGATGATAACCCAAAAATCTAAGACGGTCTTTGTTATTAGATACTTAATTTCTAGAATATTATATACTCATTAGGTCATAATGCATTAATTGAGGAAAGTAGTGACAGGTATTGCTTTATACAGTAGAATTAGACTCAGTAGCCCTTTAAATAATGTCATTTTTGGTGGGGGTATAATTTTGGACTTAGAAGCAGCTACCAGAAGATGTTCTTAGAACAGTAAGAGATAAAGCCTAATTTTGGTAAGCAACTAATAAATATGAGGTTGAAAAAGGAGGGCCAAGGAAAAGGTAAGGAGAAGTCCAGTTTCTGCTTTTTTAGTTGAGAAAAACTGGAGCCTGTCTGTAGGTAATTCAATGAAAAAAAGAAAAGATGAAGATATGCATGAGAAGAGGCACAGCTCACAGGTCAAGGCTTTAGTGATAAATTAGACTGGGTTAAAACTGGTTAAAACCGGAGGAGTTTTAATGAAGAAAAAGTGATCTCTGGTCTTCTACAAAAGAGGCAGCATATACAAATTGGTTAATGGAACATTGAACATTCATCCATACATTTGTGACTGCGGAGTCTCGGTTCTACCATGACTCAGTGGGGTTAATCAATTGAGAAACAGGAGTGAGGGATGAAGAAAGAGGTTCGGTGATCAGGCTGGAAAGTGTATTCACATACTAGAAAATCATCTTTTTGCCTGTACTGTCACAGGAGCAGCTTTTATAGAAAAAAGGAATATACATTTTAGAAGAGGAATAATAAGAAGAATAAATACACTTTATAGATAGAGTATGCTGTAGATTGTAGCACTATCACTTGTCCCTTGCCACTTGTCTTCCCGTTGTTCACCGATTTGCTCCAGCAGGTAACAGTAATGTCTCCATTCATTGGGAATGAGGTCCATTATTGTTACTGCTTTTGGCATATGGTTTTTGGCATATTGTAGCATTATAGTGATCAATAAATTCCATTGTGGTCTGGTCCTTTGGTGCATTTTCTGTTTTGCAATATTGTAGTCAAAGACTTGGTACTAGTGGGGTTAGTGTTCTGTAAATACAAAGAAATATTTCTAACGATGGAATTTGTCTACGTGCTATCTTCCTTGATGGATTTTATGGGAAGGACAAGATAAGGGAAACAGGTACATTCTTTACATTTTAGGTAGATCAATGTACGCTTGCTTAAAAGCTCATTTCTAGAGGAGTGTGTTGGTTTATTTTTTACTTTATTTCCTAACCACTTTTGGACAAGCTTCAGATATTTAACATAGTTGTGTATGAGTAGTACTTACCCCAGCCCCAAACAATAGGTATTTATTGCAGAACATTTGGAAAATGCACAAAAAACATTTTTGAGGGCTTAACAATATTTAAGGCCATTGACCTTGTGCTTTACATGTATTAAATCCTTTACTCCCAAACTCTGATGTGAAGTGGATACTATGACTATTTCTTTAGCAGAGAGGAAAGAAATTGAGTCAATTTCCCAATATCACAAGACTGGTCAATGCAAACCAGTATATGAGTCTACATTGCCCATTTTCAGAGTCATTATACACCACAGACAATAAAAATCACAATGAGGGAAGCTTGATCTTCAGAGGAAGCAAATAATCATGTCTTGAACACATAAATGTAAATATGGAAATAGCTAAGGTTCACTCCTAATGCATCTTTTTCTTAAGGGAGTAGTTGCTGATGCTGAATGAGGGAGATAGGATCATGAGCAATTTAAAGAGAATATTAGGAAAAGTTAAAGACACTGATTAGGAACTTTGTGTAGCACACAAATCTATTTTAGGTTTCAAATATTAAATTTAGGAAAGAGCAATCAGCCTGGCTATATGATTTTCTCACCGGAAGTACATTAGGAATAAGAGCTGTTGGATTAGCCATGAGAGGTACTCAAAAAGAAATTACTAGAAAGTGTGTTTGAAGTGTGATCACATCTAGCAGGATCCCCAAAAGCAGATCTTGGGACCATGATTTGGAAGAAGGAATTTACTAAGAGGTGATAAAAATGGGGTGGGGCAAATAGGGTAGAGAGGAAAAGAGCAAGAAAGGGAGGGGAAGAAGCCACTACAAACAATAAGAATCACAGAAATCTCTGAGTTTCAGGTTGGAAATACACCTGAGTTATCGCTCTTGAGGGCCAAAGTGGCAGATGTCCTCCTAAACCACTGCCTCTGGGCAGTTCCCATGCAATTGTGGTCTGGCACTTCGTCACACCAGTGGCTGGAAAAAGCCTCAGGTAGGTTTTGGTCGCTGTACCTGTGGGCACTAGAAAATATGAACTGAAAAGCAAAGAACTAGATATCAGGAGTGGCTGCTGGAATGCAAAACTCACCTCTGCACCTTCCAGCTCCTTCTCCTTTCCCATCTCCTTTCTCCAGATCCAGCACAGCAAACAGAGCGGAATAGGCAAGAGGTTCTAAAGAAAACATCTATTTTGAAAATTATGTTGAATATGTAATATTGGCCCATGGTAAAAAGTTGAAGCATGCAATAGGAAGTATGTCTTTTCTCACCAGTCATCTCCTTTATACTTTTTTTTTCTTTTTGGGTCATTCCTGGTACTCCTCAGGGGTTACTCCTGGCTCTGCACTCAGGAATTACTCCTGGCGGTGCTGGGGGACCATTTGCATACAAGGCAAACACCCTACCCACTGGACTACTGCTCTGGCCCCAATTTTCCTTTTTCCCTACCTGCTGGACTATTGCTCCGGCCCCAATTTTCCTCTTTCTATTGTTAGATTTTTTTCTTACATAGTTTTAAAGAGATAGTAAGTTTATATTGTGTGGGAATATAATAGATGTGTAGGTATTCTATGTGCATATATTGTAAGATAGTTATTTTATATATAACAATAGATAGTTATTTGCCTCTAAAAAGTTAATAATAAGCTATTTATTCATTTTTACATAAATTACCCTTCAGAAGAGAGAACCCATATTGCTTAACACTTTCTATAGTCCGCTTAATACCATCAGGAGTAACACTCTCTGGTCATTACTGCAAGAAGCCAGAGCAATACTGAGCATGCTCTGTGTGTGCCCCCCCAAAAAAAAAAAAAAAGGTAGTGCATAGGATATACTCTGCTATTTTACAAATTTATCTTTGGGAACTTTCCAATAACATTGAATATATTTTTGTTTTGATTTTATAGGACTACGGAGCATTCAAATTTATGTCTGTATAATTTATTTAATGAACTATTTGTTGGTAAGTTCTTTTAATGTTTTTTACTGATAAAAATATTACTGATCTACATAATTTAGTTTACTCCAGCCATCGTCTACCTAGGGATGGAATTGTTGAATCAAAGTGCATGTGTATCAAAAATATGTGAGGCGATGTTGGGTTTTCTTAAACCAGTGGACACTCCCGTATATTAGCCATCATAAGGAGTCCAAAGTGCAGAGAAGTATAGGGAGTACTAAGGATCAGGAGAGGAGAAAATGTCAGCTATCAAGATTCCAGGGGAGCAGCACATGCTGCTACTGAGGAGGAGGGTGTGGTTGCACCAGGAAATTGTAGGCATGGAGTGATGTGCAGGCAAAGGTCATTGAGCAGAGGGAAGTTAAGAAACTAAGGTGTTTGCATGACTCACCAGATGATGCAAGTTAGTCTTTCCTGGTGAGTACATCATGATCTTAACTTGTGATATGCATTAGAGAACTGTTTTGCTTCCCATAAATCTACCAGGGAAAAGAAGCCAGCTACCTCCCACTCCTGTATACTCTGTGGAGCAGAAAACTCTTCACATTTGAGCTCACTAAAGAAGCACATTTATCAACATGATTGCCTCAGGAGGCAGACACTGATGTCTCCATTTGTTATTCTGGCATCCTGGTTCAGGTGGTTCTGGCTTTATGTGAATAGCAATTAGTTCCCTGCACCGCCCCCTCCCCTATTCCCTTTTATAATAAAAGTAATAGCAACAACAATAACAATTAGTATTAATATCCTGGTTGGTTAAAAAGTGTATATAATAACAATGAGCAGAGACCTTAAAAACAATGGTTTAAATCAGAGATAGGATCTCTTTCCTCTCACATAGCCAGGGGATACGTATTTCAAAAACAGTGTAGCAGTTTCATAATGATAGATAGGCTCCTTCTATCCTGCCTACAAGGATTCATTCCATCTTCATACTCAGGATAGCTGTAGAGTTCTTGCTCCCAGACCTACGTTCTATGCCAGAAGAATAAAAAGGCTAGATGGAATTATCCCCATTTTAGAAAAGAGAGATAAATTTAAGAGGCAAGTCAGTGCTAGATTCCTCTCTCCTTTTGGTAATTTAGAATTCTGCTAAATTTCTCTGGCTCTCTCTGAGGAAGCCTTACCAACTGCTTGTGGGTAACTCTGCTGATTAAGTACTTGATTCCCTTGACCAGCTTATTATGGATCAGAAGTGTTCATGTGGGAGTTATTTCTACTCTATGCCCACCCTCAAGTCAAGACATTACAGATTTATCGCTTTATCATCTATAGATATTCCCTTTCTTTTCCTTCTCACTCCTGTCCACTTTCCGTTTCTTCTTTTTCCCTTTCTCTTCCCTCCCCTTTGGTTGTGGTGACTAAGGATTACACACTTGCTTGCTGTGTTCTAACACTCAGGAACCTACATTTTTTTGTTGTGACTCTGGGAATCGCAAATAGCAAAGGTGCTGGAATTACACTCAGCATGTGGGAGTTACTGGAAATGAAACTTGTACTACTACAGAAGCCACATTGCCAGACCCGACAAGTCACAATTTAAAAGAGAGTTGGTGGGGGGGGGGGGGGGCGGAGCCATAACACAGTTGATAGGGCTTTGCCTTGCACGCGGCCAACCTGGGTTCCATCCCTGGCATCCCATATGGTCCCCCAGGCACCGCCGGGAGTAATTCCTGAGTAAGGAGCCAGGAGTGACTCCTGAGCATCGCTGGGTGTGAGCCAAAAAGCAAAACAAAAAAAATATAAAAGAGAGTTGGAAGATGAATGTAGTTAATTCCATACTATGAATGTGCTGAGTATGGAGGGTAGGAGCATAGCCTTGGAACCTGAAAACTGGACTCAGATCCTGGTACGACTACCTGTTTATTGTGTGATATCATTGAAATAGTTTAATCTCTGTGCCGCAGCATCCTTATCTGGAGGTCAGAAATGAGAATAGAAATCTACCAATGCCATACAATTATTTTATGTATCACCCCAGTTAATACATCTACCTGTATTCTGGAAAGGCTCTGTAAATTAAGCCCTGGAATTAATATCCTCTAAACTATAGTAATGAATAGCAAACTAATTCTCTGATTCTACATCACTGCCATAGCTCTTATTATTGAACTAAAAAAAAGTAAACCGGAACACAATTAGGAGAACACAAATGAACAAATTATGGAGGGATGCAGTTGAACATGGGTTTAAAATGTTGGTGGACTCACATATATGTGCCTTGGTATCATAAACTTCGGAAATGATAAGCCCTTGACCTAAATTTTTTAATTAAACATTTTATTATACCACCGTGAGACATACAATTACAACGTTGTTCATGTTTGGAGGTTTCAGTCACATAGTGTTCCAGCTCCCGCTCTCCACCAGTGCCCATTTCCAACCACCAATGTCCCCAATTCCCTCCCCCCTCCCATAGCCTGCCTAAATGGCAGGTTCTTTATCTCTTTTCTTTCTCCCTCTCTCTCCTTTTCTTCTCCTACACAATGTGGAGTTGTACTACATACACTTGGAAGTCATCATGTGCATTTTTTTTGCCCGTATTTAATGCTCAGTTCTATGTTGGTATCAGCCATTTTGACATTTATTCACACATGTTTCCTTCTCTGTCTTACCTAACCTCTGACTCCCTCACATTTGCGGTAATTTACACTTTTGGTAAGACCACCTGATATATTTATGTCATGCAAACAAATGCAGTCATTCTATGTCTCTCTCTTTCCTTCTGACTAATTTCACTCAACATGATCCTTTCCATGTCCATCCATTATAGGCAAAATTCCATAACTTCATTTTTCCTAACAGCTGCATAGTATTCCATTGTGTAGATGTACCACAGTTTCTTTATCCAGTCATCAGTTCTCGGGCATACTGGTTATTTACAGGTTCTGGCTATTGTGAATAGTGCTGCTTTGAACAATAAAAGTGCGGATTGTGTTTCCGCTGTGTGTTTTTGGCTTCCCAGTGTATATTCCCAGGAGTGGTATGGCTGGGTCAAAAGGGAGCTCAATTTCTAGTCTTTGGAGGAATGTCCATATTGTTTTCCAGAAAGGTTGTACAAGTCGAAATTCCCACCAACAATGTATGAGAGTCCCTTTTCCCCACATCCACGCCAGCACTTGTTGCTCTTACGCTTTTGAATATGGGCCAGTCTCTGTGGTGTGAGGTGATATCTCATTGTTGTTTTGATTTGCATCTCTCTGATGATTAGTGATGATGAGCATTTTTTTCATATGCCTTTTGGCCATTCGAATTTCTTCCCTTGTCAAAGTTTCTGTTCATCTCTTCTCCCCATTTTTTTATGGGGTTGGCTGTTTTTCTTACATAGCTGTACCAGTGCCTGATATATCCTGGATATTAACCCCTTATCAGATGGGTATTGGGTGAATATTCTTTCCCATTCTGTGGACTGCCTTTGTATCTTAATCACTGTTTCTTTTGAGGTGCAGAAGCTCTTTAGTTTCATGTAGTCCCAAATGTTTATCATTTCTTCTATTTGCTTTGTTGATGATGTTTCACCTTTGAAGATGTCTTTAGCTTCAATGTCGTGGAGGGTTTTTCCTATATTTTCTTCAATGTACTTTATGGATTCAGGTCTGATATTGAGATCTTTAATCCATTTTGATCTGATTTTTTGTGCAAGGTGTTAGACACAGGTCC